>JANZXR010000172.1:22315738-22334574 GCA_027575705.1 Erythroxylum echinodendron | reverse complement strand
ATTTGTTGTATACACTGTTGATTTTGAGTAATGAAAGAGGAAGGATTTTGATTTTAAAAATCTTGTAATTTACAGTTTCTGGTTTTATTATTTAAATGTATGTAATGCCATGTGGAGTTCTGTAGTGATTGCACGTAACGCTCCCTTATCTTAGGATATGTGTCGGAACGACCTACGGGCGTCCCGGTGCGTACCCTAGGGTAATGGGGTGTTACATTTTCATTCTGTGTAGTATAAATGGAGTTAAGATAGATCGATCATTTATAGATTTGGAAGCAGGGATCAACATGATGTTGTACTCATACAGTTAGAAGTTAGGTCTAGAAGAGCCAGAGCTGACTAAGACATTAGTGAAAATGGTTGATAGGATGACGCATTTATCTAAGGGGATTATCAAGAATGTGCAGCTACACATTGATAAAATTGTTGTTCCTATAGATTTTTACCTATTGGATATTAGTGAAGACGAGGAAATCCTGATGGTTCTTGAGTGACCGTTTCTGGCTACTGTTCGTGTGATTATTAATGTTGATGGGGGCTAGTTAATACTGAGAGTAGGGAAGGAGTAGTTAACATTCAAGGTGTCAAAGAAGAATTGTCATCCTACTCTACCCCGACGGACAACAAGGAACCTAAGCTTCAAGGAGGATGGGAAAATATTGAGGACCCCATAAATGCATTTAGGAAGAAACGAACGTATAGGACAAGGAGAAAAAAGGAAAACAATAATGAAGGTGGAGCCCAAAATAAGGTAGCCCCTATACAAAGTCTGAGATCAGTTTATGCACCGCTATCATTTCGGTCATTTGAATCGCCATAAGTAAGAAGGAGAGTCAAGCTACTGACAGTAACAGAAGCACTGCATAGGAGGCAACCCATAGGAGCCAACTAGCCTTTGTTTGTTTTTGGTCAATTAATAGTTCATTTGAATTCCTTAGTTATGATCATGTTTGAATTGGATTTGATTGATGTTTGTGTTGATTTTTTTGGATTTTAATTTGTTTTCTTTTCAAATTTCTTGTTTATGATGTTATCTTGAGGTGTTTGTAGGTTTTGGGATCATGGACAATGCATATAAGCTTGAAAGAAGCTTTGAAATTTGCAAGGATCACCAATTGCCACGTTCGTGGAAGTTGTGGTGATTCCCACGAATGTGGGAAATCGGGCCAAGGGATAGCCTCAGGTAGACAGTTTCTATAGGGCGTAGGCCTCCCAAAAGGTAAAAGAGGCAAAGAAAAAGCGATTCCCATAGTAGTGATGAGTGAAATGGGAGCAGCCTAAACCGTGAAAATGGGGCTGTGGGAGAGCAATACAAGCATCGTGCTGCTAGGCGAAGCGGTGGAGTGCTTCAACCTAGCCTGCCAGTGATAATCTGGAGGAAGGTAAGGATGACGTCAAGTCATCATGCACCTTATGCCCTGGGTGACACACGTGCTACAATGGCCGAGACAAAGGGTCCCATTAGGGTGTTTACTGATATAAAAAAAAAGAGCAGACAGAACTCGAATTTTTTTATATAGTATATGGCGGATGTGGGAAACCTCTTCAGAAAGTTTCTAGAGGGGAATCCCACGCTCGTGGGAATTCTAGAGATTCCCACAGATGTGATAATCCTCTCCAGAAAGTTTCTAGAGAGGAATCCCGCGCTCATGGGAATTGTGTGGATTCTCACGAATCCTATCCGAGAGGGAGTTTAAAAATTTCCACCCTTTTTCTTCTCTCATTCATTTTTCAAATTTTCATCCCTCTCTCTCTATAACACGATTTTTTCTCCTCCCACTCTCTAAATCTCTTCGTTTTTCATCTAGATTCTTGGTATTTTCTTCATCCCTTGCCATTAATCTTACATTCCTTCATTCTTTTCATGCATCAATCATTCAAATATACAATGATTTAAGTGAGATTTTATTTTCTCTAAAATACAAATTTCACTCTCTCTCTTTTGTTTTTGTAGATTTTCTTCTAACAATGACTCCACCAAGGATAATGAAGGTTAGGCAACTGATCAACGAGCTCCTCCTTCAAGTTTTTGGTGAAGGAAAACCCAACTTAGCAGCAACCTATCAAGCCCCATTTCTGATTTACTCAAAAGAAAAAGGAGCATGTTTTCGTGACTTTAGGAGTAGAGCAATAGTTACTCCTAGGTATTTTGATTTTGAAGTGTTAGAGAATATAAGAGTGAGACGCCAACTTGAACAATTACAAGCAAACATAGGGTGGAATATATTTGTTCGGTGTGACGTACCTATTGCTACCACCTTATCTTTAGAGTTTTTCACAATAGTTAGGTATAATTCTAAAATGGATTTGTTCTGGTTTAGGTTAGGTGGCAATGTTTTTAAACTTGATTACTCTCTCATGCATGAATTGTTTGACTTGTTGAATACAAAAATCTTAAATGGTCGTGCAAGTTTTGACGTAGATGCTTATTGGAGCACTCTCACGGGTAAAACCCATTTTCATTCACGTAATGCACCGAACTCTCTGATTCAGAGTGTTGAGCATTTGTTGTTACATAAATTTATATGTCTGACTGTGTTTAATAAAACAGAAATCAATACATGCGCAGCTAAAGAACTTTTCTTTTTATGGTGCATGGATGGAAAGCTTAAAATCAACATTCCTTATATAATTTTTTGATCACTAGTGAGTGTGATTACTAAAAAAATATGTCTTTTGGGATGGCTCATATTGCTTCTACTTTAGGTGTATTTTATAATATTACTATGGAGAATTTACATATTGCTCCCCATGACATGTTTGATATAGTCTATTTGAGACGCGCTGAGATTATGGTGATTTAATCTAAGAAACTTCACAATCCTCAGACAATGAGGAATAGGAGGGGCGCCAATGAAGTCGTGGACTGTTCGTCCACATCTAGCACAGCTCCAGAACCAAAGGTGGAAGCAGTAGTGGAGGAGTCGAGGGAACCAACAGCGGCTGACCGATATCAATCAATTCTCAACCAAATAGTCACAAATCAATAATGGACAACATCCTAACTTGATGAACTCGGCACTCAAATGTGGACAGTACATAAGGAGCAGCGTAGTTTGAAAAGGTTCCTTAACTTCTGTCGGAGGAACAATTTTGAAGCTCCTACACCATCACCATCACTATCATCATCGGACTAAGCCTTTTTTATCCCTTAAACTTTTAAATTTTGTTGTTTCATTTGTGTGATTGCATTTTATTTTATGCGTATTTGGTTTCATATTATTTGTTTATGTTATATCTTTTGTTTAGTTCTAATTTTTTTAATGCTGATTTGAATTCAATATTTTCTATTTGGGTTCATATCATTCGTTTGTTTAAATTTCTTTTGCTTGGTTTGTTTTCACTTTTTTTGTATGGT
The DNA here is from genome assembly GCA_027575705.1 of Erythroxylum echinodendron. Classification (NCBI taxonomy): domain Eukaryota; kingdom Viridiplantae; phylum Streptophyta; class Magnoliopsida; order Malpighiales; family Erythroxylaceae; genus Erythroxylum; species Erythroxylum echinodendron. Next base: position 22,331,216 of record JANZXR010000172.1, on the reverse strand, counting down.
TTGATTTCATTTCCCTTTATTTGGTTGTTGACTTGTCATATTGAGGAAAATGTGATCTTTAAGTATGGGGAGGTGACATTAAAGTTCTGAGTTACATTTTGTGTTGAATAGGATGCATGTTTAGGCATATTGTATGTGCTTGGTGTTAGCAATAGAACCACATTTGAGTCACTCTGATAAATATTGCCATGAGATTCTATCATGTTAGTTGGAATTAGATTAAATGCATGCTTGAACTCATATTAGGCTACTTGAGTAAAAAGTGAACCATGTAGAGTGATGAAAAGTAGTTGGTTACATAAGCTTAATCATAAATCGACATTTGAACATTGAGGTAGTGTCGAGATGCATAATGAGTTTTCAATTGAGCCAAAGTGAGGATTGAGTAATATGACTCCATTTCTAGTGATTTCATTTCTTTGTTAATTGTGCTTCCATAGGTTATTACCTTTAGAACTTGCTTTGATCCAGTATGAGTCTACTATATGCATGCTTAATAGAGATGATCTAGGCCCTTTTTTGTGTTAACCCTTAACTTAAATGACCTACTCGTTAATTATCCTTTGCTACCCCCATTGAGCCTTAACTTTTTGTTTGTGAAACACCCAAAATTTTAAAACTTTAAATGTAAAACCCCACTATCGCAAGTCATATACCCGACATCCTAAGTGATGTCTGAGTACATAACCCCGTAATGGTGGCATACTAAAACAGTTAAATACAGGAAACTCAGTACAAGTTTTTTAAAAAACATATTACACGTGCATGTGGAAATCAATAATCAAATTAGGCTCGCTTTATTCATAAACTTTTTTAATCACAAGAGTTACAACTCTCATTACACATATCATCGAAATCGCAGTAGTCACTTGGGTCTATTTCAACTGCAAACATCATTCGCCACAATGGATATTATACTTTAAAATTTACACACGTACATTGCACAATATTAACAAAAATATAATTCAAAACTAAAATCATTGAAGACATATGCAGGTGCAAACTGATCCTAACCCTTAGTCCATATCAGATTTCATTGGCTATATGCCAATTAGCCTAACTGGATATCTCCTCTGAACCTGAAAATCCACGTTGTAACTTTGGATGAGTTTTGCGAACTCAATAAGTAAACCATCATTAATGATCTCACTCTAGGTTACACATAAATATCATACAACCAATCAATTCACAACATTTCACATCACAATAAGACATAATAAATACCATACACTTCATATACCTTCTTTTAGAATTTGTACAACCCAATCAGTCATATTGTCATGACATATCACTATAACATCACAAATTTAGAAAGAATTCATAAGCATATGTTTCATAATCGTAAATATACAAATACAAATGTAGATGAGACTCTGGATTCTTTATTATTTGTTGTGACCGAGTGCCTTTCAGATATAAAATAGATACTAGCCTATTGTTCTTAGTCAGAAACATAAATCACAAAGCAGAGCTCTACGTGCAGAATACTGAGCTTATAGCTCTTTCAGATTGACCACTCTGATCACAACATCTTTATCTGAACATGTATTTTATAAAATGCTTCAATAACAAAATATTCTATGAATTGCATTCGCTTATAATGCACAAGAAGAATCTTATATTCATCAGACCTCATTCCGACATTCAACTTTTGTTGAGTATTCAAAATTCAATTGCAACATGTGTCAATCAAATTTCAGATGCAAACAGACACTTCCAATACATTCCTGACTATCAAACTCCTTGGACTATTAAAGTCTAGAATTCATAAATAGGTCACAAATAGTTTAATAATTGGAAGTTAAACAAAATCAATCAATCTTAGGAAGATCATCTAGGTTGACTCACAAATGCTCATTTTTGCTTATTACCTTGAAGTTCCGACAATGTCTGGATGTTGTCGCTTAATGTGTCCTCTAAAATATATCATACAAGCATATATCACAGTTTTGCACAAATATGAATTTATTTATGCATATTCATGTATACTGAATACGTATGATGCATGTTCATGATAATTTTGGGTTCATTATCATTATTCTTGTCACAATATTCATTCATATATAAATACTTAATTTAACAATCCAGACTTGTCTAGAATAAAACGTTAGCGTCTACTTTGCATGATTATTATCATCAATAAAGTGAAGTAATTGGGTAACACTTCCTTCTAGAACATTTTTCTCCCATGTTTGAAGTTTTAAATGACACCAAAATCATACAAATTGATTCAGTATTCTATGAGTTAAGCTCACAATACCACAGACTCTGTACATTTGAACTTTTGGCTAGTACATGATCATACCCTCGATAATATACAACTCATATCTCTCAATTCCCATATCCAAAAATTATAAATGTTATACCAATAAAAAGCTAAGAGAATAAAATACAACTTTGTTCGAGACATAATTATCTAATTTGGCTTCTATTAATACATTTTATTCAATATCAACAGGACATGATTTCTATCTTGGGTAGTACTATAGCCTCAGTCAAGACTCAATTTCGAGACAGATTTTGAAATGCTTAGAGACAGAAATAAAATTATACTTCTTTAAGAAAGTTATATCCATATGACTCTACTTTAATATGAATTAAGAATAAACTCATTTAAAAATATACAGATCAAGATATACTCAAAATACTGAATCATGTTCAATGAAATTGTTCTAGTACACTTCATCATTTTCATCTTAAATTCATCAATAAAATCTTTACCGAATGATTTCATATGGCTATATATTTTTATAGAGAGGAAGATAAATGCGTTATGAGTTTGTTGGTTCAAAAATCAAGTCATTTGGAGGTCATAAAAAGAAGTTATAGTAAGGATATTCAAAACTGTCAAACAACAGTATACCTTCACTGACATGATCGTGCATTTCCAATTGATCCTGCATTTCCAATTGATCCTCCAATGTCACGATCATACAACCCCTTCATGACCGCTTAGAGTCACAATCTTACACTTCTATTCCAACTTCTTCTAGCTCTTCCCAAAACAAACCTTCGGGTCAATCTTTCATGGTCATTTTGACATGGAATATGAAAGATTTAGGTAAAAACATTCTTCTAAAAAATTGTTCCTTTATGCCCTAAGTTTCTAATGAAGCTAATTTCATGCAATATTGTTCAGTATTCTACAAGTTATACTAAAAACACTACAGACTGTTCCCAAACCACGGAAGAATCCCAAAGTCAATTTCAAGCTAAATTTTGAAACTCTTAGAGATAGAATTCAATTTCAATTTCTTCATGCAAATTATAACCCTATGTCTCTAGTGTACTCTAAATTAAACTCCATCCAATTTGGATATTCACATATCAAGTTATGTTATAAATACAAATGTATGTTCAGTAAAATATTGCATATAACATGCTCTAGCCCACTACCATCCTTCATCTTATTAATCATAACACTGAATTTGCTTCTTCATTCATCACCCACACATGCATCAACACCATTCACTCATGCATCAATCCATAAGCATCAAAATATACACCATTCACACATACATCCATTTACAAACATTAAAACTTTAACAGAAGTCATTTATACTATCATAAAACTTAAAGTATAACTTACTTAGGTTGTACTTCTCACTTCAGCAAAAATTCCAAAAATTAACAAGTTTTTGGTGGAGAGAGAGAAAGATAGAGAGGGACAAATGAAAACCTCAAATGGGCTGAAGTGATTTAGCTTTTGTTTTGTAAGGTGTAACGTTGACAGATTAACTAAAAGCCGATATACATAAATGAGCAAGATGGTATTTCGGTGATGGTAAAGCAAAAAGGAAGTTTAGATGTTTTTGGTGAAACCAAAGGAAAAGCTGCAGAAACATGTTTCCTAATGACTAGTTGTCTCTTTTAAGCCTTGACACATGTCTCCAATGCATGTGTTACATATATCCTCCATGTAAGGCTACTAAATGTCACTTAACTATTGATCTACATATCACGCGTTAATTTATCCATTTATCACTCCATAATTTGTCCATTTGTCAATTAATTTCTAACACAATTGTCACACTTCTATTTGTCTCCTATTTAAATATTTTTCCTAGTCTAAATTACCTTAAAATTTTGATAAATCTCCAAAATATCTAAAATGTCTCCAAAAATGTGGAATAATTTCTAATACAAGCCAATTTAATTATCAAGACAATTAATCCATAATTCACTAAAAATTTTGAAATAATAACTATTATCACCATATAAATTTTGAACATAAATAATCCACGATTCTCATTTCAATCTCATTTATAAATCAATCATACCTGAAAATGTCAATTAATGCATGTACAATGATATTAATGTGCAAAATCAATGTTCTCGTGTGTGTGTATGCCACCTTATGCATAAACATGATTTATGCTTCCTAATTTCTTGTTATCCTCTTATAAACACTATTTTAACCTTAACATAAGTAACAAGATGTTATAACTCTCCCCTCTTAAAAGAAATTTTGTCTTTGAAATTCTTACCTGACTGTTCGAATAGGTGGGGATATTGTCTCCTCATATGATCCTCCATTTTTCAAGTTGCTTCCTCAGTTGAGTGATTTCTCCATTGGACTTTCACTAATGGAATTACTCGATTTCTCAATTGTTTATTCTGATAGCCGATTATCTTTACTGGTTCTTCAACGTAACTCAAATCACTAGAAACTTCAATTTCCTGAGTCAGTATCACGTAAGTTGGATCCGACTGATATTTCCTAAACATACTCACATGAAACACATTATGTATCTGTTTCATTTTAGAAGTTAAGGCTAACTTATAAGCCAATGGCCCAATTCTTTCAATTATCTCATAAGGACCAATGTACTTAGGGCTCAGCTTTCCCTTTTTACTGAACCTAAGCACACCTTGCCAAGGTAATACTCTTAGAAACATTTCATTTTTCACTTAATAATTTGCATCTTTTCAGTATTAATACACTTAACTCTTATGTCTATCTCATTATATTCCATATCTTCAGTGTTGATCCACTTAATTCATCTGTCTTTCTTTAGTCACTTAATTTCTAATACAAATCCATTTTACTTCTCAACAGTATCTAGAATCAATTCTGGCCTTTCGCCATTTTTAGGCCCTTTTCATGTCAATGTAAGGGCGAACTACTCTTTTTGTCGTATAACGCCTCATACAGCTAATGATAGGACTATGATAATGATTGTTATGCTAGAAGTCAATTAAAAATATCCATTGATCTCATGTTCCTATGAACTCCAAAATATAAGCTTTAAGCATATCTCCAACAGTTAAGACTGGTGGCAATTCATATATGTAGTCACTTGTTTCTACATCCTTAGCCGTCAAACGTTCTTTCGTTGTATTCCTACTAGGATGTATAACATAGGTTGTTATTTGTGCTTACTCTAACCATCTTTTGCTCAATCATCTTTATTATGAACACATACTTCTTATTTCAATCACAAGGTATCATTTTTCCTCTACGAACTCAAATTTCATATTTATTTTTAATTCCTCAATAAGATTTACAATTTTGGATCCTCACTTTAGGCTTTATAATCTTTTCATGCAAAACTGATTTTAATTTTTAATGTAATTAATCATTCTTCATTTTGCCCCAAATTCAACTTGACATTCTATCTTCTTTATTGCATTAGGTTTGGTAACCTCAATATTTGAATTTGTGCTATTCCTATATTGAATTTTCTGTTCAAGCATTAGATACACACTAGCTTTACCAGGATAATACTCATTTATGCAATCATAATCCTTCAGTACTTCTATCCATTGTCTAATTCTCATATTCAATTCTTTCAAACTCAAAATTACCTCAAACTTTAATGATTTATATATTTATGTATATAGATCCGAAATGTTTCACTGCACAAATATTGCAACAAGTTTTAAATCATGTATCAAATAATTAACTCATGAGACTTTACTTATCTCTATGCATATAAAATCACTTTATTCAACAGATTGTATCTTAATCTCTGGTGTAAAATCCTCATTATATACTACATAATCTCCAAATCCAAATGATATGATTAACATCGGTGTTATAATTCCTTAAAACTTCTTTTTTTTTATCAAGCTAAGGTGCACTCTTATTAAACTTGGCATATAATTGTTTCTACCTTCATAATATGCAAGATTTCCTCAAGTATTCAAAATATTCTTCTCAACTTTTCGAATACATTCGATATATCATCTATGATCATAGTTACTAATTAATCCTATCACAATTTGGACACTTTATTCTTCAATTCCATTGTACAGTTAGGGGCATTGTTATCTCACACAGATATAGCCAAAACTCTTTGTGCTCATGATTAGTACTCGTAATTCCTTAAGTAACTAATTCCTCAATGAGGTAATATTATCTCATGTTATTTTGGGTTTTCAAAATTGGCTTCTTTTCTTAAATGATTTTCTCCTTTCATTCAATTTCTTCTGATTTCACATTGAATTATTCTAATGTCTGTTCATTTATACTAGTTTCTCTAAACATTTTAATTTATTTGCAATCTTAACTTCCTGTATTGGTAACACATTCATCAGATTTAATTTGTATATCCTTTACATATTTACATAGAATATAGTGTGGACCTAAGTTCTCCTCACATTAACAATAGTGTTACCTCAAATTCAAGAATCCACTCACGTAGTTGGATAATTTACATTAAACTAAATGCATACACTCTCAGTAGTATATTCTACCTCTTATACTTGAGTCTACGTTGGAAACAGGATTCCAATATTCATTTCCGAGTTGTTCCACCATCATTCTTTCTTAAAAGTAAACCATCTAGTCTACTTAACCTAATTTGGTGAAATTCTTCTTCAAAAGAAGTTTCTTACTACTAGTATCTATACTACTCATGTAATCTTTTCATTGCTTATCAGTCATTCTTAGTACCTTAGGAAGAATTTCAACTATTTATAATATCTCAATAAGATCGATTTCTGTCATAACTTATATGATTATAATATTCTTTATAATAAGGCACAGTGAAGCACTAAGCAGACTCATTTACTCATATACCTTGGTATATACCATCAAGATCATTAGATCTTATCTAGAGATGTATTTATGACAATTCTCCAATTAATAACCTATGCTCAAGATACCTTAATCTCATTTGGTTCTGGACAACACTTCTCCTTTTGTGCTTATCCTCGACCGGGAGACTATGCCACGATTATGCCCTTCTTCTTTTTCCTTGAATAGATCACACATAGTAACATCATTAACAATCTCAATCTATCCCCAATTGATCACTATAAACACTTTCATGTATTACTCTAATTTATCTTAGACTTTGAACTATGGGAACATGACTAACACATATTCAATAAGTCATAGATTGCTTCCTACATCATCTCCATACATATAATACATATACGCTCAATAGTCTCACTTATCATGATGACCCCATTAGTAGATATGTCCTCAAAAAACTTAACCTGGACAACTTTTACATATATTGCTATCATTATCTCACCTTCCAATTACCATTATATCGTCATACGTACATATGGGCACAATCAATTTGGAATTATAGATGCATAATTATCCTAAAATTCTGATCTCAATTTCAAAAACATATTATTATGCTAAATCATAACTCTGATCACGTTTATCCAACAATCCTTTCAAGTCTAAGTTCAACCTCTCAAGGTCATAAAAACTTTTATTTTCTTGCAACTTGGCTCGTCACTTTAAATCTTGACATTTATATTTATATTTCTACTTTCCTTAATCAGTCTATGACAATGTATTCACATCTATTTCACACTCGAGGATATACCATCATAGTACAATAATGATGTCATATTCAATAATACATCCACCAATACAATTGTGTTAACTCTTTATCTATCATATCTAACCATATACTATTTCTCATTTCTAAATATCCACAAACTTTCAATTTCTCACATTCTGACAGATCATCATTCTCATTGCTTCTAATAGCTTACACGCTTAACGAAAGCTCATGCGTGTGACTCATGTAAATGTGACGCAAACTAGGGATCAGTTGCCACTACATGCTAAGTCATGTCTAAAATGCATGTAACTTGACACATTTTTTGAAAATGCCCATGTAAGAAACTAAATTTGGGCTCTGATACCAAAATGTAGCACCCCACTCTCGCAAGTCACGTACTCGACATCTTGAGTGATGTCCAAGTACATAACCCTGCAAGGGTGGCATGTTAAAACAGTCAAATACAGGACACTCAGCACAACTTTTTCAATCACAAAAGTTACAACTCTCATTATACATATCATCGAAATATGAATAGTCCCTTAGGTCTATTTCAATTACAAACAACACTCCCCACAATGTATATTACATTTAAAATTTAACACATACATTGCATAATATTAACGAAAATATAATTCAAAACAAAAATCACTGAAGACATATACAGGTGCAAACTGATCCTGACGTTTAGTCCATATCTGATTTCAATGGCTATATGCCAATTAGCCTAACTGGATATCTACTCTAAACCTGAAAAGACACGTTGCAATTTTGGATTAGTTTTGTGAACTCAACGAGTGAACAATCATTGATGACCTCACTCTAAGTTACACACAAATATCATACAACCAATCAAATTCACAACATTTCACATCACAATAAGATATAATAAATACCATACACTTCACATACCTTCCTTTAGAATTTGTACAACCCAATCAGTCACATTATTATGACATATCACTGTAACATCACAACTTGAGAAAGAATTCACAAGAATATGTTTCATAACCAAAAATATACAAATGCAGATGCATATAAGACTCTGAATTATTTATTATTTGTTATGACCAAGTGCCCTTCAGATACAGAATAGATACTGGCCCATTTGGCACAGTCAGAAATAGAAATCACAAAGTAGAGCTCTACGAGCATAATACTAAGCTTATAGCTCTTTCACACTGACTGCTCTAATCACAACGCCTTTATCTGAATATGTATTTTATGAAATGCATCAATAACAGAATATGCCATAAATAGCATTCACTTATAATGCACAGACAGAATCTTATATTCATCAAACCTCAGTCCGACATTCAACTTTAGTTGAGTATTCAAATTTTAGTTGCAACATATGTCGTTCAAATTTCAGATGCAAATAGAACACTTCCAATACATTCCCGACTATCAAACTCCTCGGACTATTAAAGTGCAGAATTCACAAACAGATCACAAACAATTTAATAATTGGATGTTAAACAAAATCAATCAATCCTAGGAAGATAATCTAGGTTGACTCACAAATGGTCGTCTTCGCTTATTGCCGTGAAGTCCTGGCAATGTCTGGATGCTGTCGCTTAATGTCTTCCTCTAAAACATATCATACATACACATATCACAATTTTGCACAAATATGAATTAATTTATGCACATTAATGTGTACTGAATTTGTAGAATGCATGTTTATGACAATTACGAGTTCCTTATCATTATTCTCATCACAATATTCATTCACATATCAATACTCAATTTACCAATCCAGAATTTTCTAAAAACATACTTTTAGGTCTACTTTGTATGATTATTGTCATTAGTAAAGTGAGTAATTTGGTAATACTTCCTTCTGGAACATTGTTCTCCCATGTCTTAAGTTTCGATTGACACCAAAATCATACAATTTGATTCAGTATTCTTTGAGTTATGCTCTCAATACCACAAAATGTGTACATTTGAACTTTTGGTTAGTATATAATCATACCCTAGATAGTGTACAGCTCATATCTCTCAATTCCCATATCCAAAAATTATAAACGTTATACCAATAAAAGGCTAAGATCATAAAATACAACTTTTGTGAACACACCTTTGTCTAATTCGGCTTTTATCAATACATTATATTCAATATCAACAGGACATGATTTTTGTCTCAAGTAGTACTACAGCCTCAGTCAAGACTCAAATTCGAGCTAGATTTTGAAATGCTAGGAGAAAGAATTAAAATTATACTTCTTTAATAAAGTTGTATCCATATGACTCTAATTTAATCTAAATTAATAATCAACTTAGTTAAAAATCTACAGATCAAGATATACTCAAAATACTGAAGCATTTTCAATGAAAATGTTCCAATTCACTTCCTCATTTTCATCCTAAGTTCATCGAACAAATCTTTCCCAAATGAATTTGGATGGATATATATTTTTTTGGGGAAGAGGATAAATGTGTTATGAGTTTTTTGGTTTAAAAATCAAGTCATTTTGAAGTCGGAAGAAGAAGTTATAGTCACAAGAATGAAAGATGTTCAAAACTATCAAACAGTAGTATACCTTCACTAGCATGATCATGCATTTCCAATTGATACTCCAATGTCACGATCGTGCTTGTGCATGATCATGAAACCCCTTCATGACCCCTTAGAGTCATGATCGTGCACTTTAATGCCAACTTCTTCCAACTCTTCCCAAAATAGACCTTTGGGTCAATCGTTCATGGTCATTTGGATAAGGAATACAAAGGATTTAGGCAAAACATTCTTCTGAATAATTGTTTCTTTATGTCTTAAGTTTTTAATGAAGCTGATTTCATGCAATTTTGTTTAGTATTCTGCAAGTTATACTAAAAAAACTATAGAATGTTCCCAAACCACTACAGAATCCTAAAGTCAACTTCAAGATAAATTTTGAAACTCTTAGAGACAGAACTCAATTTCGAGTTCTTCATGAAAAATATAGCCCTATGTCTTTAGTTTACGATAAATCAAACTCCATCCAATTTGGATAGTCATATATCAAGTTATGTTCTAAATACATATGTATGTTAGTAAAATATTGTATATAACATGCTCCAACCCACTACCATCCTTCATCTTATTAATCATAACATCGAATTTGCTTCTTCCTTTATCACCCACACATGCATCAATCCATAAGCATCAAAATATACACAATTCATGCATGCATCCATTTACAAACATTAAAACCTTAACAAAAGTCATTTACACTATCATAAAACTTAAAGCATAACTTATTTGGTCTATGCTTCACACTTCAACAAAAATTCCAGAAATTAACAAGTTTTTATGGAGAGAGCCAAAGATAGAGAGAGACAACTAAAAACCTTAAATAGGCTGAATTGATTTAGCCTTTTTTTGTAAGGTGTAACTTTGATAGATTAACCAAAAGCCAATATATATAAATGAGCGAGATGGTGTTTCGGTGATGGTAAAGCGAGAAGGAAGTTTAGATGTTTTCGGTGAAACCAAAGGGAGAGCTACAGAAACATGATTCCTATTAACTAGGTGTCTCTTTTAAGTCTTGACACATGATTCCAATGCATGTGTTACATGTATCCTCCATGTAAGGCTACCAAATGTTACTTAACTATTGGTCCATATGTCACTCATCAATTTATCCATTGGTCACTCCAATATTTTTCTATTTGTCAATTAATTTCTAATACAATTGTCACACTTCTATTTGTATCCTATTTCAATATTTTTCCTAGTCTAAATTAGCTTAAATTTTTGATAAATCTCCAAAATATTCGAAATGTCTCCAAAAATGCAGAATAATTTCTAATACACACCAATTTAATTATCAAGACAATTAATCCATAATTCACCAAAAATTATGAAATAATAACTATTATCGCCAAATAAATTTCCAATACAAATAATCCACGATTCGTATTTTAATTGCGTTTGTAAATCAATCATACCCGGAAAATGTGAATGAATGCATGTACAATGATATTAATGTGCAAAAATCAATGTTCTCATGTGTGTGTATGCCACCTTATGCATAAGCATGATTTATGCTTCCTAATTTCTCGTTATCCTCCTATAAACAATATTTTAACCTTAACATAAGGAACATGATGTTACATTAAACCCCATTATCCTACCTTTTTCACAAGTTTAGTAAAGTATTAAGTAAAACATCAATTGGGAATGTGTAAAATTTTTACCGAGATAAAATTAGTACATTTTTGCCTGTAGACTATATTTTATATAATGCTAGTTTTGACTCATAATTCTTCCATGTATAAAGAAAAAAATGAAAAATGAAAAAAAAAGAAAAAAAGGAAGAACAAATGAATAGCATCAATAAGTGCAGAATATTAGTTATATTTGTATGTCTTGTAATTATGTTTTGCTATCCTATTTTATCCATTTTCTACTTATGCTTGTGCTTCTATTTCCCCTCTTTTGATGCATCCTAACCCTTACCACATTACAACTTTAAACAAGTCCTTTTGATCTATTTGTGCATGCAATCATTATAGAGAAGAATTGGTGTACTAGCAAGTCTATGATAATGTAGTTTCCTATAGGAAGGTTGAGTGAAACACTAACCCTTAAACACTTGAGCGAAATGAGCAAAAACTGTGAGGAAGATTCATTTGTGCATCTTTACTTATCTTTGATTGATTGTGTCAATTATAAGTTTGCTTACGTACGCCATTGTCATGATATATGCCTTAACTTGATTTTTGAGTTGGCTTGAATGTGAGGGATTGTATGCATTGATCTTTGTGAAAATGAAGTGGTTAAATTGATTGGTTATATTTATTTTATTTGAGGACTAAAAAAGATTCAAGTGTGGGGATGATGGTAGGTGTGCATTAGGATAAGTTTTCGTAGGTAAGTGGCATGTGTTTTCTTGCTTAATTGTTGTTTATTGTTATAGTTTAGGATTTATTTTGTATGTTTTCATTAAGTTTGTTCTAGTGAGTGAGATGAGATTCATGTAGGATTGTATAATGAGAGTTGGCGACCTATAGACTAGCAATCATCATGTCAATTGAATAGTTAGAAGAGAGATCTCAATTAGTCAATTGATCACCCATAGGATAATTTAATAACTAGTTGAATCAGTAGAGTCATTGGGTAAGTTGAGAGATCATTCAATCGATTCTTGTTATTTCAATTAGGGACAAATAGTTATATCTTGAAAGGGGGTAATTAGTACATTCAGAAATCTAGGATGAGACACAATTCAATCAATAAAATAGGGGGAAGACAAAGTAAGGAAAACCTAATCTCTATCATTTAGAGTCATGATTCAGATTTTCTGCAGTTACGATATTGTCCATTGTTTACATAGTCTTTTAATTTAATTCAAATTTTTAGATTATTTGCATTTCATAATTTAGTTTCGTAAACAAAGTTGTGTCTAAATTAAGCGATGTCTAGGCATCATTCCCTGTGGGATCGTTATCTGCTCTTTTTACTACAAGTCACAACCCGTTCACTTGCGATTTTTGAGCATAAAACAAGTAGATAGGTTTTACATCAACAATTATGAACTATACTACTCAAAATGAAGGAAGCAACTCTGACCGCCTTATTGAACAAAAAGAAGTAATGGAACCTAGCATTAATGGTGTCACTTCAAATGTTGAATCTCCTAGTAATGGTAATGAATATAGAAGAAATAAGGGAGGATAGTGAAACTAAAAAGAGGAAGGCTGATGAGCGATTGGTCCCGCAACAAAAGAAAATTTAAATAAATAAATATATTAGATAAAGGATTTCATTCAACCTCCTGAGATAAATCAAGGTAAGAGTCTAGTGAATGATGATTTCAAGGTGGATAATATAAGGAAATTGAGTAGAAAGAATAGATCCAAAGGAAATAAACAAAAAGTTAACTCATTTTATCTACAGTCTCTTAGAATGTTAGGGGCATCAACTTCCTAAAGAGACAGCAAACTCTTAAATAGTTCTTATAAGAGCATAAAGCTACTTTAATTGGTGCCTTTGAATCTAAAATGAATTAGGAAAAAATTAAAATATAGATTTTATAGGAAAGGAATGGTCTTTTTTTAATCATCTTCACCTACATTATGGTCATATAATGGTTTGATATGATATCTGACAAATGACTATCAATTTCTTACAAACTAGTGATTAGTTGATCAATATGTTAGTCCTTTTACTCATAAGAAACATTAGAATTTGCTTATGGCTCTAACTATGTATCTTAGAGAAAGGAACTATGGGAGCAACTACATAATATCTAAACCTCTATACATAATCCTTAGATCATCTTAGGTGATTTTAATAGTACCTTGTATACTTCAGAAGCTAAAGGGCATTTTCATTTGAGGAACTTCTTCAATAAATTCAAATTGTTGAGAAACTTGGAATCATTGATCTTATATTTAAGGGATGTTTTCATACATGGAGCAATAAGTAGTCTTCAAGATGGTTCTTAAGGAATAAGCTGGATAAGGCCTTAGTGAATGGAATTAGAGCTCAAGCTTTCTAGAGAACAAAGATTTTTTTGATAAATCAGAAATATTATAAATCAAGAAATAAAGGTATATTTATATGGCTAAAGATTGCTCATAAACTAGATCTAATCAAACCATGATTAGAACCAGCCTACCCGTACAGACTTAGTATTATGTAAATTGAGTACAAGCACAACAATATATTACACAAGAATTTACACTATACAAGACCACATGCAATACTGCATAGTATTATCATCCCTCTAAAAGGAGATAGACTTATCTGCTCCTATCACCACTATCCTCTGGTAGCATCTTATCATTCGAAACTGATATGGCTTGTTTGAATTCACTGAAGCTAACTTTTTCTTGAAGAGTACAAGACTTTTACCTAATGCAAAATGCACACCTATTCCTCTGAAACTTGTAGCCAATTTGTCTCTATTCTAATACTTGTAGCCTTGAAACTTTTGAAAACCTTTCCAGAACCATCAACATTACTCACAAACCCACATATCCAAAATATAACCCAACTGAAAAGGTTCAGCGCTATTGTAAAGTTGCTTTGAGGGAGTAGAATCCTCTTTACCTCGAATTCCCTAACCTGAAACTAACCTGAAAACATAAAATATCCAAAAGAAAACAAAACTCCATAATTACCTTCTGTTTATGCAGAGTTGTTCCATAACTTGGAAGATCACTCCAATGATAATGCTCCCCACTTCTATGGCTGTGTCTCTGAATATTCTGTGTAACATCCCGTTACCTATATTAAAGCTAGAATAAATAATTATGAGAAATTTATGTTAAATTAGGAAAATGAACATCATGCATAAGTTAATTGTGACATACACATTTATTTTACACATTCATATGATTGTACATGCATTCGTTGGCATTTCCGGGTAAATTGGTTTATATATGGAAATGATGGATTTAATTAGAGTGAATTAAATGTGATTTGGCAATTTTTGTATATTTTGGATATTTTGAAAATTTTGGTGAATTATTTTGAGTTGAAATTTTATTTGGTGATAATAGTTATTATTTTAGAATTTTTGGTGAATTTTAAAATTTTCAAAAAAATTGGGGCATTTTGGACCAATTATGGTGTGAAATGTGGCAACATATGTATATGACAAATGACTTGTATATGTGGTGACATGTAGGGTGCTTAATTAGGTGACAAATGGCAGCATGAGTGAATGCCAAATGAACTAGTAATTAAGAGACATGTGGGAGCCTAAGGAAGTGATAAATGGCTTACATGC
>JANZXR010000172.1:22298165-22315638 GCA_027575705.1 Erythroxylum echinodendron | reverse complement strand
TCCCATTTTGCCCTTAATGAGTCCCAAAAGTCCACTTTACCCTTCCTTATAAGCTTAGGCTCTTTTGATACTTAAGTGACATGCCAAAAATGCGCTCAATTCATTCTTATGCATTTATTTCACTAACTAGTGAAATAAAAATTTACTTACATTGTAATAAATAATTAATCTCCAAAAATGATTCTATCATGATCCCAAAAATTATCCGAAGGCAAAAATTCAAATCTCATACTTATTCCATAAACTATTATGCTTAATTTAACGAAAAATTTCGGGGTCCATCATATAAGATTAATGAGATGGGATATCATTAATCCAGATAAACTAACACATGTTATAATCCTTAATTAGAGTAAGCAGTAGATCTCATAAACTGTAGACATAAGTTCTTTATATTTAACATATGGATGTTTACTAAGGGTCGTAAGTACATTGGATTGACCTACTACAAGACAATCATATGAATATTCTATTCCAGTGTCAATGATAGTCTCATCATAGCAATGGTGCAAGTATCCTACGACTTAAGATACTAAAGGATATCTCAGATATTGATCCTATTTTTTGACTCCATTCATCAGTGCCTTTTAGGGGTTACTCATACGGTAGTAATTGGGTACAGCTCAACATATTCAGAGATAACTGAGTAGCTAATAAAGGATTCGCCACTCCTGATAGAAGTAGATGATACTCACGGCCTCTTGTCGGGGCCATTATTCGAGAGTCTTTGGACAGAACAGATATACATCATAAAGAGGATCTTTAGTGATACATAGAGTCATGAGATCCTTAAGACATGATCTAATTTCACCTGGACTATATGATGTAGTCAGTTTAGTGGGAGTTGACACTTTGATCGTACTATGAACCAAGTGGGGTATAAATGGTAAAAGGAAAAATTCCATGGAAATATTATGTATGGAAGGGTTCGTAGTCAAACTACTGAATTTTCGGTCAATTGGGGGTCATGACGTATTGCTATATACTGCTCTTAATTTACTTGAATTAAGTGTTAATTCAAGTGGCCAACATAACCAGGAATCTAATGGGTCACATATGTAGGAGATTTAAAGGTTGGGTAAAATGGTCTTGAATGGTGATTCAAGATATGCAAGAGTGATTTAGGATTGTATTGTGATGTGATCACGGTAGAAAATGTTGCATAGTTAGGATTAGAAACAAGTGTTGTTGACTTCCATTAATGCATGCTATTCATGGTTACTAACATCCCATAATTTCCATTAGTAAATGCTATTCATGACCATTAACTTCCCATAACTTTCCACTAGTGATGGGGTTATGGAAGGCTAAATGGTGAAAAAATTTGAGATGACTTTTTGTGCATCTTTTGTAAGAGAAAAAAATGAGAAAGATAGGTTCTTATTTTTACACACAAACTTTTTCTCTCTAGCTTTCACCAGAGTTCTTTTCTTTGTTAACACAAAGAAAGAATTATGTCCATCTCCTAGCAAGGTTTCATCCTTTTATCTTCATGTGGACTTTCATTAGAGATGGTCTGCGCTGATTGTTGTGGTTTGTGATAACGTAACCTTGGAGAAGATTAAAGAATGAAGGAGATCATCAGAAAGGTATGTAAACATCTTACATTTCATGTTTTGGTTTTTCTATATCTATATGCATGAGTGGATTTAGTTTTTGAGGCTCCGTTTTATTTTCACTACGTATATTTGATATATATTATGCATAAGATGCATGATCAGAACTTAACAAATAGTTTTGAAGAGAGGTACAAGAATACCATAACAATTGATTATGTATATTTGTGTGAAGGTCAAGATTGAATCGTGAACTAGATTCAAAATCATCGATTTTAACTGTAGTGATTTTATATTATTTGATTTAGTCTGACCGCAATAGTTTAATTTTATTTTATTTCATTTTTCGAATTCAAATAAAACACCTAAATCTTAAACACTAGTTTTTCATTACAAAAGCGAAACACACACTCTTTGTAGCTACAATCATGGCTCACAACTATTACAAATTTGGTTGTGCAGAGTTAGGTTTTAATTTTTGTGTGTTCGATGAACATAAAATTTTTTGTTTTGATTGTCGGGGTGTATTGTGATTTAGTTTTTATTTTTGATATTAATTGGTGTTTAGTTTATATATTTTTTTATAATTGGTTTTTATTGTTGTTTCTTGAACTTTTTATGTTTGTTAGTGTTTCATCAAGACCCTTACAATTTGATCTTAAAATTGTAAGGGCATTGTGACCTTTGAGCAGGGAAAATAAAGCAACTCTAGGATTATAGAAAAAAATTGATTCGAAAGAAGCTATGGTCGATCCAAGAACTTTAAGAGAGTTGGCACCCCTAGATTTGATTTAAAGGCCTTTATAAATCACTTTTCTAAATTTTTCTAAACATATGACTTTTAAGCTTAAGTCTGGCTTAATCCATATTTTACCTAACTTTTATAGTTTTACAAGTTAGGATGCTTATAAGCACCTTAAGGAGCTCAATGTGGTTTGTCTTATTATGAAACCTGTGAAAAAAAGCAGATTATGTTAAAAGCCTTTCCATTTTCACTAAAGAATGCGATAAAAGATTGGAATTTTGTTTTAATTATAGGGAGTGTGAGCATATGGATGAAAATGAAGAGTCTATTTTTAGAGAAGTACTTTCTAGCATCAAAGATAACCAGTATAAGGAAAAAAATTGGGGTACAAAGAAACATCATGGAGAATCCTTTACAAGTATTGGGAGCGATTTAAGAAGTTATATGCCAACTGCCCTTGTCACAATATCACAGAAAATCTCCTTATCTAATACTTTTATAAAGGATTATTACTGATGGATAGGAAGCTTGTTACATACAGTAAGTGGTTGAGCAATGTGTGAAAAGACACCTATGGAGGCTAGAACTTTAATCGAGTGTATAGTAATAAAAAGTTAATAATTTGGCATTCTCAACGATCTTCATACGGTAAACAGGTAAACAATTCATCCATAGAGCATTGTTTAGATGAATTAACATCCTTCGTTAGACAAATTGCTCTACGATAGGCGTAGAGGAAGCTTGAGGTATATATGTAAATGCAAACCATCTGTTAAATGGGAATCCACTTTTATAAGAGGAAAATATGGAGTTTATCAATATTGTAGGGGAAATTTTTCCCATAAATAAAACCCATATTCCTAAACCTATAACCCTGGATGGAGAGATCACCCAAACCTGAGCTATGGAGGAAATAGGCATAAAAAAATTTTCCCATATAGGCTACAAGCTGAATAAAAATTTCAACATAGACAACAAGCCTCCTCCTGTACCTAAAGTATGCCATTAGAAGATATTGTTAAGTCTCTTATCATCAACACTTGGCAATTTTAAGTTGTAAAGCAGTATTACTTGGAGATAAGATCTCAATTTCAAGAAACTAGGACTAGCATCTAGAGCTTAGAAACCTAGATAAACCAAATGGAAGTGGTTATTAATTGACTAGAAGCCCAAAAAGGAGTAAAATTACCATCACAATATGAGATAAGTATGAAGAATGGTAGTGTAATCACCTTCAGGAGTGTAGGAAGCTTGAGGATCCTAAGAGGACTATATAAAGGATGATTAGTGAAGAAGAATTTGAAAAGGATTTTGAAAGAGAAATTGGTATATCATCTAGCTTAGAGATAAATGTTAAATCCCTAATTATTGTTAATAATAATCCTCTAACTTTCCTTAATAGGTTAGTAAAGTCAAACAAGAAGGATAAGGATAAGGAGATTTGGGAGACTTTTTGGAAGGTTGAGGTGAATATGCCATTGTTAGATATGATCAAACAAGTGTCAGGGTTTGCAAAATTCCTTAGGAAATTATGTACCAACAAGAAGAAGCTGAGAGGTAATGAAATGATCAAGTTAGGTAAGAATATTTTTGTGGTCTTTAAAAAGAAAATATATCCTAAATGTAAGGAACTGTACATGTTTACCATCCTTTGTAAAATTGGTAACACTAAGATTAAACAGGCTATGATAAATTTAGGAGTATTAATTAATGTTGTTCCTCATTCCATGAATGCTTCTTTAAATTTAGCCCCGTTGAAAGAAACTATTGTTATTATACAGTTGGCTAATTGTACTAATGTTTATCCAAATGGAGTGAATGAGGATGTTTTTGTACAAGTAAATGAATTAGTGTTTTAGGTAGATTTTATGTAATAGATATAAATGATGATACTTCATATAATCGCAGTAGATTATCTTAGTAGGGACACCGTTCTTGTGTCTAATTCTATTGAATTTTTCTTACATTCATAACTTGACTTTGGTTACAAATTCTTACGATTTACTTCAAATTTGATATGAATTGACTGAAAATGTCATGGATGTTACATGAATATGAACGGAGTGTCTTGTGAATGTTGTATGAAAAAATTATAAGAATTATGATCAATACTTTTAATTAAATAATTTAACCATGCATAAAGTCACGGGCTCCCATATCATGGTTGTGACCCCCTTATGCACACACGTGACCCCCTCATGCACACCCATAACAACATTTTCTTTAATATCCTAAATATTACATGTCATCTATAGGGTGGAGAGGTCAAAAACCTAAACCTAGAGTCACACTAGAGAGGCTGGCAACACATATACACATTCAAGACACAAAAATAGACAGAGAGAAGGGGGGTTGAAACAAAAAGAAAGAACAAAAAGAAGGTGTCGTGGTGGAGAAGCAACGAGATTCGACTGAGAAGAAGAAGAACAATAGAGAGGTGAAGGCAGCGTTAAAATTTGATCGTCTGGGTGAGTATCAACCAGAAGCGAAAAGTGGGGGGCAATGCAAAAAAGCTTGAGAGTGGCAGGAGACCACCGCAACTTCATCATCCAAACACTTTGTTTGGTAATTCTATTCTTTATCTGTTGCATTATTTCTCTGTTGCTTTACTGGACTCACTGCTCTGCTAGCTTTTGATAGTCATTTTGGTTATTCACTCAGTTTATTGCTTTAATACTTCTCTTATAATAACAAAGATGGGGTTGAAGTATATGAACATGATGAATCTGGTTTATTGCATGATGGGCTGATTCTTTTTCTTGAGAATTAATTTAGTTATTTTAGTCAATTATGCATGATGAAGGGGATATTTTATTTTCTTATTATTTACTATATTTTCTGAGCTTATTGGATGTGTTAGTAAGGCCAAACTTTGTATCGTTTTGGTATTAAATAAAGGATCAAGATAAGAAGTTTAATATAGAATGAGAAACTATAGTTGCTTTAGTTATGAATTAGAATATATTATTAGTTGGGTTTCTATAATTAATCTGGATGATAAACTTGTAGAATAAAAAATTAGATTAGTTTGTTATTTGAATTGATTTTAGAACCCGATTGGTAATTTTAGAAAGACACTTATTCGATTAATTAACCTTCATCATTTATAGGAGATTAAATTAGTAAAATTAATTCTAAAGAGTTTCTATGGCGATCAATCAATTCGTTTTTACTTCTAGTTAAATCAATTCACTTTTTTGTCTAATTGTGTAATTGTATTCTTATTCTAGTTTAATTGTTATTTGAATTAACAAGTCACTTATCCGATCAATTAATCTTTGTCATTCATAGGAGATTAAATCAGTAAAATTAATTCTCAAGAGTTTCCACACGATTAATTAAATCGTTTTTTCTTCCAATTAAATCAGTTTACTTTTTATTCTAATTGTATAATTTTCTTTAAAGCCTTTACTCAAAAAATTGGGATAGAATTTTTAAGATTGCATTTGATTTTCATTTTATTCATGATTAATTTAATTGGACCAGTTTAACCTCCTTGGGAGATGACCCTGGGTAATTAAATATAACTACCTCATATACTTACAGGTAGGATAGCCTAGGTTTCTTTATAACTTATTTTGGCACAAAAAATTTTTGGTACCATTGTCGGGGAGGCTTTTAGTGCTTACACTTAATTTAATTTTGATTGTTTTGACGATTGTTTTGTCTGTTCAAGCGTACATTTTTGTTGTGTTATTTCATTGAGTTGTTTTAGCATTTTTTTACTAATTTAGTGTTGTTTTTATTTTTTTATGCGAGGAAGGAGATTCAGGAAAGTGAACTCGCCCCCTTTATTGATAACGTGCATCAGATAAGAGGACCTCAAAGGGATTTGAAGACAATCTTAAAGAGCCTAAGCATAAAGATCAGGAGATGGGTGAAAGGCAGCCGGTAATGAAGGAGTATGTCAGACTAGTAATTGGTATTGCTACTTTGTGCATGCATTTAGGAGAGGCAACCAGAAACTATGAATTGAAGAGGATTCATTACAACATGCTACCATCATTCTATGGGATTCCTAATGAAGACCCTTTAAACTTCATTCGGGAATTTTATATCTATAGCACCCCACTCTCAAAAGTCACGTACCTGACATCCTGAGTATTGTCCGAGTATATAACCCCGTAAGAGTGGCATGCTAAAACCGTCAAATAGAGGAAACTCAGTACAAGTTTTTTTTTAAAAAACATATCACACGCGTATGCAAAAATCAATAATAAAATTGGGCATACTTTAATCATAAACTTTTTCAATCACAAGAGTTACAACTCTCATTATACATATCATCGAAATCCCAGTAATCACTTGGGTCCATTTCAATTACAAATGTCACTCACCATAATGGACATTACACTTTAAAATTTGCACACGTACATTACACAATATTAAAAGAAATATAATTCAAAACTAAAATTACGAAAGACATATGTAGGTGAAAATTGATCCCGACCCTTAGTCCATATCTGATTTCAATGGCTATATGCCAATTAGTCTAACTGGATATCTCCTCTGAACCTGAAAAGCCACATTGCAATTTTGGATGAGTTTTGCGAACTCAATGAGTGAACCGTCATTAATGATCTCACTCCAGGTTACACACAAATATCATACAACCAATCAAATTCATAACATTTCACATCACAATAAGGCATAATAAACAACACACACTTCACATACCTTCCTTCGGAATTTGTACAACACAATCAGTCACATTATTATGACATATCACTGTAACATCACAACTTTAGAAAGAATTCACAAGCATATGTTTCATAATCATAAATATACAAACGAAGATGCATATGAGACTTTGGATTCTTTATTATTTGTTGTGACCGAGTGCCTTTGAAATACATAATAGATACTGGCCCATTGGGCTCAGCCAGAAACAGAAATCATAGAGTAGAGCTCTATGTGTAGAATACCGAGCTTATAGCTCTTTTAGACTGGCTACTCTGATCACAAAGTCTTTATCTGAACATGTGTTTCATGTAATGCATCAATAATAGAATATGCTATGAATAGAATTCGCTTATAATGCATGGAAAGAATCTTATATTCATCAGACCTCAGTCTGGCATTCAACTTTCGTTGAGTATTCAGAATTCAGTTGCAGCATATGTCATTCAAATTTTAGATGCTAACAAAACACTTCTAATACATTCCCGACTATCAAACTCCTCAAACTATTAAAGTCTGGAATTCACAAACAAATAAAAAATAGTTTAATAATTGGAAGTTACACAAATCCGAGGAAGATCATATAGGTTGACTTACGAATGCTCCTTTTGCTTATTGCCTTGAAGTCCCTGCAATGTCTAGATGCTGTCGCTCAATGTGTTCCTCTAAAACATATTGTATATACACATATCACAATTTTGCACAAATATGATTTTATTTATGCACATTCATGTATACTGAATACGTACAATGCATGATCATGACAATTTTGGGTTTGTTATCATTATTTTTGTCACAATATTCATTCATATATCAATACTCAATTTAACAATCTAGACTTGTCTGAAAACTTACTTTCAAGTATACTCTGCATGACTGTTATCATCAGTAAAGTGAAGTAATTTGGCAACACTTCCTTCTGGAACATTGTTCTACCATGTCTTAAGTTTCTAATGAATCTAAAATCATACAATTTTATCGAGTATTCTATAATTTATGCTCACAATACCACAGACTGTGTATATTTGAACTTTTGATTAGTACATGATCATACCCCCGATAATGTACAACTCATATCTCTCAATTCCCATATCAAAAAATTATAAACGTTATACCAATCATTTTGATTTTATCAATATATTTTATTCGATATCAATAGGACGTGATTTGTCTTGTGGAGTTCTATAGACTTAGTCAACACTCAATTTCGAGCCAACTTTTGAAATGCTTAAGGATAGAATTAAAATTAGATGTCTTCAATACAGTTGTAGCCTTATGAATCTAAGTTAATCTGAATTGAGAATCAACTCATTTAAAAATCTACAGATCAAGATATACTCAAAATACCGAAGCATGTTCAATGAAAATGTTCCATTCACTTCCTCATTTTCATCCTAAATTCATCAATCAAATCCTTCCTGAATGAATTCAGATGGCTATATATATTTATGGAGAGGAAGAAAAATGTGTTAATAGTTTATTGGTTCACAAATCAAGTCATTTGGAGGTTGGAAAAAGTTATAGCCAAAAGAATGAAGGATGTTCAAAACTGTCAAAGAACAGTATACCTTCATTGTGCACGATTGTACATTTCCAATTGATCCTCCAATGTCACGATCATGCTTGTGCACGATCATACAACCCCTTCATGACCCCTTAAAGTCACGATCATGCTTGTTCACAATTGGGCACTACTTTTATTCCAACTTCTTCCAGCTCTTCCCAAAATAGACCTTCGGGTTAATCTTTCATGGTCATTTTGACAAGGAATATGAAGGATTTAGGGAAAACATTCTTCTGAAAAAATGTTCCTTTATGCGTTAAGTTTCTAATGAAGCTAATTTCATGCAATTTTATTCAGTGTTCTGAAAGTTATATTAAAAGCACTACAGACTGTTCCCAAACCATGATAGAATCCCAAAGTTAACTTTAATCTAAAATTTTAAACTCTTAGAGACAGAATTCAATTTTTTTTTCTTCATGGAAAATATAGCCCTATATCTCTAGTTTACTCTAAATCAAATTACATCCAATCTGGATATTCATAGATTAAGTTATATCCTAAATATAGATGTATGTTTAGTAAAATATTGCTTATAACATGCTCCAGCCAACTACCATCCTTCATCTTGTTAATCATAACACCGAATTTTCTTCTTCCTTCACCACCCACACATGTATCAATACCATTCATGCATGCATCAGTCCACAAGCATAAAAATATACACCATTCATGCATGCATCCATTGACAAACATTAA
Source organism: Erythroxylum echinodendron (assembly GCA_027575705.1). Lineage (NCBI taxonomy): Eukaryota > Viridiplantae > Streptophyta > Magnoliopsida > Malpighiales > Erythroxylaceae > Erythroxylum > Erythroxylum echinodendron. Next base: position 22,306,397 of record JANZXR010000172.1, on the reverse strand, counting down.
AACCTTAACAGAAGCCATTTACACTATCATAAAACTTAAAGCATAACTTACTTGGTTTATACTTCCCACTTTAGTAAAAATTCTAGAAATTAACAAGTTTTCGATGGAGATAGCTAGAGATAGAGAGATACAACTAAAAACCTCAAATGGGTTAAAGTGATTCAATTTTTGTTTTGTAAGGTGTAACATTGATAGATTAACCAAAAGCCAATATGCATAAATGAGCAAGATGGTGTTTAGGTGATGGTAAAGCAAGAAAGAAGTTTAGATGTTTTTAGTGAAACCAAAGGAAGAGCTGCAGAAATATGTTTCCTAATGACTAGATGTCTCTTTTATGTCTTGACACATGTCTCTAATGCATGTGTTGCATGTTTCCTCTATGTAAGGCTACCAAATGTCACATAACTATTGGTCCACATGTCACACGTTAATTTATCAATTTGTCACTCTATAATTTTTCCATTTGTCAATTAATTTCTAATACAACTGTCATACTTGTATTTGTCTCCTATTTCAATATTTTTCTAATTATTTTTTCGATAAATCTCCAAAATTTCTGAAATGTCTTCAAAGATGCAGAATAAATTCTAATACACACCAATTTAATTATCAAGACAATTAATCCATAATTCACCAAAATTTCTGGAATAATAACTATTGTCACCAAATAAATTTTCAACACAAATAATCCACGATTCTCATTTTAATCATATTTATAAATCAATCATACCCAAAAAATGTCAATAAATGCATGTACAATGATATTAATGTGAAAAAATTAATGTTCTCACATATGTGTATGCCACCTTATGCATAAGCATGATTTATGCTTCCTAATTTCTCATTATCCTCTTACAACTATTTTAACCTTAGCATAAGTAACAGGATGTTATAATATCACTCTCCAGACATTCCCTTTTGAAGGCCTAAATCAAGATCAACTTAGGATGAGGTGCTCCTATATATATTGAAGGATCAAGGAAAGGCATGGTTGATGATCCTTCCATTAGATTCAATGACTCCATGGGAGGAAGTGTATAATAAATTCATGGAAAAATTCTATTCCCATCAGAAGTTCCATGAGGCATGGGAATGCTTCAAACTTTTGCTAATACAATTTTCACACCATCATTTTCCAATTCACATGCATACCAGTTCTTTTATGATGGATTGACATAACAATTTCAATACACGGTGGACAACACTAAAGGAGGAGTTATGGGAAAGAAGAATGTCGAAGAATATAAGAAATCTTTGAAACATTAGGGGAAAATTCTTGATAAAAGAGTGTGACAGGGAGATGAGTTGGAGTTCATGAAGTGAGTACAAATCAAGAAATGGCTATGCAATTGGCTGAGTTAACAAAGCATGTAAAAATGCTAACTCTGAGGCTACCTTAAAATGTTCCAAATCAAGAGGTATGTGGTATATGTGGAACTTATGGTTATGGAGCTAATGTTTGTTTATATTTTGTTGAACCTTTTATAGGTGTAGAAGAACAAGTGAACTCACTTAATGGTTTTTAACCAAGGGTATGAAATGTTATGTATTCAAACTCATACAACTCTAGTTAGAGAAACCAGCCTAATTTGTCATGGAAGATCAACAATCCACTAGTGTAACCGCAACCACAATATCAAAATTTTCAAAGGCAAAACCATTTTCAGGGGTAGTCGTCAAATCAGTATCTACCGAGCAAGCCTTCTTTGGAGGAAAGTTTGATTTCGTTTATTCAGATAACAACTCAGAATCAAGAAATGAATAATAAGAGATTTAACTCCTTAGAAGCATCTGTAAGGAGGATTGAGAATCAAGTAGGGAACTTGCTACTTAATTGCAAAACAATCAAAAAGGGCTATTGCTCAGTCAACCCGAGCAAATAGTCATTATTCTGAGAAGTGGTAAGGTGATTGATAATCATGTTGAAATCCCTTCCAATCCATTTAGTGCAATTAATCAAGATAAGGAGAAAATCACCAATGAAAAAGATGAGTAGAATAAAGAAAACAATGGGCATGACAACTTTTAAAGTCACATTCAGAAAGGTGAAAAACTGGGGCATGCAACTGATTGCAACGAACCAAGACTGCATAAGGTGACTAATACTTACAAAAAATTGATCCCATATCCGAGCCGTCTTACTCAAAACAAGATAAGTAACTTCCTAATCTATATAACATATTTCCAAAGTTAATATTAATTTGCCTTTGTTAGGTGTGATCAGGAACATTCTAACATGTGTGAAGTTCTACAAGGAACTACGCACCAAAAAATGAAAGTTTGAGCCAAACGAGAAGGTGAGAGTTTCAGAAGTTGCAAGTGCAGTGCTTCAGCAATAATTACCCCTTAAATTGAAAGACCCATGGAGTTTTCTTGTGTAAGTGTCAATAGGTAATGGAGATGAGGTTAAGGGTATGCTTGACCTTAGAGTAAGTATAAACCTTATGCCTCACTATATTTATAAGAAATTAGATCTAGGAAAGTTAAGACCTACAAACATGTGTTTGAAATTAGTTGATGGTTCAATTTGCTATCTGAAAGGAATAATGGAGTATGTGTTAGTAAAGGTTGGAGGATTGATTGTTCCAGTAGACTTTGTTGTCCTAGACATGGGGGAAGTCAGGAAGCAAGAAAAAGGGCACATCATACTCTTAGGGAGGCCTCTTATGACCACCACTAATTCCTTGATTGGTGGGAAGAATAGAAAATTGATCATGATTGTTTTGGGAGAAACAATAGAATTTTCAATCTTTAATGTTGAACCTATTCCTATTACAGTTTCTAAAGACTATTATTTTGTTAATCAAATTAATCCTGCATATTTTGATTTCGCCTTGTAGGAAGAAGAAGAAAAGGAGCTGGACTTGGTTAAAGAGAGTGATGAATGATACCAATTACTAGTTGATGCAACGGAGTATTCTATTAAGGTGTCCAATTACAAGACATTAAAGAAGCACTGAATGGGAGGCAACCCATACAATTTCTATTTTGTTTTCCAATTCTTTGTTTATTATTCCTTTTTAGTGAATCTCTAATTAGTTTGTTTTCTTTGTGTACGCATACCTAATGTTTGGTTTCTTTTATTTATTTTCCTAAGAACTTTTCTTCACTCCTTGACACAATACGTTAGGCTCCATATCACACCAAGACTCTACTCAACATACCAACCTCACATTTATATCTTATTTCTTTCCGTTTTCCTTTTTATTACTTGTTTGTCTAACTTCTATTTGTTTCAGTTTTTGTCCTTGTGTGATCTATTTACATCGTAGATCCTTCTCCCACTTTCTTGTCACATTGTGGAGAATGTGATATTTAAATCGAGGGGGGGGGGAGGCGTGTGGAGGGGTAGTAATGGTAAAAAAAAAAATATGTGTTGTGTGTTGTTTTTGTTTTCCCTATTTAGCAGTTAGAGATTCATGGTCTTGAAATAAACTTGATCGGGATTAGAAATGCATAATATGAGTGAATGAGTATACTTGCATACTTAGGCTTATTGACTTGGATTTCGATTAAAAGGACATTATCTTGTTATGATAAATGAATTGTACTTTTCATTTGATAAGAATTTGAGCCCTTTTGAAATATTTAACACCAAATTCAAGTATTCTTTACTGAGAGTGTTCTTTCATAATTAAGGAACTCTAGAACTTGCTTGGAAATACTAGTCAAGATCACCCAATCTTATGCAAACATTGAAATGATGACGAGAATTAGGATTTACCCTTTTTGCTTAAAAAGTGCAACATACCACTTCCATAGAGCATATGTCCAAACATCGAGAGGATATTCGAGAACATATCCTATTAGAATGCCATGTTAGAATAATCACATTAATTTATTATGACATCACACATAACACAAGTATTCAAAACGATCAAATCTCCTCTTTATATTCGTAAAATAAACTTACTTACATTGCACCATTACAATTCATGTCCATGTATTTATATTACATAAAATTTGAAAGTTTACAACTCTATACAAAATGTTTAACATGAAATGAGAAGACAAACAACACATCCTAACGAGACTCCTCAGATATTAGTTGACCAAACATTTAATTCATTCTTGTTCTTAAAATGACAGTACTAGAATTCTATTTGGTTTCCTTAGAAGCTAGAATTCTCTTGTACCTGAAAATCAACATTGCAAATTTTGATAAGTTTGTGAACTCCGAGAGTGAACCATCACCGATGTGCTCACTCCAGATAGAACAAAAAGTCAAGTATATAACTAATTTCAAGTAGTTGAACACATCATCTAGTATCAAATCCCACATCACATTATTTCATATTTCATCAAGTACAAGTATAACATGTATACAAACATTTTATAACACTATTCTAAAACTATCCATTAATTCTTCCCAATCATTCATATGATACATATAAAGTTATATATCTATGCGAATACATATGTGACTGTGTTTCCATTTTACTTTGTTATCACCGAGCGCCTATTTACTATCCCATATCCATTGTGGATACTGGTCTCATTTCATTTACTGTCCTATATCTGTTATGGATACTGGGCTCATTATTAACCGAGTTTGTGGCTCTTTGTGCACAATTTCTGAGCTTAAAGATCTTTTTCACGTTGGTCACTCCAATCACAAATCCTTTATTTAATCATACATGTCATGTAATGAAATGCATCAATTCGTATAATATGTTATCAATACTTTTCATTCAATATGCTCATATCATTTACTACATTCTTCGGATCTGATTCCGGAATTTAACATTCAGTTAAGTACACATTCCATGTTACACATAAAATTTGAAAACAATTCCATATATAGTCATAATTATCAAACTCCTCAAACCAACAATATTTTAAATGATAGTAATCAGATAAGTAACAATTCATTAACTGAAAGTTAACTAAAAATAATTCAATCATAGTATAAACATCTAGGTTATTACCTTGATGATCCAATAATGTCTGGATTCTAACGATCAACTTTGCTTCTTTAGTCATGCAATACGCACAAAATTTACACATTACTATGTTGATCAATCATATGATTATTCAGTCATGCACATGTATATGCATCATGTTCAATGAATGCTCAATTGGCTTTCTCGGTGTGTATCCTTATCCATAAATCTTGACTATTCAAAAATCGTAGCTTGTATACATCAAGTTTGTAATTAGTTTTATATCTTATGTACATTTGATTACTCTAAATTCATCAATCATATATTCACTAACCTTTTCTAGCAATTTATGTTCACAATTTCCTAATTCTTATTCATTCATATTTAGTTCATATTACTCATATCCTTTGGATCACATTTGCATTCATAAGAACACCTTCATTCCTTTAACACTAAAAAATTCTAGATTTTAGATACATTAATTTCAAAACAGCCTATTCCTTAAGTTAAAACATCAATTAACAACCTAAACATATCAAACTCTTAACTAATTAATCAAACATCAATCTAAGTTCATTTCAAGCATTAATCAAGTCTAAATACACCAAAGTAAAGTAACTTATTCTTAGTTGATTCAATAATCACACAAAATAGATAATTTTCATTTTAAAGCATTGCCCACGATTGTGGAGGACCTTCCCATGATCTTGGGATGAGTGAACCGAATGTTCACTCTCTATTTTCCTTCAATTTCTCCAGATTCTAACTCCTTCATACCAAATTCAAAACATCTTCATATTAGTCCATCAATTATACCTCGATTATACCTTAATTATACCTCAATTATGTTTTAATTATACTTCAATTACTCATCAATTTCATCTCCAATTCCAGCTTAAAATCATTCAATTGGCAACTCATAAATTATCTTTCATGTATACAAAAACAAAATTGAAACTTTCATTCACTTTCATTATATATGTAGTCCTAGTTTTTTCTTCCAAATTCAAGAACACTTCACTAGAACCTTCGTTTAGTATAAATCATCTTCATTTAAAATTCAAATTTCAATCTAAATGATCCATATAGCAACCTATAACCTATGGTTCTCATGCATCAAAAACAAAATAGAAAAGTATCTAATTCATATATCATTTTTCCAGCACATTTCATCATCAACACTATATGCTATCCATCCTAATTCAATCATCATAAACTTTCTATTATAACATGTTATAAAGATCAACACTTTACTTGTTTAGCTCAAGCTCCACCTCAATTCATCAAGTCTACTTTGCTTTATATGCATGCAAGATCATCGCAAATACAAAGTGGGAATTGGATAGGTTTTTAGCAAAGATAAAAGGCAACAGCATATATAACAATGATCTAGTTCTATAACTATCTTTATGAAGGTAAAAGCATGGATTTTGGAGTGGTAATTGAACAAAACTTAGGAAAAATGCAGAGATGTATAGAGGAGTAAGCTTTCAGCTATGAGAGAAGAAGAAGAAGAGAGTTTCAGCAGAAAGTTACAAATGAAGCAACTTGCCATGTGTGTGTCGTATTGTGTGATTAGTGTTAGGACACTTGTTAAAAGTCTAGGCTAGCTACATGTCCTCTCTTCATGCTACCTTTTGTCAACGAAACCTTAAGCCATTTGTCACTTAATTTCTACGCCATTTGTCACTTAATCTCTACTGCCATGTGTTACTTATTTCATAGGCTTAGTCATCCTAAATTTTTATGTATCAATTTGACACCTTTCGTAAACTAAATGCACTTTTTAATTCATCAATTTTCCAATTGTAATAGTTAATTCCAAATTTACTAATTATAATCCATCAAACCAAAAATCAAGACATAAGCGATACACATTTCACATTATGATCATTTTAAACCTTTCATACCTCGAAATATGTCAATTGAGTGCACATACAATCTTTATAATGTTTTCTAGATCATGATTCCTATGCGTATGTGAATATTATGCATATGAATCAAATGAATTTATAAATTCTCAAATGATACGACTCATATGCTATAATCTAAGGCCCTAACCCTTAGTATAGAAACCAGCTATTACAAAAAGCCACTGTAATTATACCTTTAGCGAGCCCCACTTGAGCTTAACATAAACCATTTCTTCTTTATACCTAAAATGTGAGCCTTAACCTTGATTATTTAACCTTTTCATCATACTTACCATATGTACAAATTAAGCATTTGAATGACTATGATTGGGTTTAGGGAATAATTTCTTGAATAAATGTGTAGGAATCGTAGGATATAATTATTTTTTGGGTTAGGAATGTGTATGGTTGTAGTAATTCATATCTCTCCTCTAAATTTTATTTCTTTTAAACTTGATCTTGTTATAAATTAATAAAAATAAAAAAAGAAAAAAGAGAAGAGAACTAGAAAAGAAAAGGAAGGAAAGGAAGATACCAAAAAAAAGAAGAAAGAGGAGAGACATAAAAAAGGGAGTGCTAATCTTTTTTGTTGAGAGGAAATAATTAAGTGTTTTATGCTTCATTGTGTGTATTACTTTAAATGCTCAATTTTTTCTATGGTTTTAAATTGTGATTTTCCTTTTTCCTCCCCTTGCTCCGGCCTTATTACAACCAAAATAAAGACATTTGGATTGATGTTTGTGTTTGATATGAGTGGTGGGGATTAGATTAGTAAGCAAGTCTATGGTAGATGCCTTATATGAAATGAATATGAGTGAATATATCCTAACATTGAATGCTTGAGAGAATGGAGAATGGAGTGAGTATTTATCATATTTTTTAATGATTCTTTAAATTGAAGTAATTGTTGATTTTGGCTTATTGAAATGATTGTTGGCATCTTTGACTATTATTTGGGAAAATCATTGTTTTCATTATTTGTTCTTATAGTCTAATGTTCTTTATTTTGCTTAGGAACAAGCATAGTTTAAGTGTGAGGGAATTGTGGTGTTTAATTCTATTGAAATTTTCTTGCATTCATATCTTGATTTTGGCTACAAATTATTGTGATTTACTTCAAATTTGATATGAATTGAATGAAAATCTTATGGATGTTGCATGAATGTGAATGGAGTGTCTTGTGAACGTTGCATGAAAAATTAGAAGAATTAAGCATAATAAAATCAAATGGGACATGAATAATGCGTCTAATTAATTTATTTAACCATGCATGAAGTCACGCTTGTGACTCCCATATCACAGGTGTGACCCCTTTATGTACACTCGTGACCCCCTTATGCACACCCGTGATGACATTTTCTGTTGGACCCCGATTTGTTTGAGGATTTATTTTATTATTTTTATTGTGATTAGGCTTTAATTATAATTTTTGCGGA
>JANZXR010000172.1:22264335-22298065 GCA_027575705.1 Erythroxylum echinodendron | reverse complement strand
ATATTGAATCTTATATGGGCATAATTAGTATTTAATTAGAATTATTTGTAATTCTAATTAAAGTTTAATTGAAATTATTGAAATTAGAATTTAATTTCAATTAAATTACTAAAGCATCCAAAGCTTATTATAAATAGGCTTAAGCTCTATAGAGCTAGTACTTCTTGCTTAATCCTATCTGTAACAGTTATAGAGTTCTCTCAACTCATTACGTAGATACCGTTAGAGGTCTGACATTTGTACGGCTACGGTGGTTGAAACGGATCAGTTTCGAGAATAGTTCCAGGGATACGACAAGATTATTATCAAGCTTCGAAATAAGGTACGAATTAAGTTTCCGCTTTATTATGATTTATGTTAATCATTTTATAAAATTAAAGAGATCTTGATTTTCGGGAAATCAAAGATTGCAAAAAGTTTTGTAATTATTTCGTCGTGATCGGGATCGGATCCCTACCCAGTTTTCCAACACTTTTGGCCCTATTTTTCCTACCAGATTTCCTTCATTATCCCTTTTGAATTCCTCATGTTCGATACTTTCTAACTGATTTATCTCTGAGGATTATATGGTATTCTTCACCTGAGTTGATCCTACCTTCATCCCTTGATCAACTTTTTGAGAGGTTTCATTTTCCACATTTTAAAAATATTCTCCTTCTGTTACTAGGTTCTGTCATGTTGTCACTTGTCAAATTACCAGCTAGAGCTAGACTATAAATAAGCTCATTCAAAGTTTGATTGTCATTTTTTTGTTTTTGAAGATCTAATTCAGAAATATTAACTTACTTCTCAAATTTATGCTTTGTTAGCCCCTTAAGTTCCTTATAATCCCCTTTAACAATTGTTCCACTTATTAGTGTCCATTGTTTGCCTTAATTTGCTAGTGATGATTTCCATTGGCAATATACCCTCATTGTGTCCTCAAAAAGCTCATCATTCTTCCCTAACCTCATTAATGGTATTATGACTAAAAGTTCTTTATCCCTTCCCATATTTACATAAAGTCTGACACAACTAATCCTCCTTCTCAATAATGTATTTTCATTCATAGATATCGAGGGACCTATTAAGTTAGCAAGAAGACTGATACCTTTAGTTGAATAATACTCTAGTGGGATACCATAGATGGGGATCCATATTAGGATGCTTTTGTTTTTGATAATATCTAGAGTTAAAATTGATGACCATGGTTGTAGGAATAGTGGTGCATTTTGGAAATGCTAAGGATATGCTCCTAACACCTTTTTAAAACTAACCTTAATATGAAACCTAAATAACACCAAGCTATCTTCAGACAGGATAACTTTTTTTCGATCCAGCTCCTTTTAAGTTTTTGAAAGCTCAATTATTAATTAAAGAAAATGGTGGTCTCTTCTTAATAAAGAAACTAACTAGTGTGGCTATCTACAGGCTTGCCCCTTCCTTAAGGCCACTAATTTTAGGGGCCACTATACTTCTTCCATTTGTAGTCTCTAAAAGGTAGTACTAGAGTGAAATTCTTGAAGAGGCTCCTAAGATAGTATAGTTGGATAAGGTACCTTGTTTTGGAGGAGAAGGTGAGCTAGGTTTCTATAAGCTAAGTTCAAGGACTATAATGCTCGAAATTAGTTTAGGAGGGCAAGAAATATAGAGGGTTGGAAAGTAACTAGGTCCAAAAAATTTTGACTTATTAGGTTTGGGGAAGATTCCAATATCATAAATGGAAAAAGCTAGGTTTTTTTAAATTAGTCGTTACCACTTAAGGGGAAAAAAACAATGGTAGGAAAATAGAGTTAGGAAAAGACCTGTCTTTATGGTAGGATAGAGCAAAATCATAAAGATGGGAGTGAATGAGTTGCGTAGTGAAGACATGGAAGATCTAGGGGGAAGGCTAGAGCTAAGGGAAGGAAGAAGAGGGATGATGATGGAGTAGAAAGCATAATCTAGATACCTGAAGTTATCAAATAGGAGTTTCATTATGGCAGACCTTCATAGCTACTCTCTCTTCCATGTCTCACTCTCCTTTAGTTAGCTTCGAGGACATTCAATAAAATTAGAATGATATAGAGAATATTAGCATGTTATTGCATAAGCAAAGAGTTGTATGATAGTTAAAATTGACATTTATATTTAAAACTAAAATTTTCAGTCAAAATAAATTTAAATAAAAATGTACTTATGTGTGATGAATAAGAAAATCTGATTCCTTAAAGTAGAACAATCGAATAAAATACTCAAATGAATACATTCATAGAGAGTAAAAATGTGATTAGATATGAGTTCTTATTTATGTTGAGAACTTAATGAGTATGTGTAAAAATGTGATTAGATATGAGCCTTTAGTCTGGTTGAGAACTTATTGAGTGTGAAGTTAGATGGCCTTCAAGTTGAAAAAGAACATGAATATCTAAAGTGGAAGGAAATTTTAAAATTTTTGAAAGGCTAATGGATAAATACTAGTGTAAAATATAAGAAAAAGTTAACTTTAAAGTTTTGAATTGGAGATGTAATATGAAGATAGTTCATATAACTCTTTCGAAAATAAAATTATAAAATCAACAAAACCAGTGGTAGAGATTTAATTATGTGGCATTAATGTTATGAATTTCTCAACATATTAGTAAAAAATGATAAAATTTATTTTGCATCGTACTGGATTATCAAATTGAGTTATAGAAAAAAAATTAAGTACTATCGACCATACTTGGGGACTAGTAAAGTAAAATACTTAAAAAAATAAAGTAATTGATTGAATTTGTAAATTTTAAAAAATAAAAGGGTCATATAAAAATATATATCATGATTAAATATAAATATTTTAAAAATAGTTAGTGTCTAAAAATAAAATATTTTTTGTTAGTTCTAATAAATAGTTATTGAATCAAATTTGAAATATTTTTATAATAATATGAGATTAAATTTTAGTTATATAAAAATTGAGTCTTTATATTAAATGTCCATTAGTAACTTTTTTCTAAACATTTTCTTTATATATTTTTAATTTTAATATTTATAGTTTAATTTATTTATCTATATGTTTTAAGTACAAAAGATAAATATTTATATTTAATTTAATTATAATAAACAAATAGAATAAAATGTGTAATTATTGAAGGCCCGCCCTTATTTTTAATTTTCTATTTTTACTTTAAATTGAATAAAGATGTTTAATTAAAATTTTTAGTATTTTATAATAAAATTTTATTGTTGAATAAATAAAAGCTATTTTCTATTCAATATTAACTACAATTAAAATTTTTAATTTTAATTTTATAAGCGTCTAGAAATCCAATAATATGTTACGTACTTGGCTTCAAAAGTTATTTGTCAAGAACTATTCGAATCATACGACGAAATGTGACCAAGATTTGCTATTATTTTCCCACCTTTTCTGCTGCATGTTGTGGCGGCTCATTCACATATTTGGACATCTTTCTTGAGACCAGCTCTTGAATTCAAGTTTTCTTCCGAGCAGGCTTCCTTGCACGCTTTTTGGTTTTGTTTTCGTGTTTTTAATATATATATATATATAAAGGATATTTGGCACGAGGACAAGGATGAAAAAGTGAGCATTGATTCCTTTGTATGTGATACCCTATTTTAATATTGTTTCGTGCCAAAAATAACATCCAGACATAAAATGATGACATTTTATGCACAAAATAGGGTTGAAACAAAAAAAATGTGAGGTAATATATATAAAGGATATTTGGCACGAGGACAAGGATGAAAAAGTGAGCATTGATTCCTTTGTATGTGATACCCTATTTTAATATTGTTTCGTGCCAAAAATAACATCCAGACATAAAATGATGACATTTTATGCACAAAATAGGGTTGAAACAAAAAAAATGTGAGGTAATATTTTGAAACAAAATACCTATTGCATTCAATTCCCATTCCTTATGTTATATCCTTTTGCCTATCTGCTTCGATAATTGGTTTGTCTTCTGGGGACGGTTTTGTTGTGGCCTTGGTGCCTGTTCAGGTTTCCAAACTTTAGGGGCACGATAGGCTCAAGATATTGTTTTCCTGGGAAGTTTCTCTTGTCTTTGGGCAGGTTCTGCAGTCGTGGTAACCAGAAGGATACGTACTCTCCTTCAGGATCATACACTTGAGCCTGAAAAACATCAAGGGAAAATGTCTCAGGTTGAAATTTGTACCTGAAAAGAGCATTATTTTAATATGTGCCATTGGCTGTTCTATTTACGATCACTATTATTGCAAAATCGTGTCTATTCAAAAATTTCAAAATGAATTTTCAGTTTTGTCATATTGTAAAACGTTTAATCTCAACAGAATCATTTTCTTTTTTCTAGAAAGTATTTGTACAGTTACAAGAAATCAAGTATTTGAAGTGGACTTACTTGCTTGGGGATGCTGAAGTAACGATCCTCCCTTGGATCATTCCCGACTCCTGCGGAGGAAGAGACAATGAATGTCAAAAGCCCTGATGTACTGTTCCGTCAAGCCTTTTCGAAATTTACAAATTTTTAATCATGCAGACAGAGAGAGATTCACCCCTCTCTCTAAAAAACACCCCCTTGTTTCCCCGACTGAACCCTCTCTTTCCCGGTTCGGTTACTTCTTTTGGTAAGTCGCTCATAACACTCTTTGTCCCACCGGCAACTTTACCAATGGCAAACTACAACCAGACTCCAACCTTACCCTCTCATGGAGTCCAACCTTCCCTCCTAACAGACCAGAAAAACCACACAAACTCGTCCCTCCATGCAACTCCAAACACTGAAACAACCACTCACCATAAAAAGGAAGACTTCTCTCCACCAACAGGAGACGCAAAAACTCTTACGGATTAAGGTTGCAGGAGACTCTCATGCATTTTGAAGGCTTCACTACATCCCGCCTTCTACTGGCCAAGTTGCACCACCGACATAAGATCTTAACCAAGGAGCAAAAAATGGAATGCCTCTCCAATTGGAGGGTTTATGGACAAGAGACTGCCTTACCCAGTTGTTAATCACTGGGCTAAAACAAATTGGAGGAAACTGGGGCTGGAAAATTGCCTTATCAATGAAGATGAACTCTTCATTTTCAGATTTGCCAATGTGAATATGACAAGGATTCTTGACATGGGCACATCCAAAGAAGGCTAATGATAATTCAAAAATGGCAACCAAGTTTCCATCTTGAAAGAACTGAGCTCTAGGCATTAGCAATGTGGGTTGATTTCCACAGAATTCCTCTCGAATACTGGTCCTCAAAAGATCTTAGCTATCTTGCTAGTGCACCGGGAAGGCTTATATCAATGGATGACAACACAGTCAACGTGAAGAGGATAGGATTCACTCACATATAGAGGAGACACTTGGTTAAGGACCAGATTAAGATCATACCCCTGGAAAACCTAAGGAAAGGGTTAATCAAGGTCTACAGACCTAAAAACAATATTGGTGCTGATAAAAAAGGTGAAGAGGTGATAGTTACCACTCACGAAACAAACGCCGAACAGGATACTCAGGAGGATCTGGTGAAAGTAGTAGTTAAAACTACTGTGAGGAAGCTTAACCCTGTGATTGTTATAGAACAAGAGCTCAACAACAATGAGACACCTCAAAAACCAAAGGAAAAGGGCAAAGAGATCCTGTGCAAACTCCTGAAGCTCATGAGGTAAGTCTCATTTCCAATGTTATGACCTCTGAAGAACCTGGTTTGGCAAATAAGTTCTGGATCCTAGTACAAGCAATCACAAGTCTAGGAGAATGAAAGCTAAATCCCGGAAAGGATAATTGACTTGATAGTATGGAACATGAGAGGGCTTAATTGCCCCAATAATAAATGGCTTTAAAGGATATTCTTATTCCGAAAAAGCCTCATTTTGTTGGTCTTGTAGAGACCATAAAAGTAGATATACAGCAAAATTCTGATTTTTTTGCACAAGGATTGTATTAGTGCAATATCTAACTGGGATTAGTTAGAACAACAAATTCATTGTGAGCCGACTATAAGACGCTCCGATTGCAAAATAGGTATCACAGTCACTTATGCAGGGAACCAGGAGTTTCAAAGGACAAAATTGTGGAAGGACCTCTTCAATTTGACACCTAAAATTGACTCACCTTGAATACTTGCGCGGGATTATAACTGCACAATGTCCCTCAATGAATCAGATGGGGTTCCATCTATCTCCAATAGGAAGTTACATCAATTAATTAAATTAACATTGAGGATTAGCTTGGTGGATCTGAAATTCATAGGACCCTTATACACATGGAGCAATAAGCAACATGGTGGAAGGTTTGTGCAGAGGAAACTTGACAGGTGCCTAGTCAATGATGAATTTCTCAACAAATTCCAACAGAGTAATGCACATTTTGGGCCAACCTTGATATCTGATCACTCTATGACTGATGTCACACTTGAAAATCACAGAGATACTAGGAAAGACCCTTTTAAAATCTTCAATTCTCTACTCCAACATCTTGATATGGAGAACGCAATTACCAACAGTCTCTCAAAGAGGTACCCAAGCATACAAATTTATCAGCTTCCTCAAACATCAAAAAGCTTAATGCAAACAATTACTAAGGCAAAATTATGATCCTCTTCAATTTTGTAAAAAGAAAGTATTGGAATCCCTAATAAAGATCCAAGCAGAACTCAATACAGATCGTACTGATACAAGCTTGAAGTAGAAGAAAAAGATGGAGTTATTTAATTATTATACCAAGCTAGAGGAATGTAACTCACAACTTAGGCAAAAAGTAAGAATACACAGGTTGAAACAAGGAGATAAGAACTACAAGTTATTTCACAATATAATTATAGAAAAAATCTACTACTGATACTAAGAAATTATGGCAGATTCTTAGGAATTGATGAGTTATAATTTATGCATAAATTATAGGCTTAGTCAACTTCATAAAATAGGAAAATTAGTTGTATGATTTTTTTTTTCCTTTTTTAGCATCTTGTACTGCCTATAAGATCTGTACATGTACATTATTCAAAGTATAGAATACTATTTTTACATTATTCAAAGTATAGAATACTATTTTTTCTCCAAATAGTATCAGAGTAGGAACTTAATTCCTAACACCCCCCCTTCTAGAAAAAATTCTTCCAGGACTTTTTTCTATGGGAAGATTGAAACCCCAAACCCTCACAATGTCAAAAGTTACTTCTGAACCAACCCCTATTTCTTCTAGGTTTGTTGAAAATCGTAGCCTCACCTCTGACTCCCATTCTGTCCAAATAACCACCGTATGTCTCAATGGAGACAATTTCCTACGCAGATCCCAATCAGTGCGGATTTATATTTGGGGGAGAGGCAAGATTGGGTATTTTATTGGTGATAATAAGGCGCCAAATGTGAAGGACCCATCCTTTGCTACTTGGGATGTAGAAAATTCCATGGTTATGGCGTGATTTGTTAATTCCATGGATGAAGACATTGCTTCAAATTATATGTATTATTCAACTGCCAAAGAACTCTTGGATAATATTCACTAGATGTATTCAGACCTTGGTAATCAATCTCAAATGTATGAATTGAAACTTAAACTCGGGGAAATTACACAAGGGGGAGCCAATGTCACCAAATATTTAATATCCTGAAAAGACTATGGCAGGATCTAGATGTTTTCAATGACTACAAATGGAAATATTCGGATGATTACAATCACCACAAGAAAATGGTAGAAAATGATTGCATCTTGTTGAAGGGCCTAACTAAACTCCAAAAGCTAGCTTGAGAGGGGGAGATTTACACACTATTATAAATGACTAAATGTACTCATACTTGTCCGATGTGAGATTCTTGACACACCCCTCTCAGCCCAAAGCATGGCTGGACATCTGTTGGGCATATTGGGAAAAGAGACAAAACTGGACACCGCCCTAAACTATCGAGACAAACAAGCTCTGATACCATGTTGAAAGGCCTAACTCATCCCCAAAAGCTAACTTGAGAGAGGGAGGTTTGCACACTATTATAAATGACTAAATGTACTCATACTTGTCTGATGTGAGATTCTTGACATATTTAAAAATTTCTTGCTGGTTTGAATATAGAATTTGACAAAGTAAGGGGAAAGGTAATGTCGTGGTCCTCTTCCTTCACTTGGAGAAGTATTTGTTGAAGTTTGAAGGAAGGAAAGCCGTTGGAGTGTTATGCTTGGTAAGGAGTCTAGGGCATCAATTGAAAATTTTGCCTTGGTTGTAGCAAATGCAAATGCAAGCAAAACAGCCCATACGCGTGAAACAACCAACAACCATCATAGAGCAGAGGACAAGCCACAGGTATGGTGTGATTTCTGTAATAAACCTCGCCATACACATGAGACTTGTTGGAGAATTCATGGCAAACCTGCCAACTTGAAGAGTAAAAAGTCTAGAAATAGAATTGCTCGTGCAAATGAGGCTGATTCAAGTCCCTTTAGTAAAGAGCAGATGGATCATCTTTTTAGGCTGCTAAAGGCCAATTCCCTTTCTGGTATTCCTAGTGTTTCTCTGGATCAAACAGGTAGAGAATCTAATGCCTTTTCCTGCCATTCTACTTCCTCACCTTGGATTATTGATTCAAGTGCTTCAGACCACATGACAAGCCTTTCTCATGTTTTTCTTTCGTACTCACCTTGCTCAAGTGGTAAAAAGGTCAGAATTGCAGATGGAAATTTCTCATCTATTGGAGGGAAAGGATCTGTAAAAATTTATGAAAAAATCACCCTTAAATATGTTCTTCATGTCCCTAATCTTGCTTATAATCTCTTATTAGTGAGTCAACTTTCTAAAGATTCTAATTGTCGTGTTATTTTTTTCCAATTCTCATAGACAATTTCAGGACCTGAACATGGGGATGATGATTGGCAGTGCTAGAATGGTGGATGGTCTTTATTACTTTGATAAAAACCTTCTCAAGAATAAACAAGCTCAAGGCTTGAGTACTAGTATGAGTTCTCTTTCTACTCGTGAAAAAATTATGATTTGGCATCTTATATTAGGACATCCTAGCTTTTCATATTTGAAATACTTGTTTCCAGATTTATTTAAAAACGTGGATTGTTCATCTTTTAAATGTGAAAGTTGTCCTTTATCAAAAAGTCATCGTTCTACTTACAATCCGAAACCATATTGTGCCTCAAAACCATTTAGTTTGATTCATAGTGATGTATGGGGCCCTTCTAGGATTGCCACATATTCAGGAAAAAATGATTCGTAACTTTTAAAGATGAGCACACTCGATTGTGTTGGATATATTTGATGAATGATAAATTTGAAGTAGAAAATGCTTCTAAAAACTTTTTTAATATGGTTGAAAACTAATTTCAAACAAAAATAAAGATATTTCATTCTCATAATGGAACATAATATTTCGATCATTTGTTGGGGATTTTTTTTAAAAAAAAGGGATTCAACATCAATCTACTTGTGTTGACACTCCTCAACAAAATGGCATTGCAGAAAGAAAAAATAATCACTTACTTGAAGTTGCACGTGCTATTATGTTTTCAATGAATGAGCCTAAATACTTACGGGGAGACGCAATTTTAACATCTTACTTTATAAATAGATGCCTACTCGTATGTTAAAATATACAACACCTTTAGAGTGTTTTAAAAAAATTTATCGGAAATGTAAACTCTTTTTTTATTTACCCTTAAAAATTTTTGGGTGCATTGTATTTGTCAACATACCTAGCATAATTCAATCTAAACTTGATCTGAGGGTAGAAAAATGTGAGTCTATTGGATATGCACCAAATAAAAAGGGATATAAGTGTTATAATACTCGAACAAAACAGATTTTTGTAAGTATGGATGTCTCTTTTGTTGAAAGTCAACCATATTTTGAAAAAAAGTGTTTAGGGGGAGATAGGAAATGAAGATCAGTTTTGGAAAACATCTATTTTATTGCCTAACATGTTTTTTCCTGAACACAATAATGAACAAGAGGAAAGTACTAATCTACCAATGTCAAACATAGATGATTTAAAAAACAGGGGGAGAAATACTAGGATAGGAACATATTAATCCTAGCTTAGAGTTTTGTGTTTATGCCAGGAGACGTACTCATCAAAATAAAGATCTATCCACTACTCTAATGCAAGACCAACCACTATCTTCGGGCGATGGTTCTTCCAACAGTTCAGGTAATTCTGATCCTCTTCCTTTGACAAATCCAACTCTTACTATTGTTGATTTTGATGTCCCTATAGCACTTAGAAAGGGAGTCTGAATCTATAGCAAACATCCCGTTGCTAAATATGTGTCTTACCACCGACAATCTACTTCTCATCTCTAATTTGTTTATCCCAAGAACCATTGAAGAAGCCTTAGATAGCTCGGATTGGAATTTAGTAGTTTTAGATAAAATGGATGCTTTGGAAAAGAATGGGACTTGGGAGAGAGTCAATCTACCAAAGGAGAAGAAAGTTCTATGATGTAAATGGGTGTTTACAGTTAAGTGTGAAGCTGATGGTAGTGCAGAGAGGTACAAGGAACGGTTAGTGGCAAAAGGATTTACACAAACACATGGTATTCATTACCACGCGACCTTTGTCTTGGTTGCAAAAATTAACTCATTTCGTGTTCTGTTTTGATTAGTTGTTAGCTTTGACTGGCCTTTACATCCCTCTTCCAAGTCCCCATTAAAGAATGCATTGTTTACGTCTAATTAGATGTAAACAATGCATTCTTTAATGGGGGCTTAATTGGATGTAAACAATGCATTCTTTAATGGGGATTTGGAAGAGGAAGTTTTTATGAGTCTACCACCTAGTTTTGAACAAAATTCTTGGCGAAGGGAAAGTGTTTAGGCTGAAGAAATCACTGTATGGACTCAAACAGTCTCCTAAAGCATTGTTTGAGCGATTTGGAAAAGTTGTACGGGCCCATGTATATACGCAAAGTCAAGCAGATCATATGATGTTTTATAAACATTCAAAAGAAAGAAAATTTGCTATTTTGATTGTTTATGTTGATGAAATTATTTTAACAGGTGATGACCTTGATGAACTGAAAAGCTCAAGAAGGCCCTTGTCGAAGACCTTGAGATCAAAGACTTGGGAGCTTTGAAGTATTTTCTAGGAATGGAGTTTGCTAGATCTAAGAAAGGTATCTTTGTCTCTCAAAGAAAGTATGTACTAGATCTTCTTAAAGAGATAGGTCTACTCGGATGTAGGGCGGTTGAAACACCCATTGACCCCAATGTTAAACTTCAACAAGCCAAACTAGAAGAAGTGAAGAATTGAGAACAATTTCAGAGATTAGTTAGTAGACTGATTTATTTCTCACATGCTCGTCCAGACATAGCCTTTGTAGTGAGTATGGTAAGCCAATTTATGCACTCTCCAAGTCCAGAACACTTTGAGGTTGTGTACAGAATCCTAAGATATTTAAAGATTACCTACAAATTAGAGTATACATAGATGAAAATTGGGCTAGAAGTACAATTGACAGAAGGTCAACATCTGGATATTGTACTTTTCTTGGAGGAAATCTTGTTACTTGGCGAAGCAAAAAGAAGAATGTGGCGGCAAGAAGCAGTGCTGGAGACGAATTTAGATCAATTGCTAATAGAATTTGTGAAGTGTTGTGGATTAAAAGGATCTTAGATGAATTGAAGGTCATAAGTACTTCTGCCATAAAGGTGTATTGAGATAATAAGGCTGCAATCTCAATAGCTCATAATCATGTTCTCCATGATAGAACCAAGCATGTTAAGGTAGACAAGCACTACATTAAAGAAAAGATAGAATGTATAGATTTGTATGACATATATATCTACTGGTGAACAGGTTGCACATGTACTTTCAAAAGGACTGCGTAAGAAACAATTTGAGTAGGTAATTGGCAAGCTGGCTATGGAAGACATCTTTAGGCCAGCTTGAGGGGGAGTGTAAAAAAGATCTACTATTGATACTTAGAAATTATGGCAGATTCTTAGGGATTGATGAGTTGTAATTTATGCATAAATTATAGGCTTAGTCAACTCCATAAAATAGGAAAATTAGCTATATGATTTTTTCCTTTTTTAGCATCTTGTATTGCCTATAAGATTTGTACATGTACATTATTCAAAATATAGAATACTATTTTTTCTCTGTAATAATCAAGTCCAGAAGGAACAGGACTAATATAGTATACCTGAGGGCCCTAATGGCTTATTAGTTAATGACCAGGAGAATCTAAAATCAATGGCCTAAAGCTACTATGCAAATTTGCTTGGAATAAGTCCCATGGTGAATTCAATTCCATAAGACATTTGAGAATCCTTGAGGGAAACAATCACAATTCTACAAACTGTAGAACTAACAAGGAGAGTCACTCCAGAAGAGATCAGACTTACTCTTTTTTCTTTCAAACCTAACAAAGCCCCAAGTCCAAACAACTTCAACGTAAAATTCTTTCAATCCTCTTGGAGCATTACTGGTCCTTTATTTATCAAAACAACAACAACAACCAGTATGAATCTCACTGATACGCAAAGTCTGGGAAGGTCCAGTAGTACGCAGCTTTACCCTAACTAATAGAGTTATTCATCAAAACAGTTCAAGAATTCTCTGATTCCAATTATATATTTCTTGAGTTAAACAAAACATACACCAACCTGATTCCTAAAGTTTCTAATCCAAAAAACTTGATGGAATCCAAACCAATGTCGTGTTCCAATGTCATTTACAAGATAATTTCCAAGGTTTTTAGCTAAGAAACTTAAGGAAACTCTCCAAAGTTTCATCAATCCAAGTCAGGGAGCATATATAAAAAATGAAAAAAACATTGGTGATAACATCTACCTAGCTCAAGAACGCTTTAGGGGATATTCCGACAATAAACATATCAAAAGTTGTGCAATAAAATTGACTTCACCAAGGCATTTGATACAGTCAGTTGGGAATTTATACTGGATACTCTCCAAACTCTCGGGTATCCTCAAAGGTTTGTAGACTAGACCACTCAATGCCTAACAACAGTCTTCTATGCACTTATCATTAATGTTGAACCGTCCAATCTATTTAAAGTAGGAAGGGTACTAAGGTATGGGGCTCCCTTATCCCCATTCCTTTTCACTATTATAATGGAGATATTAAATAGCATTACCGGCCTTAAAAAGAAGAGCAATTCGAGTTTTAAGTTCCATTACAGATGTAAGGAACTCAAGATTTCACAACTTACTTTTGCTTATGATTTGCTAATGTTGTGTGGAGAAAATAAAGTTAATTGACATAATGAAAAACTCCTTAAACTCCTTCAAAGAGATCTCAAGGCTGGAGTAAAAACCCGATAAGAGCTCAATTTATCTTTCATGCAATACAGGATTTCAAATTCTTGAAATTAGAAGCCTGAAGCTAGAATCACTTCCTTTCAGGTATCTAGGAGTCCCTATCTCCTCACTGAAAATTACTTATAAGGATTCCAAGCCTCTTATCAATTCCATAGAAAGAAGAATCAATTCATGGAGGAATAAATGGCTTTCCTATGGAGGAAGAATCTAGTTATCACTCAATGTGCTTAATAGCTTAATTACATATTGGTTATCCCACATGGTTCTACCTAGAGTTGTGCTGAAAAGTATAGACAAGATGATAAGAGAATTCATAAGGAAGGGCTTAACCAATTCTTCTAAAGTCCCTAATGTAAAGTGGAGCACATTTTGTCTTCCTAAGAATGAAGGGGTTTACGTTTAACCTAAACCAGAACTGTGAGAACCTGTTCTAATAAGTATAGATACTGTATTAGATAAATATCAAACATAGGAGACAAATATCAAATATGGGATATGTATTAGGATCCCTAAAAATAAGGGATCCTCAGATAGGGTTAGATTCCTAGTTTAGTGGGATTAGGAGATTTGTTTCCTAATCTATGTTGTACTCTTTATGTATATATATCCTATTAAGTGTCAATAAAGAAGGTACCTTGAAACCTTAAACTGTGATATTGCTATTCTCTTCTTCTTCTTTCTTCGAAATCCTTCTCCTTTGTTCCTACATCAGTCTTTATCGCTGATTAGAGCCTTTATTGCTGTTCTATTCTTCTTTATCCGAAATCCTTGTTCCTTTGTTCTTGAATCAACCTTCATCACTGATTAGTTTCAGTAAGAACAATGATAGAAACCAAAGAGAGTGGTTCAATAATTGTGGCTTCATCAGATGAAGTAACCAAGACTCAATCTTCGGCAGAGTTACAGATCATTCAAACTGCCTACAAATTGGATGGAAAAAATTATCTCAAGTGTTCACAACTTGTTCGAACTATTTTGAAAGGCAAGGGGAAGATCAGTCACTTGTTAGGAACTGGACCAAGGGCAGAAGATCCAGGTTTTGAGGCATGGGATGAAGAGGACTCATTGATCATGGCGTGGCTTTGGAACTCAATGATGCCTGAAATAAGTGATACGATGATGTTCATGACTACAGCCAAGGATATCTGGGATGCAATTCAGCAGATATACTCAAAAGCTAGGGATGCAGCTCAAGTGTATGAAGTGAAAGTCAAGATTCTTGCCTCTAAACAAGAGAACAAATTTGTGACGGAATATGCCAATCAACTGAAGTCATTATGGCAGGAACTTGATCATTATCGAGTGATTCAGACCAAGTGTCCAGATGATCTTGCTGTACTAAAGGAGTTCATTGAATAGGATAGAGTTTATGATTTTCTAGTTGGATTAAATTCCGAGTTTGATCAAATAAGGATCCAAATGCTCGGAAAGCAAAAAGTTCCACGCTTTAATGAGGTAGTGGCTATTATTCAGAGTGAAGAGAGTAGGAGGAATTTGATGATTAATTCTCAACCTTCTGATGGTTCAGCTATGGTAGCTAGGAGTGAAAAATAGGCTAGGAAAAGATTTGATGCAGAAACTGAAAAAGGGAGTCGATCCAAGTCCCAAAATCGTGATGACCTATGGGGTAGCTACTACAAAAAGCCATGTCATACGAGGGAGAAGTGTTGGAAGTTGCATGGAAAGCCTCCTAGCCGTGAATGGGGACAAAAGGGATATCAACCTAGGAGTAATGGACAAGTGCAGGTTGCTACAAGTACATCCCAACAGGAAGACAGACAAGACACAAAGGGTTTTAACCAAGATGACGTGGAAAAGATGAGAGCATTTGTTAGCAACACAGAGAAATCTACAGGTAAATGCACCTTTGTTCATTCAGGTATGTGTTCAGCTGGATTAAATGTTTCAGGTAAGGTTTTTCAGCAATCTTGGATTATGAATTCGGGAGCTACTGACCACATGACTTATTCCTCCAAACTCTTTACTACCTATTCCCCTTGCCAAAGCAATAAGAAGATAACTATAGTAGACAGATCCTTAGCAACAGTAGCTGGCATAAGAGATGTCAAAATAAACCCATACATAACATTGAGAAATGTTCTCCATGTCCCTAAGCTAGCCACAAATCTAATATCTGTGCAGAAACTCACACTTGATTTACTTTGAAATGTTACATTTCACTCAAGTCATTGTTTATTTTAGGAGAAGGATTCAGGGAAGATGATTGGAAGTGCTAGAGAACGAGATGGCCTCTACTATGTTGAGGAAACTAACGGATCAAACCTATCTAGGAGCAGATCACCCTACTCATTCTTGTCTGAATCAGTATTGACAAATAAAGAAAAAATCTTCTTACATCATTGTAAGTTAGGTCATCCATCATTTAGGATTATTCAATCTTTGTTTCCTGCTTTGTTTACAAAGCTAGATTTCAAGAGTCTTCATTGTGAGGTATGTGAACTTGCTAAACACAAACGTATACCTTTTCCTATTACCAATAAAAGAAGCATTTTTCCTTTCCATCTTATTCATACTGATATTTGAGGTCCCTCAACTGTTTCAAATGTGTCAGGGGCACGGTGGTTTGTAACTTTTATTGATGATTGCACTAGAGTTATCTGGGTTTTCTTGCTCAAACACAAGTATGAAGTGAGTTTTGTACTTCCACATTTCATCTCTATGGTAAAAAGTCAGTTTGGTATAAAAATCAAGAAACTTAGATCTGACAATGCCAAAGACTACTTCAACCAAACTCTTACTCTCTTTTGTCAAAAAGAAGGGATAATTCATGAGTCTTATTGTGTCAAAATGCCTCAACAAAACGGGGTGGCAGAAAAGAAAAATGGACAACTTTTAGACCAAACACGAGCATTGTTATTTCAAAAAAATGTACCAAAATATTTTTGGGGGGAAGCGGTCCTAACAGCCATTCATCTCATTAACAGACTACCCTCTAGAGTCCTAGGATTCAAAAGTCCAATGGAGATACTCTCTTCATTCTACCCTCATATATCTACTACAAACAATCTTATACTTCGCATTTTTGGGTGTGTGTCCTTTGTTCATATTCATAGCAAAGACCATGGGAAATTGGATCCTAGAGCACTGAAGTGTATCTTTGTACGATATTCATCAACTCAAAAAGGAGATAAGTGCTATCCTTCTCCTCCTAAGAAATTTCATGTGTCCCGAGATGTCACCTTTAATGAACAAGAAGCCTTTTTTTGTCCAACCTTATCTTCAGGGGGAGAATCTCAAGGAAGATAAGGAGTTCTTTCTTGGAGTGTCGGAGAATGATCCTTTACTTATATCTAAACTCAGTCAAATACTTTCAACTCAACTAGAATCTCTTAAAACCAAAACCAAACCCAGTTCTAAACCTAAATCTGCTTCTAGAGATGTGAGATTTGGAAAGGTGTACTCAAGGCGGAAAGAGGTTAACCCGGAATCTATGCATGTATAAGAATTTGAACCAGATTCCTCAAATCAGGTAACAATTTCTGATTCACCTACTTTGCAAACTGAAACTGAAGTGCAGTTAGTGAGTAAGATCAAGATCAACCTATTGCCATTAGAAAAGGAACCAGAACATGGACTAAAAGGTCATTATACCCACTCTCACACCACATGTCCTTTTAAAATTTCTCACCAACATTTAAAGCCTTTCTTGTAAACCTCAATACCACAACCATTCCTACAACCTTATCTGAAGCATTATCTAATGAAAAATGGAAACAAGCCATGGATATGGAGATGGAGGCACTAAGAAAGAATAAAACTTGGAGTTTGGTGAAATTGCCAGCTAGAAAAAGGCCGGTGGGCTGCAAATGGGTGTGTACAGTAAAATATAGGGCTAATGGGTCAATTGAAAGGTACAAGGCAAGGTTGGTAGCCAAAGGATACACTCAGACTTATGGGATTGATTATCTGGGTACATTTGCTCCTGTAGCTAAGATGAATACAGTTAGAGTAATTTTATCTCTAGCAGTAAACCGTGGCTGGGAACTAAAACAATTGGATGTAAAGAATACATTTCTGCATGGCGAGTTAACATAGGAGATTTACATGGAGGTCCCATCGGGGTATGAAGCAAAAGTGTCCACCAATACTGTATGTAAGCTGAATAAAGCTTTGTATGGATTGAAACAATCCCCACCGGCTTGGTTTGGCAGATTTGCAAGATTCATGTTATCTATAGGATATAAGCAAAGTCAAGGAGATCACACCTTGTTCATTAAGCATTCAGCCACAGGGAAAGTAACAATATTATTAGTCTATGTGGACGACATCATACTCATAGGAGATGATGAGATAGAGCAGCAGATCTTGAGTAATTGTTTAGCTAAGGAGTTTGAGATTAAGACCTTATTTTCTCAGAATTGAAGTAGCACGCTCCAGGAGAGGTATTTTTATATCCCAATAGACGTATGTTACTGATTTACTTAAGGAGACAGGGAAGGTTGCATGTAAACCCACAACTACACCCATGGAGCCGAACCTTAAGCTGGGAAAGTAGAGGAAGATGTCCCAGTCAATAAGGAGATGTATCAACGACTTATAGGAGGACTAATTTACTTGGCTCATACTAGACTTGATATAGCCTATGCGGTAAGCATGGTAAGCCAGTTGATGAATAGTCCTAAAGAAGTTCACTTACAGGCAGCACATGGAATTTTGGAATACCTTAAGGGAACTCCAGGAAGAGGGATTTTGTTCAAAAGAAATGGAGATATGACACTTGAAGCATATATCGATGCTGACTATGCAGGATCAGTAGTGGATAGAAGATCTACGTTGGGTTACTGTACATTTCTTGGAGGGAATCTAATCACATGGAGAAGTCAAAAATAGGGGGTAGTAGCACGATCTAGTGCAGAAGCAGAATTTCATGCTATGGCACAAGGTATATGTGAATTGCTTTGGGTGAAAATCATTCTAGAAGACTTTACTGTGATAATAAATCAGCAATAAGCATAGCCTACAACCCAGTTCAGCATGATAGGACTAAGCACATTGATGTGGATAGACATTTCATCAAGGAGAAGTTAGAGAGTGGTCTGATATGCACTCCGTATCTGCCAACATAGGGACAACTTGCTGACATTCTCACTAAAGGATTGACTAGCTCAATATTTGAGAGCATTCTATCCAAGCTGGGAATGGAAAATTCCTATTCACCCGCTTGAGGGGGAGTGTGAGAATCTGTTCTAATAAGTATAGATACTGTATTAGATAAATATCAAACATAGGAGATAAATATCAGATATAGGATATGTATATCCTCAGATAGGGTTAGATTCCTAGTTCAGTGGGATTAGGAGATTTGTTTCCTAATCTATGTTGTACTCTTTATGTATATACATCCTATTAAGTGTCAATAAAGAAGGTACCTTGAAACCTTAAACTGTGATAAGAACAAGATCCAAAACATTACTGGCTAAGAGATTTTAGCTCATCTGTACAGCTAAAGACAACCTGTGGGTCAAGTGGATCAATGAATATTACACAAAGAAAGAAAGCATCTGATCCCTCAAAGTGAAAACAAATACGTCTCACACAATGTAGGGAATCCTCACAACTAGAAATTTTATGCAGGATCATGTTAAGCACAGCATTAAAGATGGTTTGGAAACAAGTTTTTGGTATGATAATTGGCTCTTAATTGGCCCATTATAAAAATTGCACAACCTTAGTATGCTACAATCCATTATTCTCCCCTCAACTAAAGTAGCTCACATCATCTCTAATGGTAAGTGGCATTGGCCATTCTGTAGTTCTCAAGGCTCTTCTAGAGTTATACTACTGCTGAATGAGTGCTCTCCCTACAAAAAGAGGAATGGTTGGATCATATGGACAAAGGACTCCACCAAGTTATTCACCACCCTTCATGTAGGAGACTCATACAGGGTTATGGTCAGAGAATTAACTGGGCAAATCTAGTATGGGATACAACAACTCCACCATCAATGTTTTTAACACTAGAGACATGATTAAGTTTGAAATAGAAAACAGAATGTGTGTGTTGTGCAGACTATTTGAGGAAAACCATTACCACTTAAATGCTTTTACCCAAAAAGTTTATGGCTCACCCATTTGGATCTGTTCAGTATTTCTTCACCATCTGTAGACTGCCCACAGATCATCAACTGGGCTATTGCACTCAAACTAAACACTAAATGGGACAAGAAGGTGTTCATTCTCGGGTTATGAACAATTATACAGCTAATATGGAGGACCAAGAACAACATGATATGTAAACAGGAGCAACAAAAGTCCACAGATGAAGCAAAAGGTAAATTTTTCCATAAGATGAGACATTGGTTACAACAAATGACTTGAGGGACATAATTTCGTTAATTGTAAAACTAAAGCTCTTTTAGATGATTTAGTGACTAACATTCTGCTATTGGCTATCTAGATTCCTTTCCATTGTTATGTTTGGAAATTTGTATTACTTAGTCTACTTTAAATGAATCAATTACCTTCAAAAAAAATATTTAATCATGCCTATATGTGCATGTAGGGTCATATATTCAAGTCTAAATTTGAACTACATACACAATTCTTAAATAAGCATGAACAAACAATCATATGCATCACCTGCACCATAGGTCCAGTTCCCATAATTGGAACAAGGGTCATAATCCAAAAGGCATGTCTCAAACCATTCAGCTCCCATCCTCCAGTCAATGCTCATATCTCGAACGAGAAAGGAGCAAACAATCTGTGAAATGTTAGAGAAGCATGTTCGTGGTAAATGATTAACGAACACAGTCACTTGTTGATAGCTAAGTTGTCCAGATAAAACATAATAGACCAGAATACTGCACATGTTATTTGTGCATAGTCATGTATACCTGCCTTCCTCGATTCGACATGAAGCCAGTAGAGGCCAATTCTTTCATATTGGCATCTATGAGAGGGTACCTACAAGTTCAAAAACTGACCATATTTAGACAGCTAAGGAAAAGATCAGATTGTGCTTTTGTAAGTTCAAAGTTATATCTCTTTAAGGCAGTTGGATGTAAATGAGAATGTAAAGAAGTTAACAGATAACAAAGAATGTGATAAATCATACCCTGTACAGCCATCTCTCCAGGAGTCGAACAATTTCTGGTCTAGACTCCACGGACGTTCCACTTTTCTTGGTCCACCTACAGACAGAAATTGGAGTCAGGAAATGAAATAGGAGAATTTCTGGATTCACTTTTATGTTATACGTTCTACTTCAATGCTTACCTGGTCACTGCTTTTATTATTTTCAACAAGGCAATTTTATTTTATAGTTAAGGTTTTAATAATCCGTATGTGAATTGAATTCAAAGAAGAACTTGTACCTAAATAGAAAAGAGAATTCCTATATTTGACCGAGAGAAATCTGAAGTAATCCCTCCATATCAATTCGAACAAGACCCTGAAACATAAACTGATTTCAGACATTGTAAAACGATACAGTGTGATGATGGAGAGTGCCAGCAAACAAAAGAAAACACAATTACGATTTCTGGAGATGAGAGAGAAAAACCAGTATGTGGAGTCATTAGCATGCCTTTCTTTCTCGTATCTCCTTACCTAAAGAAAGTCAATCCAAAAATGAATACACAGAATATAAAGGTAAGAGCTACTAAGCAGCAGTATGGATCAGAAGTCATGAACCTCTTCATATACAAAACGGGGCGAAAGGCTTCCTGAAGCCAACCATGGAGAAAATTTTGTCGAGTAATCAGGTCCCAACATCCCATTTCTTGTCTCCTTGTATATCTTTAGCAAATCCTGTTACAGAAATACAAGATTCTGGAAGTTACCAATTGCTTCAGAAAAAGCATGCTGGTCCAAAACATTCAACTCCAAAGGAAAGTAAATACTGCACACCCTCAATGGTTGTCATCTAATCAAGCACTAAAAGAGATAGTAGTGAGCAATTTCCACTTTACCTTCTCCCAGAAGTACTCATATACTCTGCTCAGAGCCGCACTTTCGCCTCCCAAAAATTTCATTCCTCTGCTAACCTTTAAAAGGAGAAGCAAGATACGGAAAGAACTGAATCCCTTTCTATATATTTAAGATCCATATAACATTTGATCAACTTTGTAGATTTTGCTCGTAAGTGTAAAGTAACCCTTGCCTTCTGAGGTTGAAGACCAAGCTGATCAATTGATGGAACACCTCCCCAGTCTTCAACAGGGGGAGGTGGTGCAAGACACACTGGAGCTTTAGCACACCCTCGCGGAGCTCCTTTCGCTTCCACAGACTGCAAAGTTTGTTAAGGTAGCACCATCCACAAATTAAATATAAAGTGTGAAGACCTTCGAAGAAAAGTTGAAATCGAATTAGAAGAGGCATGCCTTACGAAACTGAGTATACACATCAGGTACATTCTTGGCGCTGAATGGAAGGTCATCTATGTGGTACATTGTGCTGCCCCACACCAGCTGAAGTATAGGAATCCTTGTACCAGTCTGACTGCTTGACTTCTCTGGAATAGGTGGTAAATGTACTCGTTGAAGTGCTTTATTCACCAATTTCTCGACCATTAGCTCTTCACTACATGTTTCTTTTTGCGCAAACACCTGACTAGATTGTACTTTGTTTATCAAATAACAGGGTTATGGATGCAGGAACATAAAATTCATATAAAGGAATATATTAACAGATTGATGAAACAACAAATGTATTGAACTGCTCAACTGTGTGGGCTGCAAAAGCTTTGGCAAGAGAAGGGAGCACTTCCTCTGGTTTTCCTTGTTGAATGAGCAGGTTGAGTCCTTTCTTTATCAGATTCTTCCTCAAGTCAGCTAAACTCTCCATGAGAAACTGTGCTCGCAAAGCTGTTCAACCATGAAAGCAGAACGTCACACTTAAGAAAGTGAGCGCCCAATTACAAGAAAACCAAATCCGAAGTTCAAACAGAACAGGGACAACCACATTTCATTCTTATAAGAGTCAAAACCCATCCCGCCGAGAAGATCTAAATACAGTAAAAACAGGTTTAGTGAGGATGCTAATGTCATGCGTATACCTCCTGTTTTAGGGAATCCAAAATGGTAAGTAGTCTGGAAAAGTCGAGGGTCTACACAGTAAACAGGTAAAACCACCTCAGATGAAACCCAAGCCTTGTACAAAGCCTCATTGTCCAATACTCTTAAATCATTCCTGAACCAGACAATGGCAGTCCCTACACCATTCCTCTTCATAGTCTTTGATGTGTATCTTTCAAAGGTTTGTTCAACAACATGGTCTATCTCTTCAACGTCTAGCCCCGGTACCTCATACATTATGGTACCAGATGATCTAGAATGCAAGCTCATGATCTTGAAGCAAACACAAGGCTTGTATTGGGTAAGGAACAAAAGCGTTATAGCGTGGTTAGAAGGCCGTAATAGCTTTTCCCCACGAAGAGAGAAGGAAAATAAAGAGAGGCTGGCCATTCTTCCAAGTTGTCAATAGACCGGAGATTTAAGCTGTTGGGAAGATGACACGTGGCATATGTTTATCTGGTGATGACGTGGCTTATTCATAGCCCTGTAGCTGGTGGTGGATTGGATCCGAAGTTGGGTGGGATGGGCCTCGGGCTTGGCTTTTCGTTACCTGTGTACAATCTCTAACAGAGTGCAACATAAACACTACAAACTCAATTGATATTGATTCCAACTCAAGTACAAAATTTTCTCAAATTATAACATTACTGCCTCTGTACCATAATGCTAACGTCTTCAATTTTAAGGTTTTGAGTTATGATGATATAATCAAGAACTTTTCTCTCTCTTTGTTTGTCTTTATCTCTCTTCTTCTTCTTATCTAATATATCAAACCCTTGATTGTTTTGATGTACTTTCTTTTTTATAAAAAAGCTCTGAATAATTAAATTAAGTCACAATAGTCAACCAAAGGTGAGTTCTAGTACATCACAACTTCTAAAATAACAACTAACCACAAGCTGAAATTTAATTATAATAGTGATGACGTACTTATGTTTTGATCATGTGGAAGAGAGATATTTTATTCGATTTTAAGAGGTGAACCTGAAAGACATCTTCTATAGGTTTGTTTCTCTTTTTGAATTCTTTTGATGGCTTCTTTTTTTGGGTTAATATTGATGAATATTTTTGTTACTAAAGAGTATATCTTTTCTTGCATCTTTTTGTTCTAATTTCCCTTTTGTGATTTTTACTTCCCTTTCAAAGTTTTCACTTGGATGATATATTTCCTTTCATTTGATAATAGTGACTTCTATCTCTTGTATTCCTCTCTTTCTGTTTTAAAATAAAGATTCTCATATCTTTGTTCCTTGAGTTTCTATTTGTTTACGAGAAAACTTGAGAAAATCATAAATAAAAAAGTCACGCTTTTATGATTTTTATATAGTTATGTTGATGATGAAGAAGGTATTGAGTTCATTTGACTTGGAATTTTTAAACCTAGCCTAGCACGATTAAGCTTCAAAATAGGAGTAATTCAATTAAGCTTAGGCTCGGGCAAATTTATTTGTTTCTAGTTGGACTTTAGTCTATCCAAAGTCCTATTAGACTTGAAGTTAGTCTCAGGTCCCATAAATTAAACTCGATTACTTAAATAAAAAATTCTGGGTTGAGCTTGAGTCGTAGACAAACCAAACCTAACCCAACTTATTGCTAACCCTAATCTCACTTCTTACATCAGCTTCTAGATAATTCTTCACTTCTTTTAAAATCTCTATTGATCGTAGGACTAATAATTGATGAACTTAAGTTTTTGAATATATTTAATTGATACTCATATAATTATTTATGCATAGGATCATATTATAAGTAAATGGCCTTTATAAAAATAGTTTTGGAATTGGATGGTGATCTTCCATAATTGAAACTAATTCCATTCCTATTAATAGAGTTGGCTCTAAGTATGCTAATTAATTTTTCACTTCCTAGAGTAGACTTAGATAATGATTCTTTGAGGACGTTGATATCCTACTTTAATGCATCATTTTTATATAATAAATCATTCACTTTATTATTGGTAATAATCACACTCTTATATTATATCATGTCATGCATATCACACTTCAAATTTTGATTCTAATCATAGATGCATCTAAGAGGTCTTTTGGCCCTTTTATACTTAAAAGATACTCTCTTCCTTTTCATGCTTATGGCCTCTAAAATTTCAACTAAATCATCATATGAAAGATCAACATTTTAATCATCGTTATCAATATAAGAATTTCATAAAGAGGGTTCCTTATCATTATTGACCATAAAGCATATACTTGTCACTATATTTTTGGATTCTCTACTTAACAAACTAATAGTTTCATTCCATACGGCCTTAAATTCTTTTTTTTCTTCAATTATTTCCCTTTTGTTCTTTAGGAACTTGTTGAATTTCTTCTTGATAAGCTTTATATCATCTGCATCACTCTTACTTATAGAGGTCTCCTCTTCATTAACTTTTTCATCCTTTGATACTTTAAACACCACATCTCTTCTTTTTATAGCCACTCCATCTTCATAAAATTCATTCATCTACATCTCAGATGTGAGGAGTGATCCAACTATCTATTCCAATTGCAAGGTGCTTAAATCTTTGGTTTCTTGTATGACTACCTTTGGCACCCAAAACTTTGGTAAAGGATTAAGCATTTTCTCAAACAATTCAAGATTAGTGAAATCTTTATCTAGAACTTTAAAAGCATTAATAAATAAATGAAACAAGTATTGATGAGTTATAAATATATTAAACAAAACACAAGATATAATTATAATTTACCTAGGTAAGTGCACTTATCATTTCCTATAGTATAGCTCAGTGAGTCGAGTGTTGATTCCATGAAGACTATAACTACTAGTACTAACTTTCTACCTATTACCTAATCTAATGAAACTAGTGAATGATTTATAGAAAATAATAAAACTAACTTAGATCACAAAATTAAGGCAATGAATAATGGTAGAGCAATCAATATTTAAGTAATATATATGTAAGAATTGCCTAGAACCTTTCCAATATCTAGAACTTATGTTAAATCAATCATTAATATTAATTCCTAAGACAGGTAAGAATTTTAATTCTAAAACTATATTGAATCTTAATAAATATAGTTCTAATTATTAAGTTGATTGAATATGATATCTTTCGAATTAAAATCCTTAAGAACATATTACTTTGCTTTATAAATTTCCATAATAGGTTTAACCCTTACCTAGAATATTTATGTGACCTTAATGTAAGATCTCGTTTTCCCATGCTAAGGGGTTAGAACCTAAGAATACTATACATGAGAGACATTATTAAGAAATTAGGAAATGCATTTTATGCTCATGTATAATATAGCATACACACACATGTGAATATTAATTTTTGCACACATTACAATGACTGTTCATGCACTTATTTGACATTTTCAAGGTATAATTGATTTATAAGTGTGATTATGATATTTATTGTGGATTATATGTCTTGAAAATTGAGTTGGTGTGTATGAATATTGATTTAGAACCTTTGGTGAAAATTTAGGAAATTCCAAAATTCTAGGTACTTCGGATTAGGAAAAATGTCGTGTGGAAAGACAATCGATTAATAGTAGTAGAAATAAGTGATGAATGACAATAGAAATAATTGATATGTGATATTAGGATTTAATGACAAATGTCATAGAAAATTGGGAGAAAATTGGATTTGAAATTGGAGACAAATTGTCTAGTTTTAAAGATGGCCAAGTGAAGATCTGTGAGAAGTGGACATGTGGCAAGTGACAAGTGCCATGCCATGTCTTAACCCACGATATTTCTCAATAATGAAAGGCCATCTTCATTTTAATTTGTCTTTCAATTTATGCATTACTCTTATCTCTTTGTTAATCTCTCTTCTTTATCTTCTTCAATCTTCTTCATCTATGACACTCACCCACCTTCATCAATGTTAGATCTTGCTCTCACCCTTCATTTGCTACTTCCATTTTTGTCATCTTCTCCATTTTGTTGCTAAAAGACATAACCTTTCCACTTTGAATGATAATGATCGTATAATGTTACGAAGCTTGGGTTAAGTGTGATTTGAAGATCTCGAAGCTAAAACAAGTAAGTAGCATATAGTTCTTCGTGATTTGTTGAACGAAACATGTATAATGATGGTTAGTGATAGATTGATGAGTTAAATGGAGTTGATTATATGGTATAATGTGAGTAAAGAAATGAGCATATAAATGTCTAGCTTTTGTATATATGATGATTAATGATTCATAAGTTGATGTAGAGATGATTTTGAGATAGAAAGATCATTATAATGGTGTAGAAAAAAGTGCAAAAAAATTTGATAGATAAATGGATGTTTTTATTTTTCTGTTTTCTTGGTACAACAACGTATATCTTTTTGGTTGTTTTAGAGATGAACTAAAATGAGTTTAAAGCTAAAGAAAAGGAGTAATGTAGTGTCTTGAAATGAGAAGAATATGGGTGATAGCTTAGAAATGAAATGAAGGTTATAATACAGTAAAATGTGTGCAGAAAATTGATGATGAATATGGATATATGAATGTTCTACTTTTGGTGTTTATGATCAACCATAGAGAATGATTTGCTTGTGATTGATATTGAGCTGAAATAGAGGTGAGAATGAAGAGGAAATGAGGAGAAATTAAGTTAGAAATGATAGACTAAGCATAAGAAGTGTTAGATGTAACTTGTAGTGGTTGAAAAAGCTAGAAAATGGGAGGAAATTGCTGGGAATTTCGGATGAAATCAACCCAATATCGTGGGAATATGTCCACGATTGTGGGAATGCCTAAAGAAGGCTGAAACTTTCTATTTTCATAACCCACGTTCATGGGAATTCATCCATAATCGTGAGAATGGTTTATACGTGAAATATGCTTCTTTTATGTGTGTAACATCCCATTACCTTTGGAAAGTTAGAATAGTAAATATGAGTGATTAATGAGAGCTTAGAAATGCATTTTTCATGCTCATGCATAATATGATATACGCATACAAGTGAATAGTGAAATGTTGCACAATTAAAATAACTGTACACGCATTCATTGACATTCCGGGTATAATTGATATGTGGAATGTGATTTTGTTAGGAATTGTGGTTATTTGTATTGAAAATTGATTTGGAGAATGTATTTGTTGATTTAGAATTTTTAGGAAAATTTAAGAATTTTCTGGAATTAAGGATATTTTTAGACTAAGAAAAATGCCAAATGGCGGAACAATTGATGAATGGCAATAGAAATAAATTTCAAGTGATAGTGAAAATTTTTATATATGATATTGGGATTTAATGATTTATTTCATTGAAATTTGGAAACAATTGGAGTAGAAATTAGTTTTGATTGGACTAGTTTAATAAGAGAACCAATTTTGAGCCAATAAGGATAGTCACTTGCCAAATAATGCCTTACCCACGATGGTTTTACTCTTGCAAGACTATTTAATTTGTTTTCATTCTTGCTTCTCTTCTTCCCATTTTTGTGGCTTTCTTCTTCTCTTTTATCTTCATTCCCACGATTTTTCTAACGCAACTATCAACAACTTACTCTCATCTTCCATTTGCTACTCTTATCTTGTTCTCTCATTCCTCACAAAAAACCAATCATACCACTTTGAAGATTTGAAGCTTAATCAAGTAAGTTATGTTTTAAATGTTATGGGTATTTTTAAATTGAAACTAGAATGATGAGAAATGTGGATTGATGACTTGATTTTGTGAGTTGAATGTGTGTGATGTGGATGGCAAATTTTTTTCTATACTGAACATGGTTTATTATTTTGGGAATACCTTTTTCTATTATTATCCAAATGGACTAATCTTGATCTGGATTAAACTAGAGATATATGGCTATATTTTTTATGAAGACACCAAATTTTAATTCTGTCATTAAGAGTCTCAAAAATTGACA
Organism: Erythroxylum echinodendron; assembly: GCA_027575705.1. Taxonomy (NCBI): domain Eukaryota; kingdom Viridiplantae; phylum Streptophyta; class Magnoliopsida; order Malpighiales; family Erythroxylaceae; genus Erythroxylum; species Erythroxylum echinodendron. The sequence goes on along the minus strand of JANZXR010000172.1, from coordinate 22,269,963 downwards.
TGAATTCTGAGAATTTTTGGGAATGAATAGTAAGAGAGTTAAAATTTTGATCTGAAATTTCCACGAATTTACTGTACTGATCTAAAAGGATTTTGACAAAATGGTCTCCAGGAAAGTTGTATATCTTTATTTTATCTTTCCTTTGACATAAAATTTGGAATTGTTGGAGTTATGGATCAAAAGTTATGGAGGTTTGAAGTAGAGATATTGGTAAAGAAGAAGAAGAATTGCACGATAGCGACTTTGAAGTTTTCAAGGGTGATCAACATCTGATGGTTTTTTTGGCAATATTTTTTTGTCCGACCTATAAATGAGATGGTATTTCATTTGTAATAAACTAGAGATATAGGGCTACAAATCATATGAGAAGTCGAAATTGTGATTCAGTCTCTAAGATGGTTAATTTTTGGATGGAAGTTACGTATAGTACACTGTTTTTGAATATGAACAACCTGAAAATGTTTGAGGCATATCTTCCAAATTAATGAACCAAATTGAGTGATTTTGATGTCAATAGAAACATAAGACATATAGGAACACTTTTCTAGAAGAGGATATGACCAAATTACATCAGTTTCACTTTCTAATTGAATGTGAACAGTAGACCTGAAAGTGTGACTTGGAAAAATCTGAAGTGAGTCAATGAGAAAGGAATAGAGATTTTAATGGTTTTTAGTGAGGCATAACCTAAGTATAAATTGTACTTAGATGAGTTGTGATATGAGAATGACCTTGTGATGAAATTTTTAGATAAATACTCAGAATTGTCATGAACATGCATTATACATATTTCATTTCATACATGTGCATTATTAAACACTCATGATTGTACAAATTGTGATATATATGTATGGTGTTTGATATAGAGGAGCAACTGGAACGTCAACCTTTAGACATTGCTGGAACTTTCGGGCATTAGCTTCGAGAGCAACTTGTGAGTAACCTAGACGGTCTTACTTAATTATTTGTTTGCTTAATTTCTATTTTGAAATGATTGAATGAATGCGACTTGATTGTTGATTCTGGATAGAAGGTCCGATGACTGTGAAATGTGGAATGTATATTGAGGTGCTGCTTGAATGTTAATGTGAAAAACTAAATGTGTTATGACATGATTGATTGAAAATGTGATATTCATTCCATACATGAATGCATGATCAAATAATGACAGTTATGACCAGAGTAGCCACCGAATAGAGCTTAAAGCTCAATGTGTGCAAAGAGCCTCGAGCTCAAACAACAATTAAGAACCTAAGGCTCACTATGTATAATGAACCTTGTATCCTCATCGAATAAGGGATAGTTAGAATGAGCTCGGTATCCAGAATGGATACGAGACAGTTCAGGCACTCGGTCACAACAACATAACAATTGGAAAAGTGTCTCATAAGCATTCCATATGCTTTTTGATAAGAACGTTTGATTGATTAAAATGCATAAAATTTGCTTATGCTTAAGTGAAAATGTGATACTGATGTAAAGTGCAATTTTGTGAAATATTTGTTATGTGAAATGATGGGTTGCATGAATTGAGAGAACCATCAATAATGGTTACCTCAATAAGTTCTCAAAACTCACCAAAATTGCATCATTGTCTTTTCAGGACCAAACGACGACTCCAACCATGTAGATTGTGATTTGGCAAGAGAAGTCATGGCTCAAAGGTCGATCATTTGGGATTTTTGGATAGATTAGAGAGACTTTGTATATTTTCCTCTTTCTTGTAGTACTTTTGTACTAAGTTTTGATGATGTACATGTAGTAAGTGTTTAAAGGTACAATGTAGACTTTCGGTTTTTGTGAAGTGAAATGAGGAAAAAAAAGTTAGTTCTAAAATATTGTAATTTTCTTATGATACTTTATAAGTGAATAATGATATGATTCCATGTGAAGTGAATGTAGTGATCAAACGTAGCTAGCCCTTATCATAGGATATGTACCAAAATGACCTCCGGGCGTCTCAATGTGTACCCTATAGTAAGGGGGCGCTATAATGTGAGGTTTGAAACAACAAATGGTTAGGTACTTTCCTATGATGCTTCTAGGCTTGAATGAACCTTGAAATAAGCTTAGTTTGATGATGGAATAAGTGATTAAATAAGTGATATGTTTAGGGTAATAATTAAGGTTATAATATAAGCATAGATGGTTGATATCAATGAAATAAAATCTGAAAATTTAGAGATGTTATAAGAATGAAAGTGAGCTTATGGATCCTAATGTAATTTAAAGAAGATAGATGATGTGTATTAAGTAAAGATGAATGATAAATAGGGTATTTTGTGATCTTACAATGCTAGAATAACCTTAGTGAATGATTGAATGATGAACTTAGTATAATCTTGAATAATTGAGGTGTAAGTCTAAGTTCAATTTAGACAAATTTGAGTATGAATGATCATAAGATATCAATTAAGGAAATATAACCAGGATTGTCATTGAGCATGCATTATACATAACACATACATATACGTGTGTATGATTGAGTAGTGAGTATTAATGTGATTGTACAAATAAGTAATGTGTAAATAGAGCAACAACATCTAGACATTACCGAGACATCGAGACAATAGCTATCGGGAGCATACTGTAAGTAACCTAGATGGTCGCACACTGATTAATTGTTTGTCTAAATTCTGTATTAAATTTTTATGTGTCGTGAATGTGTTGATTCTGGACATATTGATGCATGAATATCATATTAAAAGTGCTCATTATATGTGAATTCTTCAGAAATAAGTGTACTTAACATTATTGCTGATTGTCGGACTTAGGTATAATGATATGTGAATGTGAATGTGAAAATTTGAGCACAAGTGATTAATTGAATACATGTGGTGTATTTCATTACATCAATGCATGATAAGATAAGGGCAGTTATGACCAGAGTCACCAGCAAAAAAGAGCTTAAAGCTCAGAATGTGGTAAGAGCCTCTGGCTCACTATATATAATGAGCATGGTATCTCTAACGGATATGAGACAGTTATTAATGAGCTCGATATTCCCAACAGATATGGAATAATTATTAATAAGTCCGGTATCCACAATGGATACGGGACAGTAAAAAAGGCACTTAGTCACAACAACGTAATAATTGAATATGAGTTACATGTGCATTGCATGTGCATTTAATATGTATGATTTAATTTATCAAAATAATTTGTTGAACTATTCTAAATGTTCTAAATGTGAAATAAGTGAACAAAGTGCTATGTGATGCTCTATGATAATTGATAAAAAGACGTGCATTATATGATGATGTGAGTTATCTGTGAATTTGAAACATGAATTGTTTGTGTTATATGATGTGGGTGAGCCATCGAGGATGCTTAATTCACTAGGCTCGCGAAACTCATTAAAATTGCAACATTTACTTATCAGGTGTGAGAGAGGTGACTTAGTTGCTAAGACACTCTAGAGGAAGAATAGTCCTTGTGTTTTTGGATAGAAGAAATGGCTCACAGGTCAGTCAGTTGAGACTGAAGGATCTATATAGAATTTTTGTATGATTCCTTATTCATGTAGCATATTTTGTAAATAGAGTTGTAGACTCTGATAAGTCTTTGATATTGTATATTTATGGATAAGGTTTGTAATGCTACAATGTACATTTTGTTTTATGAAATGAAATGAGAAATTGGGTTTTTAGATGTTGTGTTATTCATGTTATAATTTATAATGCCATGAGATAAGTGAAAGTGATTGCTATAGCGTACTGCTTCCATTAGGCATGCGCTTGAATGTCAGAAGGACATACGGGCACGTGTCAAATGGGAGTGAGGTTCAACACTTACTCTTTAAAGTTCCATGAAACTCTCTTTTTTATGTTGTAATATATTCATTGAAATAATCTCTCAATCCTAATATATGAAATACAAAATTAAATTAAAATAAAGACAAATTTTAATTTAACATAATAGCATTACGAATAAATCTTAAGAAATCTAAAATATTTCACTGAATCAATAAGTTAATTCAAAATATTAAGTCCTAGGGTCCATCCTACTAGATCTATATCCAAATTAGTTTATAATAAAACAAAGAAAATCCACAAAGAACAAGAAAGAATATTAAAAGTGAGTCTGAATTCTCATGGCTTAAAATTTGAATGTTCTTCATGAATCTTCTTATTTTCCAATCTAAGATTGCTTTTTCCTGAATCCCATATGCTTTAATTGATTGTTAATTAATTTTTATCTCCAAAATTGATCTTCAAGAAATCTCTTCTATTTTCTATAATGCTTCTCTTAAAATATGAAACCTTAGAATTTTCACCCAATACAGCCTAAATACGAGACCATTTTAGGATTTTGTGTTGCTTAAAACCCCTCTCAACTTCTTTTACATAGTAATAAAACTACCAACATGAGTCTAGAAATGAGTTCATATTTATCCTATGTTGGCAAACACAGCTACAACACGGTAGGTTGTCGTAAATGCCTAAAAAAATAAAAGGATGTTAGTAACGTATTAATCATATAAAAACTTATATACAGATAAAATATGGCATGAATGAATACAAGGAGCAGCATGGTACTGTGTTGATACCGTGTTCTAAGTCCTTCTCTAAAAGTCTGCAAAAATAGCTACAACTTAACTCAAATCATCCCAAATCTAATATTTTTGCTTTAAGGGATTGAAACAAGACCTTAAATAAAGTACAAGTCATTTCAAATAATAAATCCATTGAAAAGCATTAAGACACAAGCATAATTCTCTCCAAATTCATGGTAAAGATATAATGCAAGTAACACTTATCAAATTCCCTAACATTTAAGCATTTTCTTATCCTTAAGTAAATCAATTTCATTAGTCAAGACTTAAAAAGGAGGAAATTCTAGAAAATAATTTAATTAATCAAACATATCCAACAATATTCTTAATTACTTATTCAGTTGCAAAGTTCAAGAAATTGGTAGACCTTTAGCCACTTGCACCAATTTATGAATCAATTTAATCTACTACACAGTCCTTTAAAGTTTTAACTCAATTCATAAAATTCAAATCATTGGATAGAATGAAAATAAATAAGAAAAAAATTTTCCACTTTCAAACATCTTCATAACCTTTATTGAATGATAAGTAAAACAACAAATTCAAATCAATACAAGAGTATTTGGAACTTGAATGAAAAATCACCTAACCTTTTGACATAAGAATAATGCCTTTTCATAAATACCCCTATTTACTCAATAAGGTCACCATTTCAAATGGCTATTAGTACCATTCTTTAACTTCAACCTTTTTCTTAGTTTAAAGCCAACGGATAGAATTTATATTAGGCTCATTTACCACACAATTTTTTATATGGGATAATGGAAGTGCTGAAAAAGAATTCATATTTATCTTAATGTATATATAAATATATAAGGAGTATTTTTATTCAACTCAAGTATCTATTCTCAACATTAAGTAAGCAAACTAAAACTAACTTGATCATTAAAGATAATAATTAATTTCCTAAACATTTTTATTAATAATAATAATAATAATAATAATAATAATAATAATAATAATAATAATAATAATAATAATAATAAGAAGAAGAATAAGAAGAAGAAGAAGAAGAAGAAGAAGAAGAAGAAGAAGAAGAGGAAGAATAATTTCGTCCTTTTGTTAGTTATTTC
>JANZXR010000172.1:22248488-22263400 GCA_027575705.1 Erythroxylum echinodendron | reverse complement strand
TGATGCCATGTGGAGTACTGTAGTGATTGCACGTAGCGCTCCTTTATCTTAGGTTATGTGTCGGAATGACCTACGGGGGTCCCGGTACGTACCCTAGGGTAATGGGGTGTTACACACGTGTTTAGTCTTTTTCTCTTTATGGTATTCTTAGCTTTTTTAGTTGTAATTTGGTATGCTCCAACATAGATGAGGGATATAGAAGGATGTTTGGGAATTCATGATGTGTATGGTTATATGTTACCTACTACATTCATTTATACTACTCTTATCTTCTTAGGTGTGGCTAATAGCTAGATAAAGTAGGCAAAATGGTAGCGTGCTTCTTATAAATCTGTCTAAATTGAATGACATTAATTTTAAGTAGAATGGAATGAGAAAGCACTTAAGCATCAATGGTTCATACTTCAACCAATGAGTATAACAAAAACTTTAACTAAAAATAAAAGCCTAAATATCAAAATGGAATAAAGGAATACTAAAAATAATGCTAATTAAATCATATTAAATTGAATACACCTAAAAATTGTTTTTTGTCTCAATAAGTGCTTTTTTTTAGTGTTTTAACTGGACTTCTTACTTAAGCATTTTACTTATCCTCAGGTCATATAGTTTACAGAAATTACTCTTAAAGTTATTGGTACCACCTATTTAGTTTAACTTTATTCACGTTCCATTGACTTGGAATGTGTCTTGATCTCGATGCATGATTTTTATGGTTCTATAAGGAAAGTCTTAGGTAATAATGAAAGGTCTTAACCATTTGGATTTAAGCTTACTCTAGAATATTCAAAGTTAATAATTGTAAAGCAATACTAATATCTCAATTTAAACTCCTTAGCATGCTTTAGATGGTTATAATGCCTCTTAATTACCTTCCTTTTTGTATCCTTGACTTTTCATATACAATGTTGTGCCACTCATCAAGAATATTGATTTAGAGTATGCTTTTATTAGCTGTATAGTCTAAATCATAGTTAAGAAATTTTATATCCCAAAACGTTTTATGTTTTAGTTCCATTGATAAGTAACATGATTTTCTATAAACTACCTAAATAGTATGATGCCAATGAGTGTTTATAAGCAGTCTTATAGGCTTAGAACGCATCATCCAACTTCATAGATCAATATTTCTATGATTGCTCAACAGTTTTTTCCAATATTCATTTTATATCTTTATTAATGACTTCCACTTGGCAACTTGTATGAGGATGATAAGGGGTAGATACTTCATGTGTAACAACAAATTGTTTAACCACTTTTTCAAATTGATATTTACAGAAGTGTGTCCTCATATTATTAATTATAGCCCTAAATATGTCAAATAATGTAAATAGCTTCTTCAGGAACTTAATAACTAGCCTAGCATCATTATTAGGTAAGGCTTGATCCTTAACCAACTTTAAGACTAATCAACCATAACTAGGATATACTTGTTACAAAGGATGCAGGAAATGGACCCATGAAATCTATACCTAACACATCAAATACGTCACAATCATAAATGCTCATTAGGGGACGAAATATATTAGAAATATTACATGTCCATTGGCACTTATTGTAATACTACATGTATCTTTATAGGTCTTTAAAAAATGTAGGCTAGTATAAGCTTGCTTCTAAATCCTTTCTTAATTTTCCATTTGTATGGTATTAGCCTGTAACTGGTTTGTATGGTAGTGCTATAAAATGTTAATTGCTATAGGGTATGCTATATACCTCCTAGTTATTTGATATAAATAAATATGAAATAGGTTCAGTCCTCTGGAAGATAATTTCTCAACTCAATAAAGAATCTCTTCTTTTATTAATGAGTCATCCCCTTTGGTAGAATTGGACCAACGTAATAATTAACAAGGTTAGCAAACCAATATGCCACTAAGCTAGTTGTATCAAGTTAATTAAGTTGTTTATCGTGGAAAGCATCATTTATATCTTCTTCTCCTTGCTTCTCCATTGTAAGATTGTCAAGACAAGATATATGGTTTTCCACCAAGTTCTTTACTCCTTTCTTATCTTTGATCTCATGATCAAACTCTTTCAATAACAAAATCATCTAATTAGCATTGATTTGACATCATTTACATTTAGAAGATAGTGTAGTGTTGAGTGATTTGTATAGATAGTGGCTTTAGATATAATAAGGTAGAATTTAAATTTATTAAATGTAAAGACTACATCAAGCAACTCCTTTTCAATAGTTGTATAGTTCTCTTATACATCTATCAAGGTTTTTCTTACATAATATATAGGTTAAAAATTTTTGTCCTTACATTGTTTAAGTATTACACGAATTGAAAAATCACTAGCATCATATATTAATTCTAAAGGAAATATCTAATTTGATGCTACCATAATCACAAAGTTAGTCAAAACTTCTTTAAAAAAGTTGAAAGCATATAAGCACTCATGGTTAAAAGTGAAATTCATAACATTCCTAAGAAATTTTATAAGAGGTCTAGATATCTTGGGAAAATCTTGATGAATTGCCTATAAAATCCAGCATGTCTAAGAAAGTTTTTAATTGCCTTTACCAATGTTGATAGAGGCAAATTCTCTATAGTTTTTATCTTAGGTCCATCAGCCTCTATACCCTTAATTATAATTTTATACCTTAATACTATCCCATTTTGTACCATAAAGCCCCTAAATTAGTTTGCTTACGTCATTGAACCACTGTTTCTAAGTTTTCTAAATATGAGTCAAAGGAATAACCAATCTAGAAAAGTCATCTATAAATATCTAAAAGGTAGAAGTTTCATTGCATAAATTTAAGGGCATTCAATGATAGGCAAACGTATCAAATGGATATGTGAATGTTGTTTAATCTATCATCTTAGCTATGTGAATATGAAAATAGTTCAATATTCCTTCAAAGAAGTATTAGTTCGTGTTTCATGAAAGTTGCTTCAACGTTGAGTCGATAAAGGGTAGTGGAAAGTCGTCCTTATATGTAATATCATTCAACTTACTATAATTGATACACAACCTCCAACCAATGATAGTTTTTGTAGTAACTAACTCATTTTTTTGTTTGGTACCGCATTCATCTTTCCTTTCTTTGCTGCTACCCAAATAAGACCTACCCAAGAAATATTACAAATAAGTATAAGTAGTTTAATTACTTTAGCCTTTATGAAATCTTTCATATTCATATTAAGTAGTCTTTGGGTTACACAAATGGCTTGAAATTATCTTTAAACAAGATTTTATACGTGTAAAGAGAATAGTTTATCCCATTTATGTTAAAAATTTTCCAAACAATAACACCTTTTTATGCTCCCTTAAAACCTTAAACGACCTCTTTCTTTTCATAGTTCAAATCTACTATAAGTATGACTAATAATTTTTGAGTTTCAACTACAAAAGTGTATTATAAGTGCACTAGTATCCTCTTTAGCTCCAACTGTAGTAGTTCCTTAATTGATGACTTTACTCCACACTCCTTTGGTCATTCTGTCACTTTAAACTTCTTTTCAATTTGAGCAACCTCATTAGTCTCTAAGGATCCCAAATACTCCCCTAGGAAGGGGCTAAACATCTTCTCATGTTTTCCTTGTATGATGCAACTTCCTAATGGATTTTATGAAACTCCTTGGATCTTATAAAACTCTTTGGATCTTTAATATTTTAAGAGAAATTAGTTTGAAAGATGACAAAGTATTCTTCATTTATAGTGATAACTGGAAACTCCTTGAATTTTTTTCTTTGAAAGTTGATCTTTTAGGAATTTAGTGTATCTTGACGTTTATGATATATCTTTAACAAAAGGGTTATTAATATGTAATTTTTAAAATAGTTATAAAAATTAACAAGCTAATCCTCTTTTTGATCTTTCTCAAGCCAGCTCTAGTATAGAAGTGATAGTCTATATTTATTAATGGCTTCCTCCCTTAGCTTCTCTTCCTTCAAATTCTCCCTTTCTTTCACAATAACCTCATCCTTCTTATCTTTTTCGACTTCTATTACTAGCTCCTTTCAACTCTTTAATATTACTGCCTTCACTTACTCTCTCATACTTGGCTCAATGTTACTAAATATATTACGTAGTTTGCTTTCAGAGACAAAATTGATGAACTATCAATCTAGACTTTTAATTTATGGATGAAGAAATATTGGTTTTGAAAGCAAGCCTCAAATGTAGCAATAAATTTAGCCATAATATCCTTAAGATCTAACTTATATTGCTATTATTATTATTGAAATCTACATAGAGGAATTTCTCTCTATTGTTCTTGGCTACTCCATAAGAAGCTTTAGTGATTTTTCCATCTTGAAATTGTATATTATTGTAGGGATTTTCGAGGTTGATTCCTAAAAAAATCAACTTGCTTTAATTGACACCCCTTTATTATATTTTGTTTGACACTCATGTTTGGGGTGTCTCCCACCACAAATGTTACAACCCATGATATGTATTGGCTATATTGTCATACTCATTTGGTTAATCTTCTTATTAACAGCTTCTAGCTTTGCCTATAATGATGCCACCATATCGACATTGTGGATGTTAGGTCCTGAATTCCTCTACTGATAGTTGTTTGTGGCTATGTTTTCGATAAGCTTCTGCAATTTGTCAGAGGTCTTAAAGATGGTGGTCCCATATGAAGATGTAGCTATTAACTATTTAGTTGGGTAACTCAATTTGCTATAGAATGTTTGAATCTACATACTCAAATTAAGACCATAGTACAGGAACTTTCACTATAGCTTCTTCCATCTCTCTCAAGTTTCATATAAGGTTTTATCATTTAGATTTTAGAAAGACAAAATATCACTCATCAGTATTGCTATACAAGTTGGAGGAAACTATTTGGCTAAAATGTTTTCAATAAGCCTGTTCCATATAGTGATGGATCCTGAATGTAATGAATTCATCCATGATTTAGCTTTTTCCCTTAAGGTGAAATGGAAAAATGTTAATTAGATGGAATCCTGTAAAACTTTGTTAAGCGTGAATGTGTCATAAATTTTCATAAAGTTGACAATATGTATATTGGTATATTCATCTAATAGACCTCAAATTGGACCAACTATTAAACCATTCGGATCATGTTCGATTTAATCTTAAAATTATTTGCTTCAACTCTTAGTCTAGTAATGTTAGACTCAAGCCTACTTAGTAACAGTCTAGTATAATATCTAATCGTGTTAGTCCTTAATTGACCTAACAATGTGGCTAATAATTGCTTTTGAACTTTCAAGGTTCTTTATCTCAGTTTCTAAAGTAAGGAACACTCGATCTTTGGATTTGGCTTAATTGGTACTCTAGGACTACTCCTAGTTATACAATATAGAACCTATACCTATAATATAATCATAACCCAAAGATCAAGAAAAGACTATTCTAGAATAAAAAACAAATAAAAACAAACAAAAAGATGATTAGATTAATAAAAGTAAATCTTTCCTAATAGTTTAGTCCCTGATAAATATATAAATATTACTCAAAATAAAACTAAAAAATCATCCAATTAAATGCACTTATCATTTCCTATAGTATAGATTAGTAAGTCAAGTGTTAACACTATAAAGATAGTAATTACTAGTACTAACTGTCTTCCTATTATGTAATCTTACAAAACTAGTGATTGATTTAGAGAAAATAGACAAAACTAACTTAGATCACTAAATTAAATCAATGAATAAGAGTAAAGCAATCAATAAATAAGTAACATCTAAGTATGAATTCCCCTATAACCTTCCCAATGTCTAGAATTCATCTTGTTACAATGATTGATCTTCATTCCTTGCACTAATAGGAATTGTAACTTTGCAACTACATTCTCTTTTAATAAATATAGCTCACATTTTTAACTTAATTGTCTAAAATATTTTTCTAATCAAAACCTAAAAAAATATGTTACTTCACTTTATGAATTCCCATGATAGGTTTGACCCAAACCTAAAAGACTTTTGTGGGCCTATCTTTAAGATTTGTGTAACTCATATTGTTCATAATGTTATCTATTCATATAATTAATCTTTCGAATGTGATCTATTCATATAATTAATCTCTCGACCCAATGTACAAAATCTAAATTTGAATTAAAATGCCCGTGGATTTCAATTTAATATAATATGTTCATGAACAATTCTCAAGAAAGTAAGATCTTTTATTGAATCAAAGAGTAAATTCTCCGTCCCACATAAATCTTTGTCCTAATTAGTTCATAATAAAATAAAGAAAACTCATGAGCAAGAAAGAACACAAGAAACTTCTCATGAGTTAATGAATCTTGATAAATCTTCTTATTTTCATCTCCAAAATTGCCTTTTCCTTAATTTTAGTTGCTTCAATTGGTCTTATTTAATTTTTAGCTCCAAAGCTAATCTCTGAGAAGTCTTTATTTTCCACCTTCCCTCTCTTTAAACATGAAACCTTAGAATTTTTCACGACATAGTTTAAATATGGGACAGTGTTGGGCTCCTTTGTTGCTTAAGATTCCTCTTATCTTCTTTTGTATGAAAAAATATTGCTAACACAGGTTCATGTTTCACTTGCATTGGTGAACATGTATAAAACATGGTAGGATGTTACAAATGCCTAAAGAAACAAAAGATCCTTTATTGGACATAGGTAGAACACAGGCCCATGTTAGTTTCTTATTAATCATGGTCAACTTTCATAGGAACAAAATATGGTATGAATGAACAACGGGAGTAACAAACCACTATATTTGCACCATATTTAAGGTCATTTGCCAAAAGTTCATAAAAATAACTTAAACTTGACTCAAATCTTCCCAAATCCATTCATTTTGCTTTGAACGACTAAAATAAAACTTGAAATAAAATATAAGTCATTTTAAGTACCATATCAATTGAAAACAAATTAAAACACAAGCATAGTTCTCTCCAAGTTTATATTAAAAATATAGTACATTCAACACCTATCAAGTATACATTTTAGTAATAGGTTGATTTTTATCGTATGAAATAGCTTATGTTAGTGCATTAATAAGCTTAGTTTGCTCGCTTTTACTTAAGTAATGCCCTTGTGTGTGATTTCAAGTGTGTTTAGTATCCCATAGGTAGACACTTTATTAACTTCATTTATACCAAGACCACAAAATAAAATATGCACCACTTTGTTATTTAATATAATGAGTCTCTTATCATTATCACTCCACTCACTTTTATCCCTTGTACCTTAGTCTCCACTTTAAACTATTGCTCTCATTGGGGCTTACATAACATTCTCTACAATTCCCCAGAGATTAACCTTTTCGGATAAAAGAAAGTGTTTCATCCTGGTAATTTTCATTTTTAAACAAAGGAGGTTTACCTATACCTTAACTATCTTGACAAAAAAGTGAAGCAAATTATGTCATAAAGATCTTTACTCAAAATTTGCTAAAAATATAAATGAAGTGAATGAGCCTTGCTTTAATACCAATTATTGGTCCTAGATGGTAAAACGAAAACGATAAATTATGTGCATTGACATTTTTTTTAATTTTTAAACTAATAAATATTATGGAAAATTTGTGTATGAGAAGTGAAAAGTAAGTTGTGGATACTTGAGAGGTTAGAGAATGCTTGTATGCATTATAAAACAGATAATAAGGTTTTGATTATTGGTATAAGCAAGAGAAGGAGCTTTTGAGTTGTATAATTATTATAATTAAGTAAATTGCTTAAGGTACACTTTAAGAGGGTTCTTTTTGACCATAAAAAATTTGTAAATGTTTATTCTTTACCTTTGGAAAAGCAAAATCATTGTAAAAATTTCTCTTGACCCTTTACAAAGAAGATGTCATAAAAAGGGTTGCTTTTGATCCATTAAGGGAAGGAGATAATGAATTTCTAAGTGAAGCTTAAAGAGTGGGGATATGCCAAATAGTATTTGGCTGAACCATACATATTTGTTTTTCTCCTCTTTCCTTATTATATTTTATTTATTATGGTGATTTCTTTGTGATTATCATATGTGAATTTGATCCATTAGTTTATAACTAGAAAAAATAAGTGAATACATATAATTCACCTTTGTTGGGTGTATTGTTTGGAGACCAATAATATTAATGTAAAGTAAAACTTGATAATTATTAGTTGTTTCTACATATAAATGAATAAACTGGCATTTGCAACCATTAACACACTTTACTACTAAATAAAATGATGAAATCCCATAAAATTTCCTCATCTATTAGTAGTATTCAATACAGAAATTAAATTGTTTGTTAGCTTTTTCAAATCTTTATTATAATACAGAGAAGATGAGAGAAGATATAACATTACTTACAATTGGTTATCAGGCTAAGAGATTGATGATAAAGATTATAATAGATCTTTCTATGTTATAGTTAATGTATGCCTTCTTTTTGATTTTATTTGGTTTCCCCTAACTCCAAGTTGTCTTGATCTTTTTTGGATGTTAAATATACCCTTAACCTCTATTCGATATTTCTGCTCAAATTCAGGAGATGGAATTAAATAAATCAATTAAATATGGGTAATTTCTATGATAGATTAAACATTTTTATATTTACGTGTTAAAAATAACATAGATAACTTGTCACGTAAGGGAACTTAACGATGAGTTATTAATATGTGTTTAAATTTTGATTCATTTGATATGCTACACTTAGTGATTAATGCCTTAGAAATGTTTAAGAAACTCATTTTGACTCATATGTAATTTTAGACATAATTCAAAAGCAAGGAAGTTAAAGTCAGTCGCAAGCACGATATTTACGACATTTTCTGAAAATTAAAATTCACTTGTCTTCATGGAGTAAGAAGAAGAAAATTAAAAGGCAAGCGGAAGACAAGAAAAATGGAACAGAAAGAAGAAGAATCATAGAAAGCGATGCAACACATGCATGTTTTTGCCATGTAAAAATGTCGATTTAATGGAGCAGAAAACGATAGCAAATTGATCATGAAACGACAACAGTTGGTGAGGGGCAAAGGGCCAAAACGACATTGTTGAGGAGAATAAAATGCATGCAACAGACATTGGGATAGAGGCACAGACCACACATATGTTTAATGTAGCCGTCTGTGTTTAAACACAGAAAACATCTGCATTCAACGCAGACGTTATACGTTAAAGGCATGGGATGTGTTTTAATTAAAATGCACAATAACAAGGTGTGGGGTGTGAATAGCAGGGTGGAACAAAAACTAAATAAAAAAAAAGAGAGTAGTGTAAAGAACAGAAGGTGGAGGCACTGTGGTTCATTCTTTCTTCAAATTTTTTTCATCACTGAAACAGATATGGAGAAGATGATTGATGCTTGGAGCACAAAAATAGAGATGGAAGGCTAGCTTCTCGACGCCAGTTCAACGGGGATGTCGACGCTAAGTCAAAGTTAAGCTATTTTATTATTTTAATGTTGTAATTTCTTTTCGGATTGTTGTGTTGTTGGTGTTGATTTGATCAAGTTTTTTGATGAATGATCTTAATACATTATTTTAAATGTTCTACTTTGAACCTGTTTCTAAAACATTGAATGTAATATGCAATCGTTACTTTTGATATTTATGAGTAGCATCTAATGATCCTGTATCGTCAGGAACAACATAACTTAGATTAGATAGCCTAAATGTGTGAGGTTACTACTTATATTGATCGTATTCCAAATTGTAATGCGACTGTCAAATTAAATCTAGAGATCGTTTCTAAACTATTCGGTAGTTAGGTTTAATTAATCATCGTATTTTGATTAAACAAAACCTAAGGGAAATCTGAGATTAGTAGAGCATTCTATTAGTCTCGATAGTCCGAAAAGAGTTGTAAAGACATTAGGATGATGAAATATGCTTGATCGTGTTTAGGCCCAGATTGAATCTAGAACCAGACCTTACATATATTCAACAATTTAATCATTTTCGCTCACTTTATTTAATTTGTTTTTTATAGTTACTTTTATTTTATTTTCTAAATTGCTAAAAACCCAACAAATCCCCCTTTTATATTTTCCTTGCATCAATTAATTTTGTTACAGAATTTAACCGAACATTCCTTGTGGATTTGATGTTGACTCATCATAACTATAAATTTTAGTGTGCAGAGTCAGGTAAATTTTGCAGTGCACTCAACACTCACTGTCAGTTATAACTAGGCTTAACAACGTATTATTTTTGACATAAATGAGGGCTATATATTAAATTATTAAAAATAGAGTTTAGACTAAATTTAAAATTTTACCTAAAATTATGAAATAAAATATCAAATTTCCCATAACAATTTTCGAGTGATTCTCTTTGTATGCCCCTTATTTCATCTAGGTAGGTGTTTTTTAAGTACAAATCATTTATCCAAACCTTAGCTCATTTAATTTGAAATATATATATTATTTCTATTTTGAAAATTTTCTGATGTTTTATGCATATTTTTTTTACTTATCCATTAATGCAATTAAAATAGGATTACAAAAGAATCAATTTATAATTACATGCACTCAAAACTTTTCCAAAACTTTTCTATATTCAGCAATGCCACTAATTAAAAGTGACCAGTTTGCTCGTTAAAAAATAGATTTCTATTCTTCATATTAAAATAATTTTCTAGAATTATAAAATTCAATAAACATGACAGAGTTTTGCAAAATCCGAGATTGAAACCTGTGGTGGTATATTTAAGAATAATTGCACAAGACTATATATATTTGCCATCAAACTCAAACAATCATTTTAAAATAAGGCCCACTGTAGATGGTGCAAAATCGTGAGCTATTAGAACTCAACAGAATGAGCCAGGTGTCAAACGACGTGCGTTTCCAAATCAAATCTAAAGAAACTTACCAATTTGTTAATCATAAATTAACCGAAAAAGAGCCAGGGTGTTATGATGTCATTAAAAACAAAAGAAGAACAAATACTCAACACGTAGTATTCTTTTGCAACAGTTTTGATAGTTATTAGTATTCATTACATACCTTTCGATTCTTATTTTCCTCTCCAAGATTGTCTTTTCCTTAATTTCAGTTGCTTCAATTAGCTCTTTTTAATTTTTTTAGATCCAAAGCTAATCTCTAAGAAGTCTTTTCTATTTTCCAACTTTCCTCTCTTAAAACAGGAAACCTTAGAATTTTTGCATGACGCAGTTTAAATATGGGACAGTGTTGGGCTCTTTTGTTGCTTAAGATTCCTCTTATCTTCTTTTGTATGAAAAAATATTGCTAACACAGGTTCATGTTTCACTTGCATTGGTGAACATGTATAAAACATGGTAGGATGTTACAAATGCCTAAAGAAACAAAAGATACTTTATTGGACATAGGTAGAACACAGGCCCATGTTAGTTTCTTATTAATCATGGTAAACTTTCATAGGAACAAAATATGGTATGAATGAACAACGGGAGTAACACACCACTATATTTGCACCATATTTAAGGTCATTTGCCAAAAGTTCATAAAAATAACTTAAACTTGACTCAAATCATCCAAATCCATTCATTTTGCTTTGAACGACTAAAATAAAACTTGAAATAAAATATAAGTCATTTTAAGTACCATATCAATTGAAAACAAATTAAAACACAAGCATAGTTCTCTCCAAGTTTATATTAAAAATATAGTACATTCAACACCTATCAAGTATACATTTTAGTAATAGACTAATTTTTATCTTATGAAATAGCTTATGTTAGTGCATTAATAAGCTTAGTTTGCTCGCTTTTACTTAAGTAATGCCGTTATGTGTGATTTCAAGTGTGTTTAGTATCTCATAGTTAGACACTTTATTGACTTCATTTGTACCAAGAGTGTAAAATAAAATATGCACCACTTTGTTATTTAATATAATGAGTCTCTTATCATTATCACTCCACTCACTTTTATCCTTGTACCTAAGTCTCCACTTTAAACTATTGCTCTCATTGGGGCTTACATACCATTCTCTACAATTCCCTAAAGATTAACCTTTTCGGATGAAAGAAAGTGTTTCATCCTAGTAATTATCACTTTTAAACAAAGGATGTTTACCTATACCTTAACTATCTTGACGAAAAAGTGAATCAAATTATGTCATAAAGATCTTCACTCAAAATTTGCTAAAAATATGAATGAAGTGAATGAGTCTTGCTTTAATACCAATTATTGGTCCTAGATGGCAAAAAGAAAATGATAAATTATTTGCATTGAATTTTTTTAAATTTTAAACTAATGAATAATTATGGAAAATTTGTGTAGGAGAAGTGGAAAGTAAGTTGTGGACACTTGAGAAGTTAGAGAGTGCTTGTATGCATTATAAAACAGATAATAAGGTTTTGATTATTGGTATAAGCAAGAGAAGGAGCTTTTGAGTTGTATAATTATTATAATTAAGGAAATTCCTTAAGGTACACTTTAAGAGGGTTCTTCTCGACCTTAAAAAAATTTGTAAACGTTTACTCTTTACCTTTGGCAAAGTAAAACCATTTTAAAAATTTCTCTTGACCTTTTACAAAGAAGATGTCATAAAAAGGGTTGCTTTTGACACATTAAAGGAAGGAGATAATGAATTTCTAAGTGAAGATTGAAAAGTGGAGATATGCCAAATAGTATTTAGCTGAACCATATATATTTGTTTTTCTCCTCTTTCCTTATTATATTCTATTTATTGTGGTCATTTCTTTATGATTATCATATGTTAATTTGATCCATTAGTTTATAACTAGAAAAAAGAAGTGATACATATAATTCACCTTTGTTGGGTGTATCGTTTGGAGACCAATAATATTAATGTAATGTAAAACTTGATAATTATTAGTTGTTTCTACATATAAATGAATAAACTAACATTTGTAAGCATTAACACACTTTACCACTAAATAAAATGATGAAATCCTATACAATGTCCTCATATATTAGTAGTATTCAATAAAGAAAATTAAATTGTTTGTTAGCTTTTTCAATTCTTTATTGTAATACAGAGAAGATGAGAGAAGATACAACATTACTTACAATTGGTTATCAGGCTAAGAGATTGATGATAAAGATTATAATAGATCTTTCTATGTCAGAGTTAATGTATGCTTTCCTTTTGATTTTATTTGGTTTCCCATAGCTCCAAGTTGTCTTGATCTCTTTTGGATGTTAAATATACCCTTAACCTCTATTTGATATTTGTGCTCAAATTCAGGCAATGGACATAAATAAATCAATTAAATATGGGTAATTTCTATGATAGATTAAACATTTTTATATTTACGTGTTAAAAATAACATAGATAACTTGTCACGTAAGGGAACTTAACGATGAGTTATTAATATGTGTTTAAATTTTGATTCATTTGATATGCTATACTTAGTGATTAACGCCTTAGAAATGCTTAAGATACTCACTATTGGACCCCGTAACCGAAGTCCAACTCGCATGAAACGTATCCTAAGACGTGAGTATTCTCCGAAAGAAATAACTTATCTGTTATCGTGTTTATCTTCTCTTCTCCGATACTACCACTGTCTCGTACTAATTACTCATATTCATCACCCATAATTGCCCTTAACAGCTCTCCTTCTTAGTACAACACTGCTCTTAAACCATCATTTATCCATTTCAACCGAAAGAACTTCAAAGGGCAGCGTTGGCGAGTCCACACCTTACATATACGTGATTCGGGGTTACTGGAATAACTTTGATTATAGACATCCAAATCAGGATTTCTTTAGCTATTTTGAAATAGAATTGGAAGAACTACAACTTTCATGAAGATATCAAAAGCCAATTATATCGTCTGGTGGGTCAAAAATAGGATAGAAGATAGACATAAATATTAACCCAGACGATAACGTGAACAGTACCGCAGACGAAATCTATGAACAGTAACACAGACGAAGTCTGTGACCCAGATGATGTTTTCTAGTTGCCATAATTGTCACTAGAGGAATCGGATCAAGGTGTTCTTGATATGGTTTGAAAGAGCATCCCAAAATCTACAACATCTATGAAGATGCCCAAGTCCGACTCTATCTTCCGAATGGTCTATTATTTTTATCATCTCACTGCTTGCGTCTCATTTTCGGCTTCCTTTCGTCTCATTTCTATCGTCTGATTTCTGTCTATTTCGAAGTCTGTGAACAGTAACACAGACGATATCTTACAAACTTCATAACTTTTTCTAGTGTAATTGGTTCGGGGTATTCTTTATATGGTTGGAAAGATACTTTCAAGCTCCATAACTTTCATGAAGACCTTGAAGGTCAATTCTAACTCCTGAAGGTTCAACAATGGGATAGAAGATACAAGGTGAACAGGAACACAGAAGATGCACTTCACTTTAATACTTCTTAACTCCTTCTTATAATCCTTAGTCGTTAATCTATCCTCTGCGTTCTATCCTCTGTGGTTGACTTTTATCTTTTGGGTTGACCCTCTATCGATGGAGAATCTATCGTCTGAAGTCTGTGAACAGTGACGAGTCTCTATGTTTGGCTTCGTTTGTGAACAGTAACACATACGATACGTGTCCTCTGTGTTCTAATTCGTCTGTGAACAGTAACACAGACGATATATATCCTCTGTGAACAGTAACACAGACGATACGTGTCCTCTGTGTTCTAATTCTTCTTTGAATAGTAACACAGACGAATCCCTCAACTAATATAACTTTAACGCCTTCGTCTTATCCTTGGCCTATAATCTATCCTCTATGTTATTACGTCCTTACAGAAGATCCTTTTACTCTTGATTTATCCTTTCGTCTGTGTTCTGACGTCAACACAGAAGATACTTCTCCTTCATATTTTCCCTTTCGTCTGTGTTCTGGCGTCAGCACAGACGATACTCTTCCTCTATATTTTTCCTTTCATTTGTGTTCTGACGTCAGCACAGACGATTCCTTTCATCTGTGTTTTTCACATGCAACCTTTCTCACTTTTACATGCTATTTTAAGACTAACAGCCTTTGGCACACTTGTTAAACAAAACATGCACATACACATATCATTTTCCAAATCTTTCAAATAACAAAATCATACC
>JANZXR010000172.1:22220332-22248388 GCA_027575705.1 Erythroxylum echinodendron | reverse complement strand
TTTTCCATGCTTGATAATCTAATAAAATAATTAAAATAAAATAAAATGTAAAAATCCTAAAAGTGGGATCCAACACTCACTTTGACTCATATGTGATTTTAGGCACAATTTGAAAGCAAGGAAGTTAAAGTGAGTCGAAAGCACAATATTTAGGCCATTTTCTGAAGATTAATATTCACTTGTCTTCATGAAGCAAGAAGAAGACAATTAAAAGACAAGAGGAAGACAAGAAAAATGGAACACAAAGAAGAAGAATCATAGAAAGCAATGCAGCACATGCATGTTTTTGCCATGTAAAAATTTCAATTTAATGGAGCAAAAAACAATAGCAAATTGAGCATGAAATGACAGCGGCTAGTAAGGGGCAAAGGGCTAAAACAACATTGGTGAGGAGAATAAAATGCATGCAGCAGATGTTAGGGCAGAAACACAGACCACACCTGCGTTTAATGTAGGCGTCTGTGTTTAAACGAAGAAAACATCTGCATTCAATGCAGACGTTATACGTTAAAGGCATGGGATGTGTTTTTAATTAAAATGCACAATAACAAGGTGGGGGTATGAACAGTAGGGTGGAACAAAAACTAAATAAAAAAGGAGAGTAGTGCAGAGAACAGAAGGGGGAGGCACTGCGGTTCATTCTTTCTTCATTTTTTTCATCACTAAAGCAGCTATGGAGAAGATGATTGATGCTTGGAGCATAAAATGAAGATGGAAGGCTAGCTTCCTGACGCTGGTTCAACGGAGATGTTGATGCCAAGTCACGATTAAGCTATTTTATTATTTTAATGTTGTAATTTCTTTCGGATTATTGTGTTGTTGGTGTTGATTTGATTAGGTTTTGTGATGAATGATCTTAATACATTCTTTTAATTGTTCTATTTGAACCTGTTGCTAAAACATTGAATGTAATCTGTAATCGTTACTTTTGATATTTATAAGTAACATCTAATGATCCTGTATCGTCAGGAACAACATAACTTACATTAGATAAACTGAATGTGTGAGGTTACTACTTATATTGATTGTTTTAAATATCGTAATGCAACTGCCAAATTAAATCTAGAGATCGTATCCTAAGCTATTTGGTAGTTAGGTTTAATTAATCATCGTATCTTGATTAAACAAAACCTAAAAGAAATATGAGATTAGTAGAGCATTCTATTAGTCTCGACAGTCCGAAAAGAGTTGTAAAGACAATAGGATGATGAAATATGCTTGATCGTATTTAGGTCGAGATTGAATCTAGAACTGGACCTTACTTATATTCGATAATTTAATCATTTTCGATCACTTGTTTTAATTTGTTTTCTATAGTTACTTTTATTTTATTTTCTGAATTGCTAAAAACCCAAAAAAGTCCCCCTTTTATATTTTCCTTGTATCAATTAATTTCGTTACAGAAATTAACCGAACTTTCCCTGTGGATTTGATCTTGACTCACCATAACTATAAAGTGCACTCGACTCGCGCTATTAGTTATAACTGGGCATTATTTTTGACATAAATGAGGGCTATATATGAAATTATTAAAAATAAAGTTTAGACTAATTTTAAAATTTTACCTAAAATTATGAAATAAAATATCAAATTTCCCATCAAAATTTTCTGAGTGATTCTCTTTGTATGCCCTTTATTTGATCTAGGTAGGCGTTTTTTAAGTACAAATCATTTATCCAAACTTTAGCCTGTTTAAATTGAAAATGTAATGTATATATATTATTTCTATATTGAGAATTTCTTAATGATTTATGCATATTTTTTGTTTGCTTATCCATTAATGCAATTAAAATAGGATTACAAAAGAATCAATTTATAATTACATGCACTCAAAACTTTTCCAAAACTTTTCTATATTCAGCAATGCCACTAATTAAAAGTGACCAGTTTGGTTGTTAAAAAATAGATTTGTATTCTTCATATTAAAATAATTTTCTAGAATTATAAAATTCAATAAACATGACAGAGCTTTGCAAAATCCGAGACTGAAACCTGTGGTGGTATATTTAAGAATAATTCCAGAAGACTATATATATCTACTGTCAAACATATCAGTTTTCTAATTTCATTTTAAAATAAAACTCGTGAGCTACTAGAGCTCAACAGAATGAGCCAGGTGTCAAACGACGCGCGTTTCCAAATCAAATCTAAAGACACTTACCATTTGCTAATCATAAATTAACCGAAAAAGAGCGGGTGTGTGATATGATGTCATAATAAACACAGAAGAACAAGTATTTAACACGTAGTATTCTTTTGCAACAGTTTTGATAGTTATCAACATTCATTACATATCTTCCGATTCTTGCATTTTCCCATTCTAGATTTCTCAGTTTCTGTCATCGCCTGCCAAAAGGTACATTCTTGTACTCCTTTTAAAAATTTCTTCAATTGTTTGGAGATGGAGACACCTACAAATTTCTTGTCGTTAGTGTCTTAATGGTCTATGATCTCGTGATAATAAATTTTTTGATCGCTTGGCTCAGTTATAACTGACACTTTGGTGTTTTTGCATGGAAAGCATCAATCTTTTGCGTAAATTTTGTCTTCCACAACGAAACCAACCCACCATTTTTTTTCCCAAACTAGATCCAATTTTGTTAATGCCATGAAAATCACTCTGCCAATTATTTTATATTCGGCTTTCTTTCAATTCTTACTGGTAAGTGATGAAATTGAGTTTCTGTTTTAACTTTTAACCACGCAATGTAAAGCTTTTAACAATGCCCTTGTGATGTATAATAGCTACACTTTTTTGTTAGATTCGCGCATTTTTCAAATTCGAGAATACTAATTCAGTTGTTAAAATGAAAATTAAGGTTGAATTGATTCTTTGATGTCTCCAACCTTAATGAAGCCAGCTCGTGAATGGCAGCTCGGCATGGGGGACATTTTGATCATGTCTAGGTCGACCAGACAACGATCTCAGTTACAAAGACCAACATGGATCGTTGCAGTGGTTTCTTTGGTGACTATTTTTTTTATTCTTGCCCATGTTTACCGGCAAGGAAGCTCCTGCTACATATTTTCTTCTGGCGGTTGTTTTTTGCTAGGACCACATGATCTTGTTCCTTACAGAGAATTAACTGATGAGGAGACTATAGCTCGTGTGGTAATGAAAGAAATCCTTAAGACACCTCCAATTCAACCAAAGAAACCCAAAATTGCTTTTATGTTTTTGACTCCAGGGTCATTGCCTTTTGAGAGGCTCTGGGAGAAGTTCTTTCAAGTATGTGTTTGATTCTTCTCAGTTACATGTTTTTTCCTTCGCAGTTCTTTCAAGATGTGTTTGATTCTTCACAGTTACTTGTTTTTTTCTTTGGTTTCGGTAGTAAGTGAATGTTCTGTTTCATATGATCATGGCGTTGCGAGTCTTTAGTTTTATTCATGTTAGAGGACGGCGCATGGTTGCTTATGCAGAAAAGGAAAGATTTACGAATAGAGAAGTAACATTCTTGGTTGGTTTTTTCATGTCCATGGAAAATTAGAGCTTGCAGTGCTAACATGTTTTTGCACATCAAGGTAGCCACACAAGCAATAATGCTTCTCACTCCTTGTTTAGAAATGTAGATTATGGATCAAAACAATAATAGTTACAATGAAATAAATATGAGTATACTCTGATTCCTGAATTAGCATAGTTCTCAACTTATAACAACAATCTGCAGTGGTCATTAAGTCCAGTCACGAGCCATTTTCTTTTTAAGTTCTACACTCGTTGTGCTCTGGCAGGGCCATGAGGACAGATTCTCCATTTATGTCCATTCATCTCGGGAGAGGCCTGTTCATGTGAGTAGTTATTTTCGTGGTCGAGATATTCGCAGTCACAAGGTATGCCAGCTACTTTAAATTGTATAATTAACGCAAATTGCTTCTTTTATTATAATGTTACCGAACTGCCATTTGTGCTCGTAAGTTGAAGCAAAAAACTTTGTGATTATCATTGCATCTTCATTGATACTTCTCTTTGAAGGTTTCTAAAACTTTCTTTGTATAACAACATGGTGTCTAACTCGGTGTTTGAACAATAGGGTGGTAAAGCACTAAATCATTAATTGTGGAAATTAGTTAACAATCTAAACTCCAATCCGCTGCTGAATTTGTTTTAGAGATATTTCTAGCCCTTATCTGGCTTGAGGATAAATATTCTCTTGCATGCATAAGCAACACCAAGCAAGACTACAAGTTTAGCATTTTTCTTATGGAAATTAGTTTTCTCCCTTATTTATTTATTTGTTGAATAAGTTGGCATGTCTTTGATCTTTGCCCTCTTTCACTCGGGAAGTCTTCCATTGCATCTAGTATCATATGGTACCGAGAGACTTTTGTGAACCCATGAAACTATAAACTATAGGTGGAGTGGGGAAAAGTTTCCATGATCGATGCAGAGAAGAGGCTATTGGCTTATGCACTCTATGACCCTAATAACCAACAATTTGTCTTACTGTCAGACAGGTAAGCAGTGTGTGGTAGAAACCTTTTTTCATAGTTAATCGATGCCATCATCTTATTTGACCTTGTTCTTTCCTTTTAAGCTGTGTGCCGCTACACAACTTTGACTATGTCTATAACTACCTGGTGTTCACAAATATCAGCCATATTGATTGGTAAGATTTTTTGATTTTCTGAAAGGTACAAAGTATGCTCTTCAGTTCCTTCCCAGAAGCCTTCAAAGGTATTCATCTCTGATCTGTTTCACTTTTCTCTCTCTCTAGCTTTGAGGATCCAGGTCCACATGGTAGTGGCAGGTATTCAGAGCATATGTTACCTGAAGTTCAAAAGGATGAATTTCGGAAAGGTTCTCAGGTATATTACTTTTAGTTGCAAAACGTTAGTAGATGGACATTTTGAAGCTTACACATCTTCATTGATAGCGATCAATTGACAAACAGATCTTGCAAACCACGTAAACATAGAACAGAGACTACAGCTATTGACAATTGATGATAGATCCTGGATTTATAAACATGTGTTACTTTCCCACGTAAACATAGAACAGAAACTAGTTGAGCCTGCCAAAATTTTTGGTCGACCAAATGTTTGCCAATACCACGTCAGAGATTGCAACATCACAGATCTTACGGTAATAAAGCGTTGGGGTATTCTTTAGTGTAAAATTATTGGATTTTGTTTCTAAAGCGGGATCTATTACTTTAACTTATTTTAATTGTCTGATACAGGACTTTAGGGAAAGATAATATACTGGAAGATGTAAATATGGAATGGCTTTTAGAAAATATTTTTGTCATTATGGGTAAAACGTTTCTCCAGTATGGTGTTTGATTCTTATTGTTGTTTCAGTGGTTCGCCATGAAGCGGCAACATGCTTTAATAGTAATGGCAGACAGCTTATACTACACGAAATTTAAGCTTTACTGTAAGGTACATATTTTTCAATGAAGCAATTGCACTTTGTATTGTTAAATGATTTGATTCGTCCATATCTCTTCTCTCTTTGGGTGTTTGACGGTGTCAGCCAAATATGGATGGTCGTAACTGCTATGCTGATGAGCATTATTTGCCAACTCTTTTCAATGTCAGTACACATTTTGTTTCCAGTTCCTGCAATGAAAATTCTTTCAAATAGTGTCACATTGATTCTGTTCGCTTTCCTTATTACTTGAGTATGTCAGATGATTGACCCTGGCGGGATTGCAAATTGGTCAGTAACACATGTTGATTGGTCAGAAGGAAAATGGCATCCTAAAGCGTATAGGACTATGGACGTTACTTATGAGCTTATTAAAAACATAACGGTGCGCACGTGTTGGTAGCTTTTGCTTCAATTTAATTTTGCAAGGGTTACATGTTATTGACTTGGTACAATTCGTTTTCCTGATCTATTAGTCCATTGACGAGACCATACATGTTACAAGTGATTCGCAGGTATGAAGGTCATTCTTTAAAGTTACGAATTGACCAATTAATTCGACTTATTTCCATGGCATACTCTTATTTTTTATGTCTTAGACTACTGACAATCTTCACTCCAATTGCAGAAGACGGTGATGACTAGAAGTTGCATGTGGAATAGAATAAGGCGACCTTGTTACCTATTTGCAAGAAAGTTCTACCCTGAAACACTCGATAGATTGCTGTTCCTTTTCTCAAATTATACAACAATATAGGCTTTTGCTGACATTCTTTTAGGTTGGTCCGCGCATTCTTCTTTACTCAACCTTCAACTTAATTATACTAGATGGGTACGGCTTAGACTTCCCTTACACATCTCTCCGTAGATTTCCCAGTTGAAGGAGAGATGACGAAGAATCGGGATTGATCAGATTGCATTCTTGTTCACAATGCTGTCAGTTTGGTTGCTGCCCTTCTGCAATGGCCAATTCATTGTTTTCCACAGAAATTTTGGTTACAACTCTAGTAATGTATTTACATATTCATGTAACGAACATTTGGGAAGTTTTGACATCTTTGAGAGTGTGTGTAGTATCTGCTTTAAGATTACAAACTGAAAGAATCAATTTATTCCTGGTATTGGAGTTAGAGTTGATGTTAACTGGATGACCAATTGGAAATTTTAATTTTCACGTTCTTCCTTTCAATGTTATAGTGGCAGCGAACGCACGAGGAAAAGCCTTTCAAGTTCGTTTATGATGGCGTTATAAAACGGAAAATCGTCATACATGTACGTTAGAGTTTTACGTCGAAAACTGCGCTAAATGTTTTATTTCTCCCGCATAAAATAATGAAAATACTTAATAAGACACGTAGAGATTTGTTAGAAAAAAAGTTCACTAAAGTGATCCCACATAAAAATTTCATTTCAAGCATTATCTGTGTGTTAGCGTGTAAAAATTCCATTTGGGATTATTGCACATGTGTTTATTTGACTTAAGATTTTTAAAGTATCACATATAGGGATTATTATATTTTAATACTACTTATAACTAATTCTTTTCATAAGTAGCTCAATTAATAATTATTGGATATAGCAAGAATTATATAAGACGGTAATTAAGTGATTAATTTATGATTCATTATTCTAAAGGTGGTTAAGGAAATTGTTTCGTTATTATTGATTATTATTAATTCAAGAAACCTTAGTTAAGATAGAATGATATTTTTAAAATAATTTTTAAAATGTGATTAATGGAATTGATCACTAATAGATGAGAACTGCTATGATTGATATCAAATAGTGTAGACATTTATTCATACCTTATGTCTAATCGAAAATTTGCATAATTAAAGAATTAAATTATATAAAAGATTATGCACAAAAAGGTTAGTCAAAACTAATTTGATATTCTTAATATTTAGATGATCATAATATGTTGTTAAATGTCAATTTTAATCTATGGATATAATTATTTAATTAGAGAATTAAATATAAATTAAGAATTTAATTTATATAATTTTATAAAAGATTTAGGATTATAATAATATTTATTGCCAACATAATTAGGACCTAATGAAGCAGACACCAAAAACGATTAAAGAGAAGTAATGTAATTTAATTAATTGTGGTTTGATTATAAAGTTTAAGAAATTTTAGGATTAAATATTAAATACTTGATAAATAATGACCAATACGAGTTATCTAATCTTATTCAAGTCTAATTGTTATGTAATTATAATTAATTATGATACTAATTAAATTTTAATTAAAATTAGAATTATATTTTAAATAAATTAGTAAAGGTTCAGGCCAACTTGTTTTAAGGTTAGACACATGTTAGAAAATGATTAAACTGTATAATATGGTACGATTTGTAATTCATACTTTATTGTGATTATGTATGAATCATATTATAAAATTTAAACTATTATTGTATTTTCAGAAATTAAATAAAAATTTTTCAACCTTATTCGGGTGTGTGTAGCCCAATCGGAAATTCAAAAGTTATAAAAACCACTGTTTGAAACATCTTTTTAAATCCCACTACAACAAAAAGAACATTTAACTACGAAAAAATCGTAGCAAAGTTCCAAAAATGAATGAAAATAATCATCAATGACAATTTATGTTCATCGCAAAAATATTGATAAAACCACATAGCTGAAAACAATAGGTGATATTTTTCCTATGCTTTATTTATGTAGCGCAAAACTTTTAGCGACATTTTAGGAAATCATCGCCAATACCAATTGGCTACGCTTAGTTTTCGTAGGTAAAAACAATTAGTTACATTTTCGAAAATGTAGCTAAATGTTTTTGGCTACGTAAAAATATAGCTAAATGTTTTTTTAGCTTCGTTTCTGGAAACGTAACCAAATGATTTTAGCTAGGTTTTGTAAAATGTAGTCAAAATTTTAATCTACAATTTAACAAAATGTTATACCATGTTGAATTGTAATTATTTTTTACATCGATAGATTAATCAATGCCCAAACATGTTTATCAGCCTTGATGTCCTCTTTGAACTGAAAGGATGAAGTTTAGCTTCTCATAGTCTAATGGGTAAATAATTTTCCTCCTTTTTTATCTCTAAAGTCTTTATACCTCATTTGGCCTCATAAATGCCCTCTTATAGTAAAAATTAAGGTTTTGTCACAATACACGGTCAACTAAATGGGCATATAGGTGGTCGTGTATATGAGAATTGTAAGAATCTTGAACTTACACATATATAGTGAGTTACACGATCATATAGCTCATTTAAATTGTTGTTTAAGTGCACACACAAGAGTGTAGGTTGTAGAGGTGCTTAAAATGGCATCTTTGTGTGCTCCCATATGCTTTCAGTGAGTTATATGATCTCACATACAACAGTGTAAGTTGTAATATCTTCATTTCTTGTATTCTTTGTTCCATATTCAGCCTAATTCATCTCTTTCTTACTCTATGAAGGCAATTAAGATTAAACATCAGCAAGATGACTCCAAGGATATGTACCTTATTTTGGTTCTTATTTCTTCAACTTATTCCTAAAGTAGAATATGAATCGAGATAAGTATCTTAAGCATAACATAACATTAATCATTGAACATTAAGAGTAAATTTATAGCCAAGCATTTATCATGAGGACCAATAAAAACCACTCTCCAAAACCTTACAGGTAACCTTTTTTGCTCTAAAATGCACTTCATATGCATATGAAAGGTTAAAATAAAAAGAATCTTATTCTCGAGAGCACACCTTCTTCTTACTTGGTTGGCACAATGCCTCTAGAGATAGGGGTTATCCCACATATAGAACTTGACATCACTCTTCAACTTGGCCCTTTTAGCCTTTGACCAACCTGTAAGTAACTTATTAGTAACTATAAAAATCACAATTTGTATATACCATGGAGGTGTCATATTGGTAAAAAATAATTGTTCATTTACAAATGTTTCTTGCAAAGGAACATCATTTTCCTCTTAGACCAAACGACTAAGGTGAGTAGCAACCATATTGGTCTAACGACTAAGGTGAGTAGCAACCATATTCTCCATCCTATTCTTGTCTTTTATATATAAATCAAAGTTGTAAAACCAAAATAAATAATCAATTTCGCTCACAAGTAGGACCAAAATTTTTAAGCAAATACATCAAATAAAAGCTCTTTTCATTGTAGAAAATTCAGTTGGGATAAATTCAAAGTTTTTGAAGCATAATAAATAGTGTGTCCAGTCTTTTCAAGTCTTTGTCCTAAAACCACCTCCATTGCATAATCACTAACATCACATATAATCTTAAAGGGAAGGCTCTAGTTCGGAGGTTGAACGATTGGGGGGGGGGGGATGGAGATGTTAGGAGCTCCTTAAGCTTGTCAAACACTTCCTTACACTTTTCATCAAAATCAAAAGGGATATCTTCTTGTATTAGCTGATATAAAGGAGTGCTATGATTTTCTATAGGAAGGACTGGGCATTCAAGTTAGATGAAGTTTTATGGGCTTATAGGACTGTGTTCAAAACACCTATCGAAACAACTCCCTTCAGGCTTGTATATGGTAAGGCTTGTCATTTTCCTGTTGAGTTAGAGCATCGAGCATATTGGGTGATGAGAGCTTTAAACTTCGATTGGAAGCAAGTGGATGAAAACAACTCCTGTAACCACATGAACTCGAAGAGTTTCGTTCCAATGCGTACAAAAATGCTAAACTTTGTAAGAGGAAGGTAAAGAGATGGCACGACTCTCATCTTAAGCAGAAGGAATTCAAGGTAGGAGATGTAGTTTTGTTATACAATTCGAGGTTAAGACTGTTTCCAGAAAAGCTGAAATTGTAATGGAGTGGACCTTTTACCATCACCCAAGTTTTTGATCATGGAGGCCTAGAATTGGAAAATGCATTCAAACAAACCTTCAAGGTGAATGGGCATCGTTGCAAATCGTACCTTGGTGGAGTGATTTTAGTAGGAAAAAGAAGTAATCTCTTTCATTTCAAAAAACTGAACATGCTTCCAAAGACGCTAGGTCAAGCTAACGATATAACTTAGCACACTTTGTAGTTAGATTTAAATTGTTGTACAGTTAGATTTGTTTTAAACTCCATAAATAAGTCTTAATGATTTGGACTAGGTTGGCTGACCAATTCTTTTACTCTTTGTTAATCGATTATAAGATAGGAAAGCAATCTCGATATCAAGTTGAGATTCCACCTCCAACACCATCACCACTTCAATCACCATAACGGTTCTATATTTAAACCCTTGACTTTTATTTTGTTATTTTCAATATTTCTTATGTTTCTTTTGTATTGTTAATTTTTATTCCCACCTTATTTATTACTTGTTTATTCTTCTTATGTTAAGAAAAATGTGTTGTCCAAGTGTGGGGAGGGTTGTATGCATTATATGTTTTTTGTATGAATGCGAATTTTGCGTGTTGTATGTTAATTTTGTTTATGATTGCATGATGTGATTCGTGTGAATATGTCAATGGTGAGGACTTAACGGAATCGATTTAGCTTTGAACATAGTCTTTTAGGTTGTTAAACTTTATTAGCTTGAGAAATTAGTGTTTTAGGTTGCTTCGGTTAAATATGTATGTTAATTAAGATATATGTTTGTTCGTTCACTTTAGGAATTTACCACATTCATTTATAATTTTAGGCCAATTGAATAAGTAGCATCTTTAGTCCTTTTCATGAGAATGATTAGCTTAAGAAATGAGGTAGGCAAGAATACATATAAAATAGAGTGTGTAATTCTTAAACAAATAACTATTCTACTGGCCCTTTTTGAAACAAATCGGGTTATGAATAGAGATACTAGCCAGTTGAGAATGTGATATAGCTGAATAATCACAAATATTTGCCTTTGCGTCAAAAGACTTCGTTCATGTTAATAAAATTAACAAAAATAGTGTATTGTTTAATAAATCTTACTAATCTTGTGACTATCAGGATTTCTTATAAAAAGTCACTTAAGGATAGTTACAATTTTGATAGACCAAATAATTATCAATGTGTGTGTGTCAGTGATAAGAGTAAATGAATGTGACATTAAGTCCTGATTAGTATGTATATTTATTCTAAAGTACTTAGACACATATTTCAAAAGTTAATAAGTAAAATAACTTGAGGGATTATGTTTGTAGTTAAATTTATTTAACAAAGTTTAATGTATCTAACCCATTATTGCATACGTGTGTGTTTTGTTGATAATTATGTTTGGTATGTTTTTGTTTTGCTTGTTTTGTCTTTCCTTGAGGACAAGCAAAAATTTAAGTATGGGGATGCTGATAGTAGTAGGTTGTATAATAATTTAGTTGGTTGTTTAGTATGTGTTTAGTGGTTAAATTGAATTATTAGTGCATGTTTAGGTTAGGATTTTGTTATTTAGTTAGACATTTGTGTTTTGAGTGTTTTAGAGGTTAGAGCATGCTATTGAGCTTAAATTTGTGTATTTGAGGTGCCTTGATGTGTTTGTTAGTATTTCAGATCAAATATCGAAAAATAGAGAGAATTCGAAGAAAGCCTAAAGCAAGGCTCAGGGTCACGATTGTGACAGAAGGATGGAGGGTCTGCCATAATCATGAGAAAGAGCATAGTTTCACAATCGTGGCCTACGTGATAGACAGCGGAAAGCCTCTCGAATGCAACTTGCATAGGGACATTTGAGACTTTTTGGACCTAGGAAAACCCTAAGTTTTACTTAAAATGGAAAAGACTATATAAAGAAAGAGAAAGAACCCTAGGGAGAGCTCCAAGTTCTGCAACTTTGGGAAAACTCTAAGAAGAAAGAAGAAGAAGAGAGAGAAGAGGAAGAAGAGGAAGAAGAGGAGCGGGCTTCTACTGTTACTACTTTCTCGAGCCATCCCGATCCCATCCACGTGACATTTCCTTTTCATCTTCCTCATTTTTCTTCCTTGAATGTGTAAAATGGACATGGTGGTATTGATGGATTTGGGATTGATGATGTTGTTCTAACTTTTCTTTAGGGATTTAAACTTGATTCAATGTTACAATAATTGTTTTTGTGTTAATTCATTTGGGTGTTGTGATTATTTGTTGTAACATGCTTCGGTAATAAATCGAGAGAGTGAACCAAATGTAAAATGATTGGGTTGGTTAGTGAGAGTTAATTAACTAAGAGAGATCTCATTTGACGTCCCGATTGTTTAATAGAAAACTTAAAATCTAATTAGGTTGTAGGCTGATTATTAATCGAGAGATTACATGTTTAGTAACATGACTTAATTAGGGTTTATCAATTAGGGCTTAGTGATTATAACTCAAAAGAGAGTAATCCACCTTTTAATAGTCTAGAATTGACACCACATTAATACAAAAGTGATTAGGTAAGAATTGATCATAGGATAAATCCCTTTCTCATAATTTGGTAATTTTTCTTATGTGATTTTCCCTTGTAAATTTAGTCATGATCAATATTCGATTTCGTTTGTGTTAATTCTACAAATTAATTTTCTTTCAACCATCTTCACGTATTTACTTTTCAGTTCATTTTTATTTCCATTTTAATGAATTCTGTAGGCCTTAGATAATTCAACTCCTCGAGGGATCGACACCTCATATGTTAAACATACAACCTGTGCATTTGTAGTATATTGAGGTTTTAAATAGATTACAACTTATCTCAATGTTGGGCATATGTTCAATCACTTCTGGAAGTGAAAACTTAAATGTAGCTTCTTATGATTTTCCAAAACTTTTAAAAATTGGGTCTCTATAAGGTTTTTCCTTAATCTATGTAGAAATTGTAACTTGGATACGTAGGATGGAAGTGGAATGTAGGGGGTTCCTCCTCTTCTGTGGCCTTATGTTTGCCTTCTCTAGACTTGTCTCAACCTAATATTTGGTTTCCTTCTGAACTTATTATGCCAATGCCTTCCCACTTCTTAAATGCATTGCTTTCACTTTCTCCTTCAGGTTGAATTTAGTAATACTAGGAAGGCTACTTGAATTTTTTACTGTCAATACAGTTGTAAGTTGGTCCCCCTGTACCTCTAGGTTATGAATGGAAGATATATGATTCTTGAGCATCAAGCTAATCCTTGCTTGTGTCTTCTTCTGTTTTTCATCCATACTATTAACCTTAGACCCTATCAAGCCTATTGCATCCATTATTCTACAAAATGGGATTCCATCTTTGAATTGAGGCTTTTGTACTTTGACTCTCAATGTCCTAACCTCTCCTAGAATCCTGACAATCTTTGTGATCTCAAATTTTCACCTACATTGTTATTACAAGAAAAATTTAGGTGGTTTTTCTACCCAAAGGTATAAGTGTTTGGGAAAAGATTATTACCTGACCTTTGTGGCACACCCAAATAATTTGCTTGTTTCATCACATCATTATTCATCAAATAACATTCTATTGATGTATGGTCATATCATCCACATATTTCACAAGCCTATTGCATTGGTTTACCGAATTGGACGAGGCATTGATGTTGGTGAGCTCTCTGTGCCTGTATGGTTGAAGTTAACTTTGTTTGCATGATTCCCTTTTGTTCCTTCACATTGTATGGTCTACTCCTTTCAATTGACCACAAAAAGTTGTTAGTAGCCATATCCTCAACCAGATCCTATACACCACGATGGTTTCTCTCATCAATGAGCCTTCGACTACTGCATTAATTGTACACCTAGTCTATGTATTAAATCCATTATAAAATATCTACAATAACAGCTCTCTTGGCAGGTTGTGATGAGAACAACTTATCTGTAGTTCCTTGAATCTCTCCCATACCTCATAGTGGGATTCTCCATCATACTGTTGAAAAGTTGTGATCTCCTTGACAATCCTAGTCTTCATTGTTAATGGAAAGTATTTAGCTAGGAAAGCTTGTTCTAACTAGTCCTATATAGTTACATACTCTAAATTAAGAGAACTTAGTCATGCCTTTGCTCAATCTTTCAGCGTGAAGGGAAAGAGTCCCATCCTTGCTGCCTCCTATAATAATCCATTATACCTAAATGTACTACAAATTTCCAAAAAATTATCAAGGCGAGCATTTGGATCCTCATGTGGTAAACCATAGAATTGAACAATAGTTTATAAATATTCAATAAATCAGGCTTAATTTCAAAATTGTTCACATTAACAGGTGGCCTGGTGATCCCCTGTTGGTTCGGATTAAACCCAAGCTGCATAAAATTCATTAATGTTTTTTGGTCACTGCCTTGATCTCCGTAATATGCCATTATCTTTTTGATTTTGTCTTAATGCCTGGGTTTTCTCATTTCCCTTCCAAGTTTGGTAATGTCAAGTACGCTTAATTTGCTTACACTTCCAAAACTTCTTGTGTGCATACACCTATTACACACAAGAAAAGAGTATCAAATAAAAAATAAAAAGAAAGCTCAAATAAAAAAATTCAAATTGCACTTGATGCTAGGTGCAATCCCTGGCAATGACACTAAAAGCTTAATAGCTACTTTGTGTTTAGCTTAAAGTTTTAAAATTAATTGAAGTTATCATACTATAAGTATACATCTTGTATAAAATAATATAACAAGGTATCGTTCCCTTAAGAATTGGTTAGTCACCTTGAAATTCAAATTGAATTTTGATTAAGTAAACCAAATAATGAGAGATTGAAATCGTAAAAATTCACAATTTAAAGGATTACAAACACACTTCAAAATGTCACAAAAATAAGAACATAATTCTGGTTTAGAGAATCAAATTATAAAGGTTAAGGTCATTCTCTCCATATCATGTAATCCCTCACTTTGGTAATGTAATCATGCTTATTCCTAAGCATTCTAATGTATTGGGCCTTTCTCTCTTAAAACCTAAACATTGACATACAACCATGCAAAATGTATGTGCATCAAAACACATGAAAAGCATGCAAAACCTAAGTTAAAAACCTTCATCTATAACCTAACATGAAATTTATAATATACAATCATAAACATATGCAAGTTATATGAAAATAACACAAAACCTAGGCTAAACGTACTAGTACGTATACTAAACATACATATTATCACATAAAATGACTTAGACAATCTTATATCAAATATCAATTATCATTGGTGTAATAGAAGTTTCATTTTTATGGTAGAATATAACTTATAAATTTAGTACTTAACTCTATACATGTGTATTAGTCCTCACATCTAGTGTTTTTGAAAAGTTTGATCAAAATAATAAGATTCTTATGTGTTTTATGTGGTTAGGAGCTATCATAAGGAAATATATTGCCAATGTGAAATGAAGTGATGTGTGTATGCTTAAGGGGGAAGGGGGATTGAGGATTGTTTCTATAGCACTCACCAATAAGATTTTAATGTTCAAAAGAATATGGAGAATTTTGATAGATAAAGAAAGCTTATTGGTTAAATAGTTATATACTCAACACTTGAGGAGGAAGAACTTTTACAATTTCAATTCAAAAACTAACCCATCTTATACTATGCTTCATTTTCTAAACTTGAAGGATCCAGTGAAATTAGAGTTTAAGCACAGACTTAGAGATGGTTCCGCTACATGGTTTTGGTTTGATAATTAAAGCAACATTATGACACTATATGAAATTAGTAAATTCTCAACTATTAGAGATTCAATTTAAGATAATGCAATAGTTAAAGAAGTCTTAAGATACAATCAAAAGTGGATTAATAAAAGGATTTGATCTTATTTAATGGAAATTGAACAAAATTACAATCCTAACTGAAACAAAGAGGATTCTTTATAATGGTTAAGTCGCTCTTCTTACTATTTCTCTAATAAATCTTATAAACCACTACCAAGAACTAGAGCTCTAAAAGTCCACTAGCACAAAATGGTGTGGAAAGTAGGCAATTCTAAAGATTTCGTTCATCTTATGGCTTGCTATTAAGAGGAGCTAACTACAATGGATAGACTATTTGGCAACTCCAATTTAATCAACTATTATACACTTTGCAAAAAAGAGTCTAAATCTATAAATCATTTATTATTCCTTGCAACTTCTTTTCATACCTAAGGGAGGAGATTCCATAGCTTTGTATTCTTACTTGTCTAAAGTTATATTGGTTTGACGTCATTTATTAGATTAGTCAAAGCTAACAGAGATGCAACGATGATTTTCTTGCCTTTAAATTATCATTTAGGATGACAATTTATATAATATGGTTAGAAACAACCTCTTTACTACATAAGGATAAGGTTGCAAACTATCAAACCTCTCCAGACCCCGCGTCTTAGCGAGACTTCAAATGGATGTTGATGATGATGATGATTTATATAATATAGAGGGCAAGGTACCTAAAAAATTTTCAAGAAAAATTTAATCAAAAGCAACTAAGTCTGTAGGAATTGAAAATCTTGATAAGTGAGTAACTTTTAACTTATCAAGTACATCTGTAATATCTCATCTCTCAAATTATTAAAAGATTTAAAGTATTAGATTATTGAGTCATATGAGTGGCATCATATAGAATGAATATGTTACATTTATGAATGATTTTATAATTGTATTCAAAGGCATAATATGACTGTACGCACATGAATTATGAGTTAGACAAATCAATTGAAATATTCTAGGGTATGAAATTAAAATGAATTTGATATGAGATATGGATGTGCTTTTCCAATGTCTTGTACTTTGATTTACCAATGACAAGAATTGATAGATTATAATTAGCAACTTGGAATCATCAGAATTGGGAGATTGATAAATTAATATGTACATTTAGTCTTGGAAAAAATGCCAAGTGGCAAAACTAATTGACACATAAAAAATTAGGATGACTAAGCCTAAAATTGAGTAATATTTGGCGAAGATAAATGGGTGACAAATAGACTAGTAATTAATTGACAAATGGATCAATTATAGATTGACAAATTGATCAATTATAGAGTGACAAATGGACCAAGAACTAGGAGACAAATGACAACATATTTAGTGGACAAATGGAAGACATGGCTAATGACATATGTAATTAAAGGATGAAGACACCTTGTACCTAATTGCATGATGCTATTGTAGAAAAATTTATGCTGGAACTCTTTTCATCTTCTTCCTTTATCTTTACTGAAAATTCCTCCTATCTTCTGTCTTTATATTTTGGTCTAATCCTTATTTAATTACTACACCAATTCTAGACTTTTATCTTTCACAAGATAGCTTAAGAACCAGCTGATTGTTATCTTCCATCCTTGCTGAAAACTAACTCATTTGTACCCTGAATTTATGATGATCTTGGAAGCATAGAGGGCTTGATTAACTTGATGTTTTGAGTTGGAATTAGAGCTTAACAAGTAAGTAGAAGTCTGATCTTTATGGCATGGTTTAATAATATGAAGATGATGAATGAATTGGAATGAAGTATATATGATGTTGATGATGAAATGAGTTCTGGAAAATGATGCTTCAATGATAGTTTCTAGTTTGATTTTTGATGCATGAAAGACAATAATTTGTGAGCTCTCAATTGAATAATTTTGAGTTGGAATTAGAGATGACATTAATAAGGAATTGAAGTATAACTAAGGTACAATTGAGGTATAACTAATGGACTATTATGAAGGTGTTTTGAATAAGGTATGAAGGAGATAGAATACGGAAAAATGAAGTAAAAAGGGTAATCTAAGATTGTGGCACTCACCCCATGACAGTGGATAGATGCATTAGCTTCTGTCACAATCATGGGAAGGTGTCTTATGTTTGTGTGTAGGGTTTTGAAATGGTAATTTCTGTTTTGTGCAATAATTGAACCACATAAGGATAAGACACTTTACATTAGTGTGTTTGAACTTGATTAAGGTTTGAAATGAACCTAGTTTGATGTTGGATTAAGTTGGTTAAATGTTTGATAAGTTGAAGTTATTAAATGATGTTATAACTTAAGGAAAAGATTGTTTGATAACAATGTATCTAAGTTTGGAATGTAGGAGTGTTAAAAGGAATGAAGATGTTTTTATAAATGTAAAGGTATTCCAAAGGATATGAATATTTTTAATGTATTAGGTATGAATGAATGAGAATTAGGAATGGTATGAATACTTATAATTCTATAAAAGGGTTAATGAATGAATGATTAATGATATTAGAATGAGTAAGTATTCTTAAGGTATAAACCTAAGTGTAAACTAAACACATACAAGTGATAATGTTTGAATGATTATAACTTGTGTTTAGGGAAATATGCCTAGAAAATGTCAAATTAAGCATGAATTGTACATGAAATGTATATATATGTTTACAACTGAATACTTATATGAATGATCAACGTAGTAATGTGTATAAAATGTGTGTATTGCATAAAAGTAGATACGCAAGAGTGAATGTCAGCATCTAGACATTGCCGGATAGTTAAGGCAATAGCTTATCTAGAGCGTATTATGAGTTAACCTAGATGTTTACTCACTATGACTAAATTGTTTGTGTTTAGCTTTTGATATTGAACCGTTATTAATAAGATTGCATTAATTCTAGACATTGATGGTCCAAGGAGTTCCATATTCAGGATTATATTGGAAGTGTTATTTAATTGTATGTGAATATGAAAAGTGAAATTAATTGGATATGAAATGCCAAAATGAATATGGAATGTGAACAATTGAATGTGAATTGCCGGACTAGATCTGATGAATTGATACATATGACAAATGCACACAAGAATTAAAGGTAAATGAAATATGGTATATGGCATATGGCATGATGCATTATATTGAATTGCATGATCAGATAAAAGAGTTATAACCAGAGTGATCAGTTTGAAAAAGAGCTTAAACCTCAAAAAAGGGTACGTAGAGCCACTGGCTCCGTTATTAATGAGCCTGATTTCCACAAGGGGTACGGGATAGTATCTTGAATGAGCTCGGTATTTATAAGGGATACGGGATAGTTAAAAAGACTCTCAGTCACAACAAAGTAACAATTGAAAGTGAGTCATATATGCATTGCATATACATTTTAACATGTATGATATGAATGATTGAAATGGTTTATTTGGACTACTTCAAAATAGAAATGTGAAATTAAATGCAATATTTGATTATATAATCTATCTGTAAATTGAAATGTGAATTATCCTTATGTTTGATATGAGTGAGCACATCAATGATGGCTCACTCATTGAGTTCACAGACTCATCAAAATTGCATTGTTGACTTTCAGGTTCAGAGGAGCTCTAAGTAGACTAATTGAAGTAGCTACTATATTTGGATATGAGTTAGTGGTTGGGATCAGTTGAACCTGCACATATCTTCAGTATTTTGTATTAAGAATTGTATTCTGCAACTAATGTACAATTTCTATGTGAATTCTGAAGTGTAATGACATTTATGATTTGATATGTTTTGTAAAATGAAAAGGTCCAAAATGTTTATTGGTTACCTAAAGATGTGTTTGATAATTGAAAATTTTGTTAGGTTTTGTTTTGATCGTCTTAAGGTGCCATCCTCGTGGAGTATGTTCTCGAATATTGTTGATATGTTCGGGCATATGCTCTATGAGAGTGGTATTTTACATTTTGGTATAAGAACCCAAATTTAGTATCTTTGCAAAATATATGTCAAGGTACATGCTTCTTAAACATGTCAGAGCATGTAGTGGCAACTGATTCCCATTCTGAGTCGCATTTACATAAGTCACACGCATAAACAATCGTTAAGAGTCTAAGTTATTAAAAACAATGGGAAGAATGATGATCTATTAGAGAGTAAGAAAATGAAAGTTTATGGATATCGAGGAATAAGAAATACTATATGGTTTGATATGTTAAACAAAGACTCAGTGTATTTGTATTCGTGGTTATATCAACAAATATAATATCAGTATTTGCTATGGTTATATACCTTTGAACTGATATGGATGTGAATACATTTTTATGGATTGACTAAGAAAGAAATAGAGATACAAGTAGAAATGACAATATTGACAGTGTACAAACAAAGTTGGAAGAAATCAAAATTTATTATGACCTCGAATGGTTGAACTTGGAACTGAAATGGTCGTTTGATTGTTAAAAGTTTATGATTTAGTATAAGGTTATATTAGTGGATCGAGATCAAAATTTCATGATGATTACATAACTTAAAGTGTCGAATTAATGGAGAACATACTTATGGAAGGTGAAATAAATGATAGAGATATATGTAGAAGTCCTCAAGATTAAGTTGGTTAGTTTTCGTGAATGCATATCCAATAATGTGGTTGCTATAGCAAATGATGTCATTGAGTACATCTGTATTATGTTCTTGGATATGGTATGAGGAGTGATCTATGATATATTGAATGCTCTTAAGTCATGGTTCCCATAGTTAAAATTATGAGATGAATCAGAGTAGTGCAGTAGAAGCATGGAATTATATGAATGCATTAAAATGAAAATTGCTATAGAGAAGTAACTTTTGTATAACATAGAATACTCAAATGTTATCTAGAATCAATTGAGATCAAGGTATCATCAGCTTAAGATATTAATTGGTGGCTTTTTGAAAATAAATCTCTAGATAGGATGTAATGATCTTGATGGTATATACCAAAGCATAAGAGTAAATGAACATGCCAAGACAGATGACAACAAATCGAAGAAAAAGACCATTATTGTTGACCACCGGTAAGATTTTTCTCTAGTTTCATTTCTATTCAGTTTTTCTTTATTTTATTGATGAAAATCTAGAGAGAAGTTGTAAAAAGAGAAAGAGTGAGTGTTGAGCTTTTTTGTTTAGGGTTGTTCTAAATTTGAGGTTTTGAACAGAGATATTTTTCTTTCATTTTGCTACGATGAGGCTAAAAGAAACTGTTCAATGTTTTCATATTTGATTTTCATTTCTTAAAACTATATTGTTTATATTTTAAAATTTTTCATTGTCCAATAGTACACTTGGCAACTGAAATTACAAAAGATGTTTTCTAAGTCAAGTCTTGGAGGACCTCAAGGAAACATGTTGAAGA
The DNA here is from genome assembly GCA_027575705.1 of Erythroxylum echinodendron. Classification (NCBI taxonomy): domain Eukaryota; kingdom Viridiplantae; phylum Streptophyta; class Magnoliopsida; order Malpighiales; family Erythroxylaceae; genus Erythroxylum; species Erythroxylum echinodendron. The sequence goes on along the minus strand of JANZXR010000172.1, from coordinate 22,227,141 downwards.
TTTTGTTTTTACTACATAGGTTGATAGAGTTTTGAACCATAATAGATGGAGAACACTTGTATTTTTATTAATGATATACTTATGTGTAAACAATGAAAACAACTCAAGTTGACCTTCAATAATATTTCAAGAGTGTTTTTTAATAAATATTTTCTATTTTTAACCACCAATCAAATTCCAATACTTTATTTTGTTGTTAACCAAAAGAAAAATGAAAAATACGTATATGTTTTTTGGTTCAAAAATAGTAAGGATTCTTGTTCTTAAGTTACTATACTCCTTTTCCTAGTGGCAGAGAATTTTGGACTAACTTAACATAATGTTTCTCTGTTTTATTTAAATTTTGACTATAACTTTGTTGCTACATATAGTAGTTTGTTGTTTGTTTTGTTTCAATCTTGACATATTGTTGTGATTTTTCTGTTTAGTTCTGGAAGGGAGAGAGAAGTATTTCAGTAATGGCTTGACTTCTGTTGGTTGCATCCTTTTTTCTATCATAAAATCTTATATTTGAAAGAATAATTTTATGAAAGTGCTTGATAACTTCTTCAAAGTAAGGAGGTTTCCACTTATAGATAGATATTTATTCTTTTCATATGAGTGGTTTCTCTACATGCCCTAAAAACTTAAGGAAATATTGCAAGAAACATTGTAACATACCACTTCTATAGAGCATATGCCAAACATCCAGAGGACATTCTAGAACATGCTCTATGAAAATGACACGTTAGAGCAACTACATCAACTTATAATGACATAATAAAGAATATAAGTATTTCCAAAGATCAAAACTCCTCATTCTATTCACAAAATGAAATTGACTTACATTGTTATTACATTTCATAATCTATGTTTGTACATAATATAACATTTGTGAGTCTAAAGTTCTATACAAAAATTTCAACATGAAAAGAGAAGCTAAACAAAAGTATTTGATCTAGGCTCCACAGGTATTAGCTGATCAGACCTTTAAGTCATTCTTATTTCCAAAATTGACAGTACTAGACTTCCACTAGAATGTTTTAGAAGCTAGGTCTCCCTTGTACTTGAAAATTCAATGTTGCAATTTTGATGAGTTTGCGAACTCGGGAAATGAACTATCATCGATGTGCTCACTTAAGTCTGAACACAAACATCATAGGTATGAAAACAAATCCACAAGTATATCACAGTATCAAATCTTGTCTACCATAATACCTTTCATCACATTTTAATAAGTATAATAAGTACATAACATCGCATATCACTATATCAACGCAATTCAACAATTCTTTGCAATCATTCACATTATTTATGTAAAGATATATATAAATGTAAATACATATGTGACTCCACTTTCATTTTTACTTTGTTATAACCAAGCGCCTATTTATTTTCCCGTATCTATTGTAGATATTAGGCTCATTTCATATTTTGTCCCATACCTATTGCAGATATCGGGCTCATTAATAATTAAACTTGTGGCTCTTTGTGCACATTTCCTAAGCTTTAAGCTCTTTTTCACACTGGTCATTTCGAACACAACTCCTTTATCTAATCATGCATACCAATGTGATGGAGTGCATTAATTCATATAATATGCTATCAATAACTTTCACTCAATGTGCACAGTTATTTATCACATTCACCAGATTTGAGTTCGGCATTTAACATTCAGTTGAGTACACATTTTATATATTCACATATAATTAGAAAGCACTTTTAATATAATTTCGAATATCAAATTCCTTAGACCGTCAATGTTTGGAGTTATCACAATCACATAAATAAGAATTTAATAACGGAGTTTTAAACAGACACAAATCAATCATAGTGAGAAAATATCTAGGTTAACTCACAGCACGCTCCAGATAAGCTATTTGTTTGATAATTTGGCTATGTCTGGATGCTAACGATCAATTTGTGCTTATATAGTCATGCAATACACATATTTTACACATTAAGAAGTTGATCAATCATATAAATACTCAATCATGCACATGTATATGTATCATGTTCAATGTATGCTCAATTGACTTTTCGGATATGTATCCTTATTCATAAATCTTAACCATTCATACGTCATGGCTTGGATATAACTAGTTTGCAAGTAGGTTTATACTTAATTAAACTTGATTATTCTGAATTCATCAACCATACATTCACCAATCCTTTTATAGCATTATCTATTCACACAATTTCCCAATTCTCATTCATTCATTCCTAATACATTACTCATATACTTTGGATGACATTTGTATCCATAAGAACATCTTTATTCCTTTAAAAAAATCATAATTTATAGATTTAGATACATTGATATCAAAACAATCCATTCCTTAAGCTATAATATCAATTAACAACCTAAACTTATCAAACCCTTAACCAATTAATCAAGCAACTATTTAAGTTCATTTCAAGACTTAATCAAGTCCAAATGATCCAAAGTAAAGTGAATTATCCTTAGTTAATTTAACAATTACACAAAATAGAATTTTTTTAGTTTAAAGCATTGCCTACGATCGTAGAGGACCTTCCCACGATCATGGAATGAGTGAACTAAGTATTCGCTCTCCATTTTCCTTCAATTTCTCCAGATTTTAAGACCTTCATACCAAATTCAAAACTTCTTCATATTAGTTCATTGATTATACCTCAATTATAACTTAGTTATACTTCAATTCCTCATTAATTCTATCTCCAATTCCAACTCAAAATTATTAAATTAGTAGCTCATAAACTGTTATCTTTCATGCCTCAAAACAAAACAGAAATTATCATTCACTATCTTACATGTAGTCCTAGTTCTTTTCCATTTCAAGAACACTACATTAACATGTTTCACCTTCATTATATTTCAAAACCCAATCTATTTCATCCATATATCAACTTATAACCTACAGTTTTTATACATTAATAACAAAGCATAAAAGTATCCAAGTTCATCTATCTTATTCCAACACATTTCATCATCAATATTATATACAATTTATCCCAATTCAATCATCATAATCTTTCTATTAAAACATGCTATAAATAATAACACTTTACTCACTTATTTAGCTTCTAATTCTAGCTGAATTCATCAAGTCTACCTAGTCTTTCATGCATGCAAAATCATCCTAAATTCAAGGTAGAAATTGGATGGCTTTTCAACAACAAGATGAAGACAAAAGAATTTTTGAGTGGCAAGTAGAATTTAGGGCAAACTCAAAGTTGTGAGGGTTTTGTGTGTGTGTGGATAATGAGAAAAGGAAGAAGAATTTAGCATGTAGCAAAAATGAAAGAGAAAATGGTCATCCATGTGTGTGGGTGTCGTGAGGTATAGGTGTATCGTGAGTGTTAAGACACTTGTCATAATACTTGTCATGTAAAGGATCATGCTATATATCCTCTTTTTAAATTATCAAATGCCACTTAAACACTTAGTCCACTTATCACTTAGTTACCTAGGCCATTTTTCACCCAATTATCTAAGCCATTTGTCAGTTAATCCTACTACCACACATGTCATTTGTTTCTACTGCCATGTGTCAATTTGTCTTGCCACTTGACATTTTTCCTAGTCCAAATATACATATTAATTCATTAATCTCCTAATTGTAACAATTAATTCCAAATTACTAATTGTAATCTATCAAACTAAAACTCAAGACATAAACAATACACAATCATATCATAACCATTTTAAACATTTTATAACTCGGAATATGTCAATTGAGTGCACATACAATCTTTGCAATGTTTTCTAAATCATGTTTCATAAGTGTATGCAAATATTATGATGTGAATGAAATGCACCTCATAAATTTTCAAATGATAAAATTCATGCGACTTAATAGCCTAAGACTCTAACCCTTAGTAATGTTTTGGAAACCGGCTATTATGATTCTCCCCTTTAAGAAATTTCATCCTCGAAAGCCTTACCTGATTGATCAAATAGATAGGGTTACTAATTCCTCATGTTCTACTCAATTTCCCATGTAGTTTCTTCTCTCGAATGATTCCTCCAAAGAACTTTAACCAATGAGATCATTCATTTTTTCAATTGTTTAGTCTGATAACCCACCATTTTAACTGGTTCCTCAACATAACTCAAATTACTTGCAATTTCAACTCCTTATACTGGTAACACATATATCCGATCTGACCGATATCTCCTGAGCATACTAACGTGAAACATATTATAGATCTAAGCCATCTTTGATGGTAATGCTAACTTGTAAGCCAACGGTCCTATTCTCTCAGTAATCTCATATGGACCAATGTATCTAGGGCTTAATTTACCCTTTTTACCAAACTTTAGCACTCCTTTCTAAAGTGACATTCTCAAAATTACCTTATCTCCTACTTAGTACTCCATATCTTTTCGGTGCTAATCTGCATAACTTTTCTGCCTATCTTGAGCTGCTTTAATTCTATTATGGATCAGTTTAACCTTATCAACAGTATCTTGGCCTTCAACAATCCTTAGACTCTCTTCATCCAAATATAAAGGGGAATGACACTTTCTTCCATATTACACCTTATATGGTGTCATATCAATACTACTGTGATAATGATTGTTGTGTGCAAATTCAATAAGAGCTACATATTCATCCCATGATCCTTTGAGCTCCAAAAAAAAAGTTTTAAGCATATCCTCAATAGTCTTAATAGTTCTTTCACTCTTTCCGTTTGTCTAAGGATGAAATGATGTACTAAAGTTTAACTTTGTACTCGATACTGTTTGTAAACTATCCCAAAATCTTGAAATAAATCTAGGATCCTGATTTGATACAATAGATATTTGAACTCCATATAATCTCACTATCTCATTTACATACCTCCGAGTTAACTGATCTAATGTGTTATTCTTTCTCACAGGTAAGAAATAAGTCGACTTCATCAATCTGTCAACAATGACTCATATGGCATCATGTTGTCTCGGAGCCTTTGGTAAACCCATGATGAAATCTATAGTAATCCTCTCTCATTTTCACTCTGGAATAGGTAATGACTGTAACTTTCTAACTGGAGCTTGATGCTCTGCCTTAATCTATTGACATGTCAAACATTTAGCAACATATTCTGCCACTTGCTTCTTCATCTCTGGCAACCAAAAATGTTGTCATAAAGTACTTTACATCTTTTTAGTACCAAGATGCATAGCATAGGCTGCTATGTGAGCTTCTTCCAAATTTTTTTCCTCAAATCATTAACATCAGGTACATACAATCTCTCCTTCAAACACAATGTATCATTTCTTAATTGAAACTCAGAGTTCGAGTTATGTTTCAAATTCTCAAATAATTTCACTAATTCTGGATCCTTACTTTGAGCTTTTCTGATCCTTTCATACAATACTGATATAAGCTTCAACTTAGCTAACAATTCTTCATTTCGTACCAAATTCAGTTTTTGATCAATCAGATAAGAATCTTGAGGATGAGATGTCTTACGAGGGAGAATAGTGATAGTTTCCAAAACATTACTAAGGGTTAGAGTCTTAGGCTATTGATTCATATGAGTTTTATCATTTGAAAATTTATGAGGTGCATTTCATTCACATGTATAATATTCGCATACATACATGAAACAAGAATTGGAAAACATTGCAAAGATTGTATGTGCACTCAATTTACGTATTCCAAGTTATAAAAGGTTTAAAATGGTGATGATATGATTGTGTATTGTTTATGTCTTGAATTTTGGTTTGATAGATTACAATTAGTAATTTGGAATTAATTGTTACAATTGGGAGATTGATGAATTAATATGTATATTTGGACTAGGAAAATTATCAACTGGCAAGATAAGTTGACACATGGTAGTAGAAATAAGTGACACGTGGCAGTAGGATTAAGTGACAAATGGCTTAGAAAATTAGGTGACAAATGGCGTAGGGAATTAAGTGATAAGTGGACTAGGTATTTAAGTGACATTTGGTAGTTTAAGAAGAGGGTATATAGCATGATCCTTTATGTTACACCCCGTCTTCAGAGTCTAACTCGTGCTTGCTCTGATACCAAAAGTGTTAGACCCATTTTCGAAGTCCAACTTGCATGCAGCATAACCTAATACGTAAATTATTCTTTGAAAGAGAACGCCCTATCCATTATCGTGTTTATCCTCTCTTCTCTGATACTACTACTGTTCTATACTGATTACACGTATTCATCATCCCTAATTGCCCTCAACAGCTCTCCTTCTTAGTTCAGCACCGCTCTTCGACTATCATTTATCAATTTCAACTGAAAGAACTTCAAAAGACAGCGTTGGCGAGTCCACACCTTACATATATGTGATTCAGGATTACTGGCATAACTTTTGTTATAGACATCCAAATCAGGGTTTCTTTTGTTAGTTTGAAAGTGAATTGCAAGAACTACAACTTTTATGAAGATATCAAAGGTCAATCATATTGTCTATTAGGACAAAAATAGGGCAGAAGATAGCTATGAACAGTAACCCAGACGATAGCGTGAAGAGTACCACAGACGAAGTTTGTGACTCAGACGATGTTTTCCAGTTTTCATAACTTCCACTAAAGGAATCAGATCAAGGTATTCTTTATATGGTTCAAAAGAGAATTCCAAAATCTACAACTTTTATGAAGACACCCAAGTCCGACTCTATCGTCTAAGGGATCAACAATGGGACAGAAGATAGGTATAGGTGAACATAGTCTGTGAACAGTAACACAGATGATGTTTTCTGATTGCCATATCTTTCTCTAGAGGGATCAGATTGAGGTTTTCTTTATATAGATCAAAAGAGGATTCCAAAATCTACCACTTCTATGAAGACATCTGAGTCCAATTCTACCTTCTAAGGAGTCAACAATGGGA
>JANZXR010000172.1:22162799-22181287 GCA_027575705.1 Erythroxylum echinodendron | reverse complement strand
ATTAGTTGACCAATATTCCACAGCCACGTTATGTAAATTTATCCAAATTGGAACACTCCAATTTGACAATTTTCAGGCTTATCCCCTGTTTCCATTGGGGGTTAAAAAAAAAAAACTCATTGCTATACTCAATTTCAGCTTGCAAAGCAACGGATATGGCTCTAAAAACGCAGTTTTCAAAAGAAGTACGAAGGCAGGGGGCGAAGAGAGGACAGACGCCAGACAAAATGAACAAAATTGCAGGAAAAACAAACCATCGTTGAAACGAACAATTACGGCGTAAAAAGGGCACAAGAATATGGCTCTAATAACTTTTTTGATGTATCAAAAAGAAAATTGATCTAGCAGTGGCCTTAGCATATAATTTATGGTTCATAGTCTACTTCAAATTTGAATCGTGATAAACAAAAGATAAACTAGATTACAACTCGTAACTACATTGTAACAGAAATGCCCTTCGTACCACCTAAAACTCGGGGTGTCTAATTTGGCAGCATGAAAAAGTTCTACTATTTCACATAGAACAAAAACATTTTTTTAAAAAATTGGTGTGCCAAAGCTTCATGAACAACGACGAGACCTGAAACCTGAGTGGGACTTCCGAGCCCCAAAAGCCAAGCAAAGAGCACTAGTAATATCTGCAAGAAATAGAAGCGAACATTTGTGTGGAATTAATATTTAGCCAGCAACAGAACCTAACGTGTAAATAGAACGACCATATGAACTAATGCTGGCACAACGTTTGCATTGCACTGCAGTTTACATGCTTAATAGAAAGAAGTGAAAACCAAACTGCATGACAGTTCACGAGAACACCAGTCCCTCCATCTTGACCATTCTTAGCCTGCTTGGTTAGTGCAGCTTTTCCTTCTTAATTTGTTAGTCATTTTCATAAAACATTTCAAAGAAAAACCCCATGGAAGCTTAATCAGAGACCGCAAGTTAATACACTTCCACAGAAAAACTAACAAATTAGTAGTTGGTCAAAGAGGTTCAATTTTTCAGATAAACTGCTCATTCGTAGAAGGTATCAAAGCTTGCTCTATAAAGGTGATGCGTGAAAGTATTAATTGCATTTATATGATTCTGAAGCATACCTCAAATATTTTCTAAAAGAAAAGGAAGCAGCAGACAACCTCATGGCATCTTACTTTTCCGGATGACCCCGTTTAGCCTTGCGACGTGAGTGGTTATTAGCATTTCGTGTGGGTTTCTTTGCCTTTTTGCTGGACCAGTAGAAAACCATACAAATGAAAGCATGAATGGGAACACATATTTTATGGAAGTATAGTTTTCGTAAAATGTGGAGGGAATTTCTCATTAAATTTGAAAATTCCCAGGAATACTGACCAGAAAATAGCTGAACAAATTCTAGACAAAATGATCACAGGTAAGGCTAATAAAGCAGAGGCCTGTAGAATTCAAAAATCAAAAAGTTAAAAATTCTACAAGATATATGTTAGTTTCCGTACAAGTAAAATGGTAAAATAGACGACAAAGTAAGCCTACCGCAAACCAAACCAACTCTTTAGTTGCAAATGCTCTTGTAAGCTCGTGCCTTTTCAGTGTTTCTTGAACAGAACCTTGCATCTTAGCCAAAATTATAGATGATAAGGTCTTTAACATGCAAAGTAAAGTTCTTCAAATACAGAATTCAGATTACTTCTCATAATCGCAAAGAAACAAAGTAAACAATTCAAGTTATCAATATGATCGTATTGAATATTGTATCACAGCAATGTCATGAACCATAATTGATACCTGGTGGTGGTACATGGTTGCAGATTCTAGAAATTTCCCATAAGCACGAATTGCCTCTTTTGTGTAGGGCTTCAATGCCACCCTAACCTTATCAGCATGAGGTTTTGTCACTGTGGCAACCTGATCAATGTATGGCTTACTAAACTTTTTAGCTTCCTGTAATAATATAACCTTTTTAGAAGAATATTAAACAACCAATGAAAAGGTGCATAACATTACAACAGTCAGATTACCTGAAAGTAAGGATCAACTACTTCGTGTGCTCTAATAACATGAGGAGTTATGGCAGTTTTTGAAGCCTTGTATGCTTCAAATGTTTTTGTTTTAAGTGAATGCACATGTGGCTTAACATGAGTTGATACCACAAGCCATTGCTCCTTTGCAGCAGGGATCCATCTCTTCAGAAAAAGAACAAAGATCAAATAGAAGCAGTTTTCCAGAAATTTTAGAGCATTAAGCAAGATAACAATGATCAATTTGAAACCAAAATGTGTGGATAGAAATCCTGCTATAATAGTCCAGAACCACTAATCCACTCAAAGAGTAAATTTCATTAAGACTATCCCCCTTCAATATATTTTGGCTTAAATCTCCACCCAGTTGCATGAAAAAGAGTATGTAGATATGTAGATAGCCATTTAAAAAATAGGCTTACCTTTGAATAAAGTAACTAAGCCACATAACATGAATTAGGGAAAGGAAAAAGAGAGCTTACACTTTTGATTGTTTCCACGTGTGGCTCAGCCCACTTTTCAGCTTGGGCTTTCTTCTCCAGGGCCTAAAACAAATTCAACCACAGTGCTTTTACTACTAAATCACTTTTATGGCTAGAAGAGAAAGGCGTGATCCAGACCATCTCACATTCATCATAAATCCATGCTCTAGAAGTAAAGAGAGTCTCTAGGAGGAGCCACTGAAAAAGAACAGAAAGAAAATACCTTTTGCATCACCAACTCCATGGCAGGTTTTCCATGCTTATGCCAATGTACCTGTGCCAAAGACTGCTAAATTAACATGATCAATGAAACAAGTTTTTTTTTCGAGAAAAGATACCAATTTTCCTAATCATATTACCTGCAAGTAAAGCAGTCTGACGGCAAGCCAAGGTGGGAGCCATGCACCATGAACCTGACAATATAACAGTACTGAATCAGAACCTAATATCTAATATGTTAATTAATCAAGAAAAAAGATAACCATGATATCTCATCTTTTATTGAATCCCAACCGATCTGTTACCACAGTTATATAAATAAAAGGGGGCACAATGAAGGACAAATCCTATGAAACTTATGAAGAGCAATACAAGAAGCAAAGCATATGAAACGTCCTTAGATGAAGCCACTGCCACAATTATCAAGGCTAAACTGGAAGTTCTGGATTTCATTTGATGTCTTAAGAAAGCTTCATTTGTTGTCAAGAGTGTCAAATCTAACTTTTAATTCAATATAGAGTTACAAGGCAATAACGGTCCAAATTGCTTAAGTGTACTATTGAGTTACCTACTCAATCTATTAGCTATAAAATACTAACTCTATGTGTATCCCTAGCTCTAAGTGTGATTTGGATACTTCCTTGGTATTTTCATACATGAACCAGATCTTTCAGCATGCTAGATCATAGCTAAAAAGAAATATAAAAAACATAAATGAGAACTGCTTCACAATGAAATACATAAAATAATTACCTCCATTAGCTCTTTAGTTTTTGAAGTTGCCTCAAACTTTGCCTTCATCATTTCTTCCTAAAGAAGCAGATGATCAAGAAAAAAAAAAAAACTGCATCTGATAACCATAAATCTCAGAATCAGTGTAAAATGAAGTTTGCAAGTTAACAAATACCTCAGCATCCTTAAGAGCACGCTCCGTTTTACGAAGTTTGCTCTTCTGTTCATCATTAGTCTTTTGAAGCTGTAAAAAGTACATAATCACATCATTACATGTCTTCGAAGTACCACATTGTTCAATCATTACAAACAAGAAAAAATAGAAATGCACACGACCTAGCCTGAGCAGAATGTAGTACTGCCAAAAGAAATGAATCACTAAGTCGAAATATTGAAAAAATGATAAACGAAGACATGAACACAGCCCCAAGTGCAAAGTTAAAAGGTTCATTTGCCTTGGGGTTCACCAATTACACGCTACTTCATAAATGGTCAACGTGTAATTTGAAAAGTCCTGTCCATGAATCCATCAGCTGATGGCAGATATACTTGATCAGGAAAATGACAATGATAGAAACTAAAAGAAATTAATTTAGTTCTCCATAATTTCTAGTACGGTATTGGGCTTACACTGTCAATTTTTAAGAGCAATATATCTACTTTCTTCTCAGCTGCAAGAATCCTGGATTCCAGTGCTTCTTTCTCCCTTTGATGTGTTTCCACTTCCTTTTTAAGTTTATCAATCTGCATGGAGAAGTGGCATCAGAAAGCTGCATAGTTCTTCCAAGATCAAAAGATCACCATGCTAGATGTGTCATAACCTGCTTCTCTAGTTCACCAGCCCTAGCATGTGCCTTTCCAACCTGCTCTGCAGCATCTAGCTTCCCCTTTTTCTGCTTCACAACAGGAACCGACATCATTTCATATTTAATAAGAAAGTTGAGACAAGGCTCTTCACGCATGCAAATTCAAATATCAGACCTGTAGTGATGACACCTCATCTTGCAAGGAAGCAATGGTATCCAACTTATCTTGAATAATTTTCTCTTTCTGTGTTATTGCCTCGTCTTTGCTTTTCAGTTCTTTGGCTTTGTTATCAATGCTGGATTCTTCATCACACAAACAATACCAAACACATGATAAAATCAGTGGCCTTTCCCACAAAATAAAATAAAATTGGTAATCAGTGTATAATTCAAGTAAAAGTGAGTTTCCACCAACAGATCAGATATGAGTTTCTATGCTCTATCAAAAGCAAACGCTTTCTTGATATATCAATTAGTTGACTTTCAATACGTTACTCAACATAAGCACTAAACTGACGAAATTACAGATGTTCAACTTCAGATTAATGCAAGTCAACCTGTAACACATTAAACAGGAACAGATATTCAATTTCGAATTCATAAACTACATATTAACAACGACCAAGCTAGAAGCATATGTTTGGGATCAATAAATACAGTTTCAGCAACACTAAGAAGTATAATTTGGAAAACTTTAAACTTTGCTTGAGCAACTCAATTTTCAATGCCCCATAGGTCCAATCTAAAGTTGAAACGCAAAACAAAAAAAGAGAAATTCAAGATTTGGATAACTTTCTAAGTCAAGGCCAAACTAATTTAGCAAAACAGAAAGTAAAAGAGCAAACTTGAGAAAATTAACCTAGGACATGGATCCTAGACTTGAGTTGCTCAAGTTCGATTTTGGAGACCGAGGTATCGACGCCGTCAGGAACACCGACTTGCAAAGCCGGTTCATCGTGAAAGCCTTCAACAGCAACGTCAGCCCTCACGAGAGTTAAAATTAGCGCAAGAAGGAGAGAGAAGACCGCGAGCTTCGAGGCCGCCATGGAAGGCACCGAAACTCTCAGAGCGGCAGAAACAGAGAGAGAAAGAGGTGTATGATCTTACTTGAATATGATATTTTTTCTGATTCAAGACGTGGAAGGGAAGTGGGTGATTATTCCTGTTTTTCAATATATATATTTGATCTCAGGAGATACATATACGGACACGTGCTTAGAATAGATGAATGTAAAGGGACAGGGACTAGGACTAGATGTGGGGTGGACAGACAGCAGTTTTGCACAGATTGGTGCGCAACACGAGAGGGGTAGGGTAGGGTAGGTGGGTTGGAAGTAATTGGCATAAGAAAGGTAGAAAATGGAATTTAATAACGTCTATTCTTCTGATATTAGTAAAACAATTAGAGGGTAGGTGGCTTGACCAGGATACACTAATTCTAATGATCTTCTCGGTTGTATACTTTTGGTGTTCCTAGTGGACTGCAATCGCTAAAATACCGACAGCTATCAATTCACTTAAATAATAACGAGCTGATCCAGGGTGGCTTTTAAGATTGGGGAGTTACATTAAAAACAGGTTATACTTCAACGCTAGTTGGGCCCACATAAACAAATCATTTACACTTGAAAATAACTGTAAAAGAGTGGCATTGCAATGGGAATAAACTCTTAATTAAGTTCGAATTTCTGTTGGACTTAGATTAGAAGTTATCATAAGCAAAGGTTGGAATTGCTATTTTTCTTTCCTTTTAAAAATCAATTGAAGATCGAAATAAAAAAGAGGGAAGATATGCCAGCATAGTATTCGATCTGTCCATAATTGTAAGTCAACAAATATTGATCAATATTTGACTTATTTTATTGGGAATTCCAAAAAATGGGTCATGTATAAGAAATGTTAGTCATGCATAGAAAAATGATATTTTACACATTGAAGATGGAAAAGTTTTGAAAGACTTCACAGATCGGAGAAAAGATGTGTTTTATCAATTCATTCTAACCAAAAGAGATATTCACTTAGAGTGAATAAGTTTGAGAAGAACATCTCTCCAACTTATTGTGCGTGCTTTATGAAATTATGTATAAGAGAGATTCTCATTATAATCCAACTCTCTACTGGCAAAAGTTTTATCACACCTTTAGTCCTATAAATATTTTATTCATTTTGCATGATTTTTCACTTAAAAAGTTCTAGTATTCTCCTTTTATTTCGTTACTTATTTTTCATAGCGTTTTTAAGTGCCCATTTTAATAATACAAAGAGGAAAAATCATAGCTTCAATATTATTGCATTTTTTTATATAGTAGTATTATATCTTTATTTTAAAGAAGTCATTTATGTGTGATTTAAGATAGAGGATTCGATCACTCATGACACTAACGTGTTCAAACTGGCATAAATCTATTCATGCTGTAAACCAATGATTGATGATTATTTATATTGTAAAGATTTACATGAGCCAATTACTAATTCTAGTAATCCAGAGAGAAAGAATGATAGTGAATGAAAACTATTGAATCAAAAGTTGTGGCTATGGTCCAAAATATATACATTAAAGTTTGTTCAAATATATGTCAAATATGGTTAAAGCTTGAATCAATAATTTAAAAGAAGACGCTATGAAATAAGGCTCATCTAGTGAGACGATTGGTAAAGTTAGAATACAAAGATGACCAAAATATGATAGAGCAATTGAATAGTTTCAAGACACTTTTTAACAAGTTGTCAAAGGTATAAATAACAATTAATGATTAGTTGCAAGGACTACTTCTTCTCAATTCATTACTTCAGAGTTAGTATACAATTGTTGTCACTTGCAATAACTCCGTTTCAGATGGAGGCTAAGAATAGATGTTTAAGTGATATTCTTTTGAATGAAGAAGCCAGAAGAAAAGAAAGTGATTCCATAGGGCATTTAAAGGTATATATCATTGAAAATTGAGGAAGAAGTGAGAAATGAGGAAGAAATAAAGCTCCAGATAAGGAAGATCAAAGTCAAATTCCAAACTTTTTTGATATTATTGTGAAAAACCGGGCCATAAGAAATTTGAATGTCAAATATGTAAGAGAGAGAAAAAGACAGGAAAATAAAGCCAGATCAGTTGAACAAAAGAAACAAAAAGATAGAAATATCACCACTATGGCTACGCAAGAATATATTTTCTTCATTAATATTGATAATGATCTCAATCTGACCTATAATGATGATCCATGGATTATTGATTTTGATGCCTTCATTTATGTTAACCTATATAAAAGTTTCTTCTCATCCTACAAATAGGGAGAATTTTCATATTGCCAAGATAGTAAATGAAGAAAAAAATGTCATATTGTTAACATGGATGATGTCATCTTAATAATAAGTTCGGATTTTGAGCGTATATTAAAGGATGTGATGCATGTTCTAGATTTACTCCTTAATCTTATCTTAGTAGCAAAACTCAATGATGATAGTTTTGAGCATTACCATAGAAATGATAAATGGAAGCTCAGTGAAGGTAATTGTGATTGTGGCTCGAGGAAGAAAAGAAGGATCTTTGTATGTTATGTGAGGAAAATTATGTAGAAAGGAGATAGATGTTGTTGATTATAAAGATTTAGAGTTATAGCATAAAAGTCTTAGACATATAAGTGAAAAGAGATTACAAATCCTTGCTTAAAAGTAACATCTCTCTAATAATAGAGGAGAAAATTTTGATCCTTGCACTAGTGTTTTTAACTAGAAAACAACATAAAGTTTTATTTTGTAAACTTACACAATTCATTAAGAGAAAATGTGTTCTTGATTTGGTTCATGTAGAAGTTTGTTCAGTGAATGAAAATTTATTGGGTGATGTATTATACTTTGTTACTTTTATTGATGAATTCTTGAGAAAATTCCAGGCATTTTTATTAAAATAAAAAAACCTAGTAACTAAAGCATTCTAGGAGTTCTATGCTAGAGTGGAATGAGAGGCTAGCTAGAAATTAAAGTGTGTATAAGCTGATAATGGTGGATAGTATCAAAGTTACATATATTTGTTCAATGAATGAAAAATTACTTAATGATGCATTATAATTTGTTATTTTATTGATGAATTGTTTAGAAGAGTCTAGGCCTTTTTATTGAAATTAAAAGATCAAATAACTGAAGCATTCAAGGAGTTCCATCCTGGAGTGGAATGAAAGACTGGTTAGAAATTAAAGTGTGTATAAGCTAATAATGGTGGAGAGTATCAAAATCCCCTTAAGGAATATTGTAGATCCTATGGCATCAGACTTGAAAAGACACCACCTAGGACACTAGTATTATTAAAAGAATGAACCATGCCATTAAAGAAAGGGTTTGATGTATGCTTTCTCATGCTAAGCTACCCCAGTCATTCTAGGTTGAGGTTGTAATGACTACCATCAACATTGTCAATCTTTCACCATCATTCTTTTTTAATGGAATTTACCACAGAGGAAGTTTGGTTTTGGAAAGAGAATTTCCTATAATCATTTAAAAGCATTTGGATGTCAGGCATTTGTTTATATTCATAAGAATGAATGAGCCATGCTAAATGTAAAGACCAAGTAGTGCATTTATCTTGGGATTCTAAAATATAAATGTGTTTTTAATGATTTTTCACTATTGGATTATGAATATTTTCCTTAGATCAGATTTAATTGAGTTTTACAGGTTATATAGGTAACAATTTATCCAACACAAATTTATGTTTACCTTATCTTACAAAACACTCCTACATGAGACAATAGAGACACATACATAGAGTGAGCCAACAACTAAGGAGCCAATAGTTACTTATTAATAATTAATAATTATTATTGACATTTGATAAGTCTTGATATATGTTATCGTTATGGGAGTACTAATTATCCTAATTTTCTTCTTTTTTCCTTATTTTTGTAGTCTTCATTATTTTTGTATGTTGTATATATTAAGGATAATGTACAACTTAAGTGCAAGGGAGTGATTACCTTAAGCCTTAGTTTATTTATAAGCATTCAATCCAATCACATTTAGCTTAGTAAGTGAAAATTCTAGGAAATTAGGCAAGCAGATTGAGGTGGTTGAGTTAATCTATCATAAGTGATATTTTCTTATGAATTGATTACATTAGGTTAATAGACGTGATTACTAGTGATTAGTTTAGTGAAACGTATTAAATAGTCTTGATAATGCTGCTCAAGTTAAATAATGAGTTAAATGTCTAATGTTTGACACATTTTGAATTTTCAGTTTGGATTCATGAGTGGATAATTAGTCCATTCAATCGTGAATTACCAAAAAAATGCGTAAATAAATTCTACTCCATTAATTTTGATATAATTAATGGGACAAAGTTATAAGTGATGGTAAAAGACATTCATAACTAGGTGTTTAACCTCTCATGTAAAGATTTGGGTGAAATTTTATCCAAGCCAATCGTGCACATTAAAAAATTTCAAATAAAATTAATTAAATTTTTTACTATTACTTATCAAATACTTCTTGTCTTAACTTTTCTCTTTTTATGTCTACTTTGTTTAGGTGACGTTATTTGAATTAAGTTGAATTTGAAAGACTATTCAGTTAGATTGAAATTCAATATGTATTCTTATTTTTTTCAAGATAAACCCATGTACTTAAAGGATCAACAATATAGAGTTTAGTCATCAAATAGTTAAATGACATGGGTGCAATATAAATATGTGTTAGGATTCATATTACCAGTGATTTTTACAAAGTTCAAAGATCTTTTTTGCATAATAAAAAGTGTAGGGCACTGTTATGATTACGATTTTTAATACAACAAAGACAAATTAGAGCAATTTGAGACAAAAAGGGGTTTCCATTCAGATTAAATTGAAGAACTTCAGGATTTGAAGATTTATAAGAATAAGTTCTTTTATTTTGTATCCTTCTTGATTTTTGTTAGTTTCTTTATCTTTATATATATGAACTAAATTACAATAGATCTAGATAGAATGACCTTCAAATGACTCAAGTTCTCTAATGAATTGTTCATGACTATTTCTTGTGTTTGAATTAGAATTGCTAGCATTTTGATTCAATTTCATCTTTCATATATAAAAGTTGAGAAATTATATTTAAGAATAGATATTAACATGAATAATATGAGTTGTATGAAATTCTATAGATATGATCACCTAAAACTTTTGCGTTGGAGTCAAATCTAATAAAGAAATTCATAAAACAAGTTAATGTATTATTAAGAGTTTTGAATATAAAGAGATTGCAATCAATCGAATCAAAAGCAGTGTATGTATTTCTTGAGACAAATGTGGTTGTAACATTGGGATCTCTATTGGTTTAAAAACCTAGGCTCCATAATTGAATCAAGATAAATTTAAACATATAAAAGTTTTAGGGGGATTCTATATTTGAATCTTGATTATCATTTGATTGTTTTGTTCTTGTTATTTTCTTTAATTTGTTCTAGATATTTTTAAGTCAATCATTTGTTTTATTAGATTAGATAATTGAAAGATAGATATTCCTAGCATTTGTAGTCCTTGTAAGAATGATACTCGTATTCACTATATTATGTTATAAGAACAATAGATGCACTTGCTTTATTGATCTTTAGTATTGTTTAGATCGTAAATACTAATTGTCAATATCTCTTAAACTTGAGCGTGTATGTTTTACAAAATTATATGTATGAGAGAGATTCTCATTATTATCCTACTTTAATATAGTAGAAGTCTATCAAACTTATAATCCCATAAAATTTTTCCTTCATTTTGAGGAAATTTTCACGTAAAAATTATGGTCTCCTTCTACTTCTTTACTTACTTTCATATTATTTTAAGAGTCCATTTTAATCATAGAAAGAGGAAAAGTTATAGCTTTCACAATATCATGTTTTTCCTAACATATATAACTTATGTTAATATATTTTTAAATTGAAATTATATATTGAAAAATATAAAAAAAATAATTTGTTATAAAAATTGGACACATTGTCGGGAACCTTAATCTAAATTTCAAAATTTACTTTTTTTAAGGTTAAGCTCAATAAATAATAATTGAAATTGTCTCCAACTTTTTAAAAAATAAAATAAACATAATTATAAAATAAGAACATTGTTATATATTTGACTCGAAATTTAAAAATAGAAGCTTACGTTATAAACATGTTTAGTTACTTTAGTTAGCAATTTTAAAGTTTTAGAATATCATAATAATTCAATTGGAAATACTTAAATCAAATTATATCTCTCACATTAGCCAAATAATTAGAACGATATTATTAATTCAAAATTTTGTCTCATTGATTTAATGTTCGAGCCAATTAGTGTTTACAATATACAATTTATGTAACTAATATATTTTTGAGAATTAGTGTAAAAATAGGAATAATTACAACGTAAATTTATCTCTGTTATTGATTTAAATCATATAATTTGGTATCAAACTTTTATTTATACTTTGCAATTTTCAATAATTCTCTCCAATCGATTCTGTTACCTTAAAATTTAATATTTCATAATTACCACCTTTTCATCGCACTTTTATAAAAAGTCTAACACCTTGAGAGCAAGATTATATGGTAAATTTTAGTATTGATAATAGAACTAAATTACAAAATTAAGCTATTATCGATAAAGCAAAAACACTTCTTTTAATAAACTAAGGTAGTGCTATCCAAATTTAAAGTTCTTATATAGGATTCTTTTATGATTTACTTTTAAATAAAACATAAAATTATTGAGGATAAGCTAAAAATACTATTTGAAAAAAGATTAGCATTGTCTGCTTTGTTATGTGCAAGAAAACTACCGAACAGGAAAGCTTCAAGGGACGATTATCAAGTGAGTTTCTGCTAATTAGAAAGTGGGCACTCGTTAACACTAGAGACATAAATGAGATATTCATATAAGTAGTGTAATATTTTCTTTAGTAGACAAAATTCTAGTTCGCAATTGGAGGAGGGGAGAATGGAAGTATTTCACTCTTATATCGATAAAGGGGGGTTTCCAGTGCTCTTCTTTTTCTTTGTTAACATATGTTTTGAAAACTATTTGTCTTTTTAAAGGAATAATATGATCTTGAATGGCCGTCTTTTCATGATCGTATAAATTAACAATCCACAAAAAAGTAAGTTTATAGTATGAAATATTATAAAAACGAGTTCTATTCATTAAAAATTATTCCCTTAAAAAAGCGATATTAGTTAGTCTTTCTTTGTCTACAGTATATATAAATTAAATAGATTTCATTCGACCAAAGATTTCTTTTTTAGTACTTTTTTTTCCTTTTAGGTGGTTTCGTTAGAAACCAATCAAATCACAAGAGCAACAAAAAAAATAAAAATTTTAAGGTTTTTTGTCAGATCTTAATAACCAAATAATCTGAATAATTAAATTGAATTATAAAAAAAGAAATCACATCTGATTCGATTTTTCTTGTCAAATCTTTTGAAAAATTTTCGATGTGTCAACTACGAATTATTTATCTGTCCAACATCTAACAATATCAATAAAGCAATTTCTCTACCTTTGAAAAGAAAAAGCAGGAGTCTTAGCTCTCTTATGCTAATTCCTTATTTATAGGAAGAGCATTAGAGTTTTAATTTTTATTTAAATTAAATACCTCAATTATAATTAAAGACAAACTCTAATTATAATTAATTTAATTTTAATAAAATCAAATATCTAATATTTGATCTCTAAAGTTTGAGAATTAAATCAATTTCTATTAAAATTAAATACATCAATTATAATTAAAGTCTAACTCTTTTTAAACCTTATAATTAAGTTCAATTAATTGAAATTGAATTTTCTCTTTTAAACCGCTATATATGCGAAACAATTTATAATCATATATCGACTTTAATGTCTGGTAATATATTATGGCCACCCAAATATTGAGAATGTCAGAGTGGTTTGATTTAACTTGTTCATGCATGATTACGATTTATAATTTAATCCTTTTGTCATCCAATCTTTCAATTATATAGAGCATGAATTTAATGTCTACTCTTTTATATTCCATCATGTACATTCTTATTAGTTAGTAATTGATTTATAATTGATATTTGAAAACACCTTCACAAATGTTAATTCACTTTTACAAGAGAATTCTATAAATCACTACCGATCAAGAATATTAGAAAACTATTTCTAATTACTTTAGAGTGATGAATTCTTTATCGAATTAGTTAACTATATCCATATGATTCATACTGCATCCAAGTACTATCGACTGAACTATCCTAGGATGGTTCATAAGTAGCATCAAAATACAATAATTCCCACATGAGATATCTAGGCAATCTCAGGTCTAAGGATCAATCATACAAGTATTATTATAAGGAAATTCATAGACATATAAGTAATATGCAATTTGGGATCATTATAGTTAGGTTAGTTCAGTGAACTTATTATCTAATAAGCACCCACACATCAGTTTAAGTATCTCCATACTTTAATTTATGAGATCAATTACTTTCTTCATAAGAAAAAACATAATGTTGTGCTAGTTTGACCATTTCATCAATGTCCTGTCTTGATAAAACTACAACTAGGAAAATTTAAGAATAATTTATAAATATAAATTAAATCTCATAATTATGATCTCATCATAATTTCAATTACATAATAATAATTCCAGAGATTTTACCCTTAGTATTAAAACATCAAATGTAATTAACTTAATATATAAAGATAAAGATTGCCTTATATTAATTAAACAATAATATCATATATCAAATTGCAACTAACCAATTGGTTGTAAGGGCATAAACTAACAATCTCCCGCTTGTACTAAAGTCAATTACCTACATATTTAATATAATATCCATCCATTTGTCGATTATGTATCTTCTGAGATAATGGCTTTGTGAGAGGACCTTTAAGATTCTCTTCAGCAGAAACTCACTTTAATGTTATGTCTTTCCACTCCACTATCTCCTTGATCAAGTGAAACTCCTTAAGTATATGTTTGGGCTGTTGATGAGACCTTGGCTCCTTACCTTGTGCAATAGCACAATTATTATCATAGTATAATAATATAGGCTCAACAATGCTAGGAACCACTCAAAGTTTAGTGATGAACTTCTTGTTCCAAACCACTTCCTTTGCTACCTCTAACACTAAAATGTACTCTGCCACAGTCGTTGAATCTGCAATAGTTGGCTATTTGGAACTCTTCCAACACTTACCTCTCCACCATTTAGAATAAATATGTACCCTAGCTATGATTTATTATCATCTGGATTTGACTGAAAACTAGCATCTAAATATCCTTGAACTCTCAATTAAGCTCGTCCATAGACCAAGAAAACATGTTTAGTTCTTTTTAAGTACTTTAAGATGTTTTTCACAGTTGTTTAGTGTCACTTTACTTCTGACTTGAAACCTACTCGTTATGCTCAAATCATAAGATACATCTGGTTTAGTACATATCATTGCATATATGATTGATCCAATTATCAAAGCCTATGGAATATAATCCATTTTATCTCTATCTTCTTATGTCCAAGGAAACATACTTTATAAGAGAGAAATCCCCTCTTCGAATTCTCTATGCTCAACCTCTTTAACAATTTATCTATATATATAGATTGGAATAGCCCAAGCAACCTCTTTGATTTATCTCTATATATCTTTATTCTCTGAACATAGGCCACTTATCACATATCCTTCATAGAGAAGTTATTAGATAACCAAATCTTTACAGACTAAAGCATTGATATGTTGTTTCCAATCAACAATATGTCATCTACGTATAGCACTAAGAAAACAACTCCACTCCCACTAACCTTCTTATAGACATATGGTTTATCCACATTTTAAATAAAATTGAACTCTTTGATTATCTCATCAAAATGATTGTTCCAACTCCATGATACTTGATTAAGTCCATAAATAGACTTTTACAACTTATATACTTGATTAGGAAATCTTTTAGATTCAAAAACCTTAGGTTTTGTCATATACACATCCTCTTATAAATTTCGATTGAGAAATGTTATCTTGACATCCATCTACTAGGTTTCACAATAATGACATGCAATTATAGCCACTAAGACCATTATGGATTTTAGCATACTACTAGCAAAAAGGTTTCATTAAAATCAACTCCTTGTTTTTGTTTGCAACCTTTAGCCACTAACCTTGCTTTGTACGTATGTACATTATAATTTAGTTTTTCTCATATAAACCCACTTGCATCAAATAGGTATAGTACTATCAGGCACATTCACCAAGTTCCATACTTGATTAGTATACATGGATTCCATTTAGATCTTGTGGCTTTATTCCATTTTAAAGAATGAATGATAGACATTGCTTCTTTAAAAGTAGTAGGCTCATCATGTATTAGCGATACATCATCCTTTCCCTTTTTAATATGTAGATCCAATCTAGTGGGGATGATGTATCCTAGTAGTGCGTTGTAGGCTATGTTTCTTTTGAACACTCAGTTGTACATCATATGTATCAACTTAAGATTTTGTTCCATCTTAATGTGAATTTGTGACCCTTGAACTTCTCTAAGTTCTACCTCACTCCCACTACTTTCTTTGAGAATAAATTCTCTTTCTAAGAATATAACATATCTTAAGACAAACACATTTTGCTCAAATGGTGGTAAAATTAAAACTTGATACTCTCTTTCAGATACCCCTCAAATTTGCATTTATCTAATTTAACTTGAAGTTTATCAGATATTGCACGCTTTGCATAAGCATCACATCCCCAAATCTTTAAATGTGACAATCTCAGTCTTCTACCAATCCATGTCTCATATGGTGTCTTGTTAACCAATTTGGATGGAACTCTATTTAGAAGGTAAGTAGTAGTTTCAATGTCATATCCTAAAGGGAGACAGGAAGGATTGCATGACTCATCATGGAATATGCCATATCTAATAGAGTATGATTTATCCTCTCAGATACCCCATTATGTCATGGAGTTTTAGGAGCAGTCCATCGTGAGAGAATCACATTCTCTTTTAAGTAACTAATAAACTTGTGGTCCAAGTATTTAGATTTTTGTTTCATTAAGTACATATAGCTATATCTAAACTGATCATCTGTAAGCGTAATGAAATATGAGAATCTACCTTTAGCACTAGTTGACATAGGCCCACAAGCATCTGAATGTATTAGCTCTAGTAACTCATTGGCATGTTCTCCCTTTCCACTAAAGGATAGTTTGGTCATCTTTCCTAACTAACAAGATTCATAAGTTTCATATGATTCATAATCAAAAAGATCCAAATATCATTCCTTATGTAACTTTATGATTCTAGTTTTGTTGATATGACATAACCTATAATGCCATAAATAAGATGGATTTTGGCCACTTAACTTTCTTTTCTTTCTATTTATATTAAGAATCAACCTTTTAAGATCTAACTCAAATAAACCCTTTGTAAATAATCTAGATCTATAATAAACATTATATTTACGAAAAGAACAACTTTTGTTCTTAATAATAAAGACAAATCGATTCAAATCTAACTAGAAATAGAAATCATGTTTTTAGTAACAACTAGAACATGATACCAATTGTTCAATTCTAGTTCTAAGCTAGAAGGCAAAGCTACACTACAAGTTCATATAGCTAATGCAGCAACTCTCGTTCCATTGCCTACTTATAGGTCTAATTCACCTTTACTCAATGATCTACTCCATGATAACATTTGTATGTTATTAAATATATGAGAACCAAATCCAATATCTAATATCCAAGAATATGGAACAGAAGTAGAAAGATTCTCAATCATAAATGTACCTGAAGAGATAACTTCTTATCTTTTAGGGTAGCAAGATAAGCTGGATAGTTCCTCTTCCATTGTCCATTGACTTTGCAGTGAAAGCATGTACCCTTATCATTGTTCTTCTTCTTGACACCACCTTTTCACTTTACTAATTTAGTATAAGCCTTCTATTTCTTGATATTATTCTTCTTAGAGACCTTTTTCTTGCTTCTGGAAGAATCCACAATAAAAACAAAATTGGGTTCCTTCTTAAGGCACCCTTTTATAGTTTTGAGCATATTCAATAATTCAAGCAATGACATATCCTTTTGACTCATGTGGTAGTTCATAATGAACTGTGAAAAGTTCGAACTGAGAGACTGTAGCACCAGATCAACACTCAACTCATGGTTCATGAGAAAACCAAATTAGGCTAATTTTTCAAGTGCCCAATCATCTTTAGCACTTGTAGATTCACTGAAGATCCTTATACCATCATGCATTAAAATAATGCCTTGGAGAATTGATATCTTTCCATCCTACTTTGTGCACCAAATAACTCCTTGAGATATATAATAATAGCAGGAGCATCCATATTCTCATGCTACCTCTAAAGCCTAGAGATATGATATCCAACATCAAACATGTAGCTTACTTAATGTCATCAATATAACATTGATATCTCTCCCAAGCCTTATCTTTCACATCTCAACTAGACTTTAGTGGAAAAGGAGTGTCAAGAACATACTTCTTCTTTTCTTTACTTAAGAACAATTATCAAGTTTCGCAATCAGTTTGAAAGATAGGTCTATTTAGCTTGTTAGCATCTATGATGCTTCACAATGACATATTAGTACTCTTCTTTTGATTTAATAACCGAAAGATATAAAGAAAGTTAGTACTAGTTTATACCTAAAATCAAATAAACTAGGACTTTAATAAATATTTGATTACTCCTACTATTTGATTCAAAATAATAATCCTCACTATTAAATCAAGAAATTATCGAATAATTTCTTAATAGGCTAGGATCCCATTAAAAAATAAATGATCTTAAGTTTGCTCAAGAAACTAACTAAATTTAAACAAGGTAGGTAATAACTTTATCAATCACATCTTATGTGACTCCTAGATCTATTAAGTGACAACTCTTTGCCTATATATCATATATATTATTCCTAACCTTAGCTCTAAATCCATATGATCATGAGTTTGTCCTTCCAAATAACACAAATTTAGTTAAGTAGGACTCATTAATTTAAGATAAAAATATATTCGAGTTAAAGTGGCCTTAAGTTTGCTAAAAAAAGCCTCACAGTAAATGTAACACCCCACTCCCGCCGGACCCGAACCCGATATCGACAGTGATACCCGAATCCGTGCCCTGCGAGGGTGGCGTGTCACATCACTTCACTAAACAAAAGTCAGTACCAAAATTTTTTTAAAAAACGTTTTACACTTATCACTCATGTGGGCCCACTTTTTTTTTTCAAAACATTTGTTACTTAAACTGAAAACGAAACAAATCATATTGCAATCAATAAAACGCAAAGCGCAG
>JANZXR010000172.1:22106219-22157117 GCA_027575705.1 Erythroxylum echinodendron | reverse complement strand
GTTCTAATTTCTCTTATTGGTCTTCTCGTATACCCGTTTCCCTGGTCCGACCCGATATATGGAAACGGGATGTTACAGTAAACATAACTATGATTTTATTATTAAATAACGGAAGGAAAATATCAAGTACTTAACGTATACTTAATATTTAATTAAGGGATTTTAAAATTTTCAATTCTTAATGTATACTTAATATTTAATTGAGGGATTTTAAAATTTTCAAAAATTTTTGGTCTCATCAAAATAATATAATCTCATTATGAAATAAATCATTAAAAACCTTTTCTTTGATTCTAATTATTGATTTTTATAATTAATTTAATTTAATAATTCAATTTCTTCAAAAATTAAGTTAAATTCCAAAATAGTCTTAATAATAATTTCCCCTTAAAAATTTTCAAAAAATAGAAAAATGCTTTTTAATTTTATTAGGAATATAAACCAATTTAATTTCAATTAAATTAATTTAATTAAAATTAAGGTTCTAAAAACATTAAAAATCAAATAAAAAGGTGTGGGAGACTATATGCACATACCATAGCTCTCTGTAAGATATGTGTACTACACGTGACAAAGTCAATCTTGGACATTAACTAGCATGTGTGTTTTTTAACAAACATTGTTTGCCAACGTAGACCGTGTGTTTAAAACTAGGGTTGCTCCCCTCATCTGCTATTCTTCCTCACCTGTGCTTTCAACTTCTCTGTCACCTCCTTCCAATCTCCCCATTGTGTGTTTGTCTCCATCGCCTCCATCATGCAAAGGTTGAGGCCAAAAAACCCACCAATCACCACAGCTTCACCACTGGTTTTTTGCCACTGATGAGTTACCCATTAACGACAGTCGTTGGTTTCGCCACTGATTCGGTTTTCAAAAAAGCAGTAAGAAAACATGCAAAACATCATATGTTCTAGTAAACCAGACGCACAAGCGAAAACAAACGCAAGCAGCAGACATGAATTAAAAAATTTCAGAATAGATAAAAGCGTATAATCAGAACAACGTACACATATTCCATATCAAAATAACTAGAAAACTTTCATCGCTGTTTCGAGTTTAACTAAAACATAAACCCTTAATTTTCTTTTCTTGCTATGTATGTTAACAATTAACCTTTTAAGATCAAACTCAAATAAACCATTTGTAAATAATTTAGATCTATAAAAAACATTATATTTACAAAAAGAACAACTTTTATTCTTAATAATAAAGACAAATTGATTCAAATCTAAATAGAAATAGAAATAATGTTTTTAGTAACAACTAGAACATGATAATAATTGTTCAATTCTAGTTCTAGGCCAGAAGGCAAAGCTATATTACAAGTTCCTATAGCTAATGTAGCAACTCTCGTTCCATTGCCTACTTATAGGTCTAATTCACCTTTACTCAATGATCTACTCCATGATAACATTTGTATGTTATTAAATATATGAGAACCAAATCCAATATATAATACCCAAGAATATGGAACAGAAGTAGAAAGATTCTCAATCATAAAGGTACCTGAAGAGATAACTTCTTATCTTTTAGGGTAGCAAGATAAGCTGAATAGTTCCTCTTCCATTGTCCATTGACTTTGCAGTGAAAGCATGTACCCTTATCATTGTTATTCTTCTTAACACCACCTTTTCACTTTACTACTTTAGTATAAGCCTTCTATTTCTTGATATTATTCTTCTTAGAGCCCTTTTTCTTGCTTCTGGAAAACTCTGCAATAAAAACAAAATTGGGTGCCTTCTTAAGGCACCCTTTTATAGTTTTGACCATATTCAATAGTTCGAGCAATGACATATCCTTTTGACTCATGCGGTAGTTCATAATGAATTGTGAAAAGTTCAAACTGAGAGACTGTAGCACCAGATTAACACTCAACTCATGGTTTATGACAAAACCTAATTAGGCTAATTTTTAAAGTACCTAATCATCTTTAGCATGTGTAGATTCACTGAATATCCTTGTACCAACATGCATTAAAATAATGCCTTGGAGAACTGATATCTCTCCACCCTACTTTGTTCATCAAATAACTCCTTGAGATACATAATAATAGTAGGGGCATCCATATTCTCATGCTACCTCTGAAGCCTAGAGATATGATAGCCAACATCAAACATGCAGCTTGCTTAATGTCATCAATATAACATTGATATTTCTCCCAAGCCTCATCTGTCACATCTGAACTAGATTCTAGTGGAAGAGGAGTGTCAAGAACATACAACTTCTTTTTTTACTTAAGAACAATTATCAAGTTTCGATACCAGCTTGAGAAGATAGGTCTATTTAGCTTGTTAGCATCCATGATGCTTCACAATGACATACTAGTACTTTCTTTTGATTTAACAACCGAAAGACATAAAGAAAGTTAGTACTAGTTTATACCTAAAATCAAATAAGCTAGGACTTTAATAAATATTTGATTACTCCTACTATTTCATTCAAAATAATAACCCTCACTATTAAATCAACAAATTATTGAATAATTTCTTAATGGGCTAAGATCCCATTAAAAAATAAATGATCTTGAGTTTGCTGAAGAAACCATCTAAATTTAAATAAGGTAGGTAACAACTTTATCAGTCACATCTTATATGACTCCTAGATCTATTAAGTGACAACTTTTTGCCAATATATATCACATATATTATTCCTAACCCTGGCTCTAAATCTATATGATCATGAGTTTGTTCTTCCAAATAATACAAATTTAGTTAGTAGGACTCATTAATTTAAGATAAAACATATTCGAGTTAAAGTGGCCTTAAGTTTGCTAAAAAAGCCTTACAATAAACATAACCATGATTTCATTATTAAATAACGGAAGGAAAATATCAAGTTCTTAACGTATACTTAATATTTAATTGAGGGATTTTAAAATTTTCAAAATTTTTTGGTCTCATCAAAATAATATAACCTCATTATGAAAGAAATCATTAAAAACCTTTTCTTTGATTCTAATTATTGATTTTGATAATTAATTTAATTTAATAATTCAATTTCTTCAAAAATTAAGTTAAATTCCAAAAGAGTCTTAATAATAATTTCCCCTTAATTTTTTTTTCAAAAAATAGAAAAATGCTTTTTAATTTTATTAGGAATATAAACCAATTTAATTTTTATTAAATTAATTTGATTGAAATTAAGGTTCTAAAAACATTAAAAATCAAATAAAAAGGTGTGGGAGACTCTATGCACACACCAGAAGTGTCTGTAAGACGTATGTACTTCACGGGACACGGTCAACATTGGACAGTAACTAGCATGTGTGTTTTTCACTGACGTTGTTTGCCAACGTGGACCATAGGGTTGCTCCCCTTATTGCCACCTCTACTATTCTTCCTCACTTGTGCTTTCAACTGAGTCTGGATCCTCTATCCAATTTTATGGTGTCTTATTTTGTCCCATGAATAAATGAATGGCTAAGATTCATGGGACAGAATAAGACACTATAAAATTAGACAAAGGATCTTGTCTCCTTTCAACTTCCGTGTCACCTCCTTCTAATCTCCCCGTTGCGTGTTTGCCTCCATCACCTCCATCATGCAAAAGTTGAGGCCAAAAAACCCACCATTCACCACGGCTTCACCACTGTTGTTTTGCCACTGATGAGTTACCAATTAACGATGGTCGTTGGTTTCGCCACTGATTCGGTTTTCAAAAAAGCAGTAAGAAAACATGCAAAACATCACATGTGCTAGTAAGCCAGATGCACAAACAAAAACAAACACTAGCAGCAGACATGTATTAAAAATTTTCAGAATAGATAAAAGCGTATAATCAGAACAACATACACATATTCCATAACAAAATAACTAGAAAACTTTCATCGCTGTTTCGAGTTTAACTAAATCATAAACCCTTAATTTTTTATCAAATCAACAACAATCAGCTTTTAATTCAAATTAAACAATTAAAGGAGGCTCTAATGTCACTTTTGGAAACCAACAGTGATAGAATCATAGATACAACTTAAAAATAAAATTTGTAAGGGTTCTGATTAAATCCTGATATTGAAATTTTTTAAGACTTTTCGATGTTATTAACTACGAGCTATTCATGCGTTCGGCTTTTAATAGTATCCATAAATCAACTTCTTAACTCTTAGGAAGAAAAAGTAGGAGTGCTAGCTCCCCATTACTAATTCCCTATTTATAAGAAAAGATCAAAGTTTTTAATTTTTATTAAAATTAAATACTTCAATTATAATTAAATCAAACTCTAATTATAATTAATTTAATTTAAATAAAATCAAATATCATATATTTGAGCCCTAAAGTTTCTCAAACTTTATGATTAAATCAATTTCTATTAAAATAAAATACATCAATATAATTAAAGTCTAATTCTAATTCTAATTAATTTAATTTTTGTAAAATCGAATATTTCATATTTAATCTCTAAAGTTTCTCGAACTTTATAATTAAGTCTAACTTAATTGAAATTAATTTTTTCTTTTAATTTGCTTCATATGTGTGACTCACTAGGTTCTTAATATATTGGCAATGGTTATAAATTATAGTTCTAATTCATAATTATAATTAAATAAATTAAAACTCCTGTAATTTATTTTTAATTCTCCAATTAAAGAATTTATAATCATAGATTAAGATTGATGTCTAGCAACATGTCATGAGTACCCAAATATTATCAAAGTGGTTTGACTTAACTCGTCCATGCCTTGTTATGATGCATAATCTAATCCTTTTATCATCCATTGTTCCAATTGGAAAAAGTATGAATGTAGTGTCAACCTTTTTGTATCCAATCATGTTCATTCTTGTTAATTAGTAATTGATTTATAATTGATATTTAAAAATACCTTTTAAATGTCAATTCACTCTGACCAGAGAATTCTATAAATCACTACTAATAAAAAACATTAGAAAATTATTTCTAATTACTTTAAACTGACATGCAACGCATCGTAACATTGCGACAGAATAAACTAAACCTACTGCTATAGCAGTGGTGAGTCTAGGTCGATCTCACAGAGAGTATTCGGTTAGCTTTTGAGATGAAATTAATTGGTGTTTAGGTTTTAGAGGTGGTTTAGTTTGGTTTAAAATAGGAAAATAAAATGAAATAAAACTAACAAAAGCAAACTGAAGAACAGATGTGAAAAATGATGTAAGTGGTGAATTCGTTAGGGATCTAGTTCTTTGGTTCAATCTTAGCCTAAACCTTAATTAAACATATTTCAGTGATTTGTTGTTCTCATACATTTCTTAGAAACTATTAATTGTACGTTAATCTATTAATCTGAGTTTTAATCTATTAAGCTGAGATTTCTCTTAGATATTGTTTAATCAAGATACGATCGTTAATTAAACCAACCTACTGAATAACCTAAGACACAATCTCTAGATTCAATTAGGTAGTCGCATTAAGACTTAGGAAAACCAATTAATCAAGGCAATAACCACATAAGATGCGTCATTTAACCTAGGTTATGTTATCCTTAATGATTACGAACATTTAGTCGCTACAAATGAATTTCAACATAACAATTATAAATTACATTTAATATTCTAGCAATGGGTTTGTAATAAAATGATCAAATGATCGCATAAAAATCATCTTTTCATAATAACCAAATCCATACATAGCGGATAACATAATCAATTTTTAAAGGAAGAAAGAAAACAACAAATATAAGGAGAAATACACTTAACTAGGTTGTTGGTGTTAATGTCACCTCCGAACCAGTATCGAGAAAGCTACAACTTCATAGGTCTCTTCATATGTGAGAGCTTCATCACCCTCTCTTCTTCAATCTCCTGAGAGCTCCTCTCTTTTTTCTTTAGCCAAAAACACGCCTATTCTTTCATAACCTCACGAGTGTGAACATCTGGACACTCTCCCCGAATGAAAACACCAAAGATTTCATGACCTGCCATCAGATAACTTCTATCTATTTATATTAAAGCGATAGGTAAAAGAGGAACACCTGGACTTGTCACAGGTGTGACATGTTTTGTCACACTTGTGAGTAATTTGACCATAAATTATGTCGTGACCCTTTAGTTTCCATCCTTCCCACATATATAGCTATCCACCTTTTCGATTACTGTCTAATGTCCTAACCATCACATGCTTTTTGTTCCCTCTTCTTTGGCAGCTGGTGTGTGTGGCGACTCACTCATATGAGACGCCTTACATGCAAATCCATCACTCACGACTGTGCAGTAATTTTAGCTTTTCCATGGCCCTCTTTTATCTTATTCTCCATCCAAAGTGTAGACCCACTCCACACATGTTTCTTATATTTAATAGTTAAGTTTTAATGCATGGGACAACTGGCTCCTTTGGTAGCATAAGGTGTCTTCATCTTGTAATCCTTGGTTGTTGTAATTCACTCACCACTGTGACAAAATTCCAGCAAGCTATGAGTGGTCTTTATGCTTTTCATTCTTCATATTTTATGGTAATTTCTTGTCTTCTTCTTATTTTAATCTTTATCATTCTTGTTCCATGAAGACAAGTGGATATAAATCTAACAAAAACGACTCAAATATAGTGCTTTCAACTTACTTTAACTCCTTTGCTTTCGAATTATGCCTAAAACCACATATGAGTCAAAGCAAGTATCTTAAGCAATTTCATGTCATTAATCACTAGGTGTTATAGGATAACTATACAATAAATTAAGCATATATCGTTGACTTACTCATCCATCTTCATATAGTTCATACTACATCTAAGTACTACCGACTAAATTATTTTAAGATAGTTCATAAGTAGCATCGAAACACAATAATTCCTATATAAGATACCTTGGTAATCTCAAATCTAATGATTAATCATACAACTATCATTATAAGAAAATTCACAAACACTTAAGTAGTATCCAATTTGGGATCCTTATAGTTAGGTCAGTTTAGTGAACTTATTCTTTAATAAGCACCAAAACATTAGTTTAAATATCATCATACCTTAATTTATGAGATAAATTATTGTCTTCATAACAAAAACATAATGGTATGCTAGTTTTACCTTTTCATGAATATCCGATCTTGCTAAAACTATAACTAGGAACATTTAAGAATAATACATAAATATAAATTAAATCTCATATTTATGATCTCATCATAATTTCAATTACATAGTAATGATTCTAGGGATTTTACCTTTAGTATTAAAACATCAAATGTAATTAATTTAATACATAAAGATAAAGAATGCCTTTTATTAATTAAAAAATAATGTCGTACTTCAAATTGCAAATAACCATTTGGTTACAAGGGCATAAACCAATAAGTTCATCTATTAGAACAAAAAATAAAAAAGGGAGTATAAAGATTAAGGATAGGATTGAAAATTGTTTGAAAAGAGCCTAGTATCATTAACTTTCTCGACAACCTAAAGTTTCTATGTTACAAAAAGTAAAAGTTTTTTTATTAAAAGAATTAGATGAATTTCACTTATGTGGAAGAAATGTAAAATTTTTTTACAATACATGGACTACATTAGTACCATAGTCTCTTTATCAAAAAGCACACTAAAATTGTACACAAAAAGAGAGCAGCTATGACACATCGTGTGTCATTCATCTGCTACCATCACCATGCTATCGTAAACAACCAGTTTTTCATAACTTTAATTAAATTCCCCATCACCACTGTTTCATTTGAGAAATTTCTAGATATGGCGAAAGACTACTGTTGTGAAAGATTACTGTTATACTATCTCCATCTGTGTAAATTCATTTAAGTGTACTTAACTTCCATTTTGCATGCAAAGAGGTAGTGGATTATCAACCCGTTGCAAGATTAGGTTCGTCATATGAAAAAGACATTCTTGGAGAAAACCAAGTAATTTTGCATGTTGCTCCTTCATTTAAGAGTTGAAGCTTATACAGTTTAGTACATGTCGAATCTTTCTCTATTAGATCAATAAATACTCCAGGAGTCGGCAACATCATGGGATATATGGTATTACCACTGAAGAGAGCAATATACAATCTGATTTTTTTGACATATTTGCTTGCAAAATTGTTGTGTATCCAGAAAATGTGCCATTATGTTGACATCCCCAAAATGCCTTACACTTAGGTAAAAATTTCAGCAGCTCTATTATGTTTTTTTTTTGTGATTTTAATCATCCCACTAGTTTATAGTTGGATTGCATGTTGTGATTGTTTGGGAAAATAATTGAAATTGTATGAAGGGATAAAAATGAAGAAAATGTGACTGGAAAATGATAAAAGAAGAGGAGATAGGAAAAGAGGAAAGGATGAAGAAGATGACATCTTTTGAAAATTTAATTTGCATGTAGGGGTAGAATAGGAAATGCAAAAAGTGAAGGGGTAAATTTGGAATTTACTTCTAAAGGGTGTTTTTGGTATTAATTGAAATGGATGAGGGTAAAATAGGATTTTTAATTAGTTATGGGTATTTTAGTAATTATGGTGGTTAGGTTAGTAAGGATAATATTTTTATAATTAAGAATAAAGTGGAAAAGGGAATAACGTTAGATTATTAAATGTATTTGAGTTGAAAATTTTCATAAATTAATCTAATAGAATTTTGTAATGTCTTGGTCCAAAGGTTCGATTAAGGAGTAAATTGGACTATAAGTTAGTTGAGTCTAAAATTGAGGTAAGGATAACCTTGGACTTTAATTTTAAAATAGAATAATTTTTTGTTATTAATAAATTATATTTTGAATTATTCATTAATTAAATTAATGATTGATAATTATATACATGAATTATGTTCATTCTATTTCACTAATAATTACCAAAATCAAGGTGTTTCATGTTTATATTTTTATATTTTGTTACATTTTCTACGATTAATTGCTTATTAATTTCAAAAAAAATGTGTTAATTAAGTAGAGATTAGTTGAAAATATATTGTGAATAATTGGTAAAAATCGAGAATTGGTGGCTTGCCCAGGATAGGCTATATTTGACGGTCTTAGATGGATAGATTGTATCGAATGAATGGGTGGTGGCTAGGTATCTATCCGTGGAGTAGATATCGGAGCATGCTGAGTCCCAGGGATGTCTTGTGCTGATAGCTAGGTACTAGAGTGGTATCGAGATATCTTGAGTCTTAGGGATACCCTGTGCCGATGGCTAGGTACTAGAGTAGTACTGGGGTACCCTATGTCAATATTTATACATTTGATTGTGCTTCCATTTGGTGAGAGATTTTGATGAGATGACTTGAGCCGAAAAATCATTGAATGTACCTACTAGGTTAAGTAGTGCCCCGAAAGTTTAGTTAATTATGGGAAAATTCATAGATAACATTTATATATTAATATTTGTTTTAATCATTGTTTGGTAAATTTTTAAGATGATAGTAATTGTTTGGATTAGTCTGTGTAATGTTGCGTATCTTTGTATTATATGTATGTTTTAATCTCTTGAGTAAGTTCTATAATTATTTATTGAGTTATTTGATTTTAAAGGTACAGTCAGTTACCCTTACTGAGTAGGCAGCTTTCCTTTGCAATTATTTTTTAAGAGATCAAGCAATTATCGATAACTCCAGTGTATGGGACTAACAGGGTGAAGATTAGGTGAGGCTAGTAGATTAATTAAGTAAAGTCATTTAATTGTATAAATTTTTGAATGTGACAATTTGGTTAGTTATGTTGTATAGAATATTTTTATATTTGACAAACAATCCTCTCTTTTGGAACTAATGAGGAATTTGATGATTAATTGTATGTTTTAGGAACTATTTGAATAATTGTGGTTTAAGAATTTTGGAAGCGTAACATTAAGTGATATTAGAGCGAGTTTATGTTTTTAGGGATGTATTGAGTGGAAAAAAAGAAAAAAGAAATTAATGATGTGTTCTTGTCTTATCTAGGATGGCGTCAGAAGATGATAATGCTAGCCTTGAGTTACCTGGGGAGTTGAGAATTTTGATCTATGCTCTAGATGTGCCGAATAGGGGATGCCTAAGCAAAAAGGGTAGGATGAGACGTGCCAATCCCACCACAGATGATGTAGTTCTTTAAGATAATACAGCAGGCTATTACTGTGGCTCCAACCCGAGTTGATTCTAGGGTGGATCGTAACTATGAGTGGATCTGTAAGATGGGTGTAGTAGAGTTTCGAGGTACTACTGATCTTAGGAGGCTAAGGTATGGTGGGAGTAGACAGAGATAATTTTAGACCGCCTAGAGTGTACTTTAGAAAGAAGGTTGCAGTATATTGTTTCCTTATTCTAGGGCAATGCATTGACGAGGTGGAAGTCAGTGAAAAGATCTTATACGACCTAAGAGATGACTTAGTAGGAGTTCCAAAGAGAGTTTAGAGATAAATACACCCCGCAGATTATTAGGATCAAAAGAAGATGAAGTTCATAAGTTTTGTTCAGATAGAGGAGATGTTATTGGCTGATTATAAGGCTTGTTTTGCAACCTCGTCTAAGTATCCATTGGAGGTTATGGCAAATCCTAAAAATAGATGTTATCAATTTGAGCAAGGTCTAAGAATGAATATTTACTTAGGTTTGGGAGCTAATACTTCTGATTTCAAGAAGCTATTAGAGATTGTACTCAAAGTAGAGGATGTAATCACATAATTTAAAAGGAGAAAAAAGCTAAAGAGGGGATCAGAGAGTCATCAAGGAGAGGGGATTCGGTTTGTTAAGAGGAAAGCTACTCATATTGGTGTAGGGGGATCTAGGAGAGCTGATGGCATATCGAGTAAAAGTGGTAGAAACTACCAGTTTGTTGGAGATCGAGGAGCTGGTAAGGATTCAGGATAGTATAGCACTGCTAATACACCATCAGCTGGATCCAAAAGGCAGAGGATCTTTTGATAGAGGAGTTGGAGGATTTCAGAGTTGTGCTACCTGTGAAAGAATTCATAGAGGACCATATGGGACCTACTAAGATCAATCAGACACGTTATATTTATAGAGAGGGGCACTTATAGAGGAGTTGATCGATAGCAAGGGGGAGTTCAGGAGTAAGGGCAGAGGAGATAGTATAGGGTTAGATTGGTGCCTTTGGCTTGAGCGGAGGTTTGGGTAGAACTAGTAGTAGAGGTGGTGGTAGAGGAGTTGGACCTGGACTAGCAGTGGGTACAAGTACTGGTGGGACATGCTCACCTTAGAATCAAAATAAAGTGAGGATATACCGTATAACGAGGGAGGAGGCACTTGCAGCCAACAATGTCATTTCTGTTACAATTTTATTATTTGATGTTAAAGCTTATGTGTTAGTAGACCCAGAATACACACTCTTACATTCCTTTAGATTTTGCCTCTAGAGTTTCGAGGGAGATTAGTCCTTTAGGATATGACCTAAGAGTTTCGTTACTAGTAGGAGACTGTGTGATAATAAAAATGCAAGGAGTGGAATGCCAGTGAGGATTGGTGGAGTGAAGCTACTAGTTGACTTGATAATGATGGATTTAAGCAATTTTGATATGATTCTTGAGATGAATTAGAGACTTCAAGTAACTAGAAAGTGATATTTGTAGGGAATCACAGAGTAGTCCTAGCATGTATAATCTCGACCACGACTGCTAGACGATAGATAGTGGATGGGTGTGAGGCATATCTAGCTCATATTATAGATACAAGGGAGATGAGTCTTAGATTAGAGGATGTTCTTGTGGTGAGGGAAATTTTGGAGGCATTTTTAGATGATTTACCAGGTTTATCGCTTCAATGAGGGATATATTTCACTATTGAGACTATGCCCAGGGTTGTACCAATTTCTATTGCACCTTACAGGATGGCTACTGTTGAGTTACATGAGTTTAAAAGGTAGTTAAAGGATTTGTTGGAAAAGAGTTTTATTAGACCAAGTACATCACCATGGGGAGAACCAGTGTTGTTTGTGAAGAAAAGGATGATAGTATAAGACTATGCACAGATTACCGATAGCTAAACAAGGTGACCGTAAAGAATAAGTACCTGTTGTTGAGGATTGATGATCTTTTGGATCAGCTAAAGGGAGCCATCATATGTTCCATGATTGACTTGAGATCGTGATATTGGCAGTTGAGGATAGATGAGTCAAGAATTCGTAAGACAACCTTTTATACTCAATATGGTCACTATAGGCTCCTAGTGATGCCTTTTGAGTTGATTAATGCACTCGCTCCATTCATGGCATTAATGAACAAGACTTTTAGTAGTATTTGGACCAATTTATGATAGTGTTCATTGATGATATATTAGTGTATTCAAAAAGTAAAGAGGAGCATGAGCAACATTTGAGGATAGTATTACAGATTCTAAAGCAGAGAAAGTTGTATGCAAAGTTGAGTAAGTGTGAGTTTTGGATGGAGCAGGTAGTTTTTGTTATATATATGGTTCTTGAGAGGGAGTGATGCTTGATCCTGCTAAGGTTAAGGTAATTACGGAGTGGGAACAACTTAGAAATATATAAGGAGTTTTCTAGGAATTGCTAGGTATTATTGGAGATCTATAGAAGGCTTTTTGACAATAACTAGCCTATCGCTAAAGAAAAGAGTTCAGTATGAGTGGACCAATTAGTATTAGGAGAGTTTTGAGGAGTTTAAGCAAAATTAACTTTTAACCCAGTTTTGGTGTTACCGTTGGGTGCTGGAGATTTTGAGGTATATATTGATGCTTCGAGGATAAGTTTAGGGTGTGTATTGATGCAACATAGAAAGGTGATAGCTTATGCCTTTCGTTAGTTGAGATCGCATAAGTTAAATTATCCCACCCATGACCTGCAGTTAGTAGCAATTGTGTTTACTGTTAAGATTTAAGACATTATTTATATGGGGAGACATTTCGAATTCTTACAAATCATAAGAGCCTTAAGTATATCTTAACTCAAAGGGAGTTAAGGCAGAAAAGATGGATTGAATTCTTGAAGTATTATGATTGCACTATTGATTACCATATGGGGAAGGTTAATATAGTCGCAAATGTTTTGAGTAGGAAAAGATCAGGCTGGCTAGTTTGAGTGGACATAGTATGATACCATTAGTGGAGTTGAGGACATTGGATGTGAGATTAGTGATTGATTATGTGAGTAGTTTATTGGCAAAATTACAGGTCTAAATAGATTTGGGTGATAGGATTAGAGAGGCTCAAACTCGAGATTCTTATCTGATGTGAATGAGAGAGAGAGTGCAACAGAGGAGGGGGACCAACTTTTGAATAAGAACAGACGAATTGGGAGGTGATTTTGTGTACCAAATGTAGATAAATTACAAGAAGAGATTTTGAAGGAAGCTCATAGTGCACCATATGCTATGCATCTTGGAACTACAAAAATGTATCGGAACCTGAAACCTTATTACTAGTGGCCAATCATGAAAAAATATGTAGCAGAATTTATGTTGAGGTGTTTGACTTGTCAGCTGGTTAAGGCAGAACATCAGGCACTAATAGGAAAATTAAGACCTTTAGTCATTCTATCGTGAAAGTGGGAGAATATTTCAATGGATTTTATGGAAGCGTTACTAAGGATCACATGTAGATATGATTTAGTTTGGGTGATTATAGATAGATTGACTAAATTAGGTCATTTCTTACCTATAAAATAGGCATATTCCTTGGACAAGCTTGCCAAGTTGTTTGTTGATGAGATTGTGAGGTTTTATAAAATTCTAGTGTCCATTGTATCAGATTTACATCTACAGTTTACTTCTCGATTTTGCATGAGTTTATAGACAATGTTGGGAACTAGGTTGAATTTGAGTACTGCATTTTACCCTTAATCAGATGGATAATCAAAACATACGATTCAAAAATTTGAGGATATGATGAGAGCTTATGTGCTAAAGTTTGAGGATGATTGGGATGGATATCTACGTTTGATGGAGTTTGCGTACAATAATAGTTATCACTCTATCATTGGTATGACACCATTTGAGGCATAATATGGCAAGTAGTGTAGAGATTCGATATGTTAGGATATAGAGGGAACGAGATTATTAGAGGGATCGATGTTGGTTCAAGAGACAATGGAGAAAATAAAGGTGGTAAGGCAATGCTTGAAAGCAGCTCAGGATCGACAAAAGAAATATGTTGATCAACATTATCGATAGATGGAGTACAATGTTGGAGATATGGTATTTTTTAGAGTATCACCTTGGATGGAATTCTAAGGTTTGGTAGGAAAGGGAAGTTAAGTTCGAGATATATAGTCCATATGAAATTGTACAACATATAGGGCCGTTAGCTTACACATATTAGCATTTCCACCAAAGTTATCACAGATTCATGATGTATTTCATATGTCAATGTTGAGATAGTACCAGTCAGATCCTAGTGATGTTTTATCGAGGCCTGAGATTGAAGTTACAAATGACATGACTTATAAGGAGGAGCTAGTGGAGATATTGGTAGACAAATTAAGAAATTAAGGAGACAGGAGATTTCGATGGTGCAAGTTTTGTGGAGTCATCATCTTTCTCAAGAGAGGCGATTTGGGATGTAGAGGATGAAGTTCTGATGTGTGCACAGAGGTGATTCAATGAAAGGATGTCTAAAAATCCTCGAAAGTTAATGATGATGGAATCGGATTGATGGGTTTGTGGATGTTTGGAAGTTTTCGGTAAGGAAGGACAAGGAAGAACAAAATTCGAAATTCAATCAAAGAAAGAAATGGAAAAACAAAAAAGTGCGTGAATTCACAAAAACTTTGTGTGAATAGAAAGTAAAAAATAGATATCAAAGTCGTTTTGATGATAAGAGGATACATAAGGTTCAATCCCTACTAGACCTCACGAATACGTGATTCGAGCAATCCAGATGATCAGAACTAAAACCAAGAAAGTTGAATCAAACAAGCATGCCACAATTTATGAAAAATTGATAAGTGAATTATTAATTCGTGTTGAAACAAGAACAAGAGGAATAAACCTCACTATGGTTGATGACTCAATCAAAAGATA
Source organism: Erythroxylum echinodendron (assembly GCA_027575705.1). Classification (NCBI taxonomy): domain Eukaryota; kingdom Viridiplantae; phylum Streptophyta; class Magnoliopsida; order Malpighiales; family Erythroxylaceae; genus Erythroxylum; species Erythroxylum echinodendron. The sequence goes on along the minus strand of JANZXR010000172.1, from coordinate 22,142,266 downwards.
ATGGTTCTTTCACCAAAACCCTAATGAACCTATTTATACCTAGGTTTAATAATAATTACTCGGGCTTTAACATGGGTGGACCCAAAACAAAAAAGGTGTCTTAACTTAAAATAATTAAAAGATCTAATGTATGGGCTCAATAGTCTAAGTCTTCAAGTCTTCAAGTCCTAAGGGTATCCGATCCAAGGATTTGAGTAAGATAAATCAATTAGGGCTGGGATCCATAAAGCTCTCCTCCCACAAGCTTGGACTACTCCATCCTCTCCAAAAGATAGCCCACATGCGTATAGAGCCCCTCCTTAAATCTCTTAGCCCTAGCGTCGATCATAGGGCCTACTGGCATAACTAGCTCTCCTCTATTGCTTCTGTCATTCATGGTAACTCCATGGCGATCCGTGTTCTTGCTCACATCAGTCCCCCCCTTTTCATAAAGATTCGTCCTTAAATTTGGATCCATATGAAAAGGAGATAATCCAGTAACATTTAAGGAAGCAGACACATCATACTTACCTGGCAAATCGATCTTGTAATTGTTGTCATTGATTTTCTCTATGACTTGGAAAGGACCATCACCTCGCGGGTCTAGCTTGGATTTCCTATGATTAGGAAAACGCTCCTTCCTAAGATGCACCCAAACCCAATCTCTAGGTTCGAAAGTCACCAACTTCCGTCCTTTATTGGCTTGATGAGCATAGACCTTGTTTCTTTCCTTAATACGTTGTCGTGCCTTCTTATGAATCTCCTTCACTATTTTAGCTTTCCTCTTCCCATCTATACTAGACAACTCATGTAGAGGTAAGGGGAACCAAATCCAAATCATTCAAAGGATTAAACCCATAAACAATCTCAAAAGGTGAGAACCCTATGGTAGAATGCACACATCTATTATATGCAAACTTAATGAATGGCAAGCAATCTCCTTAAGTTTTCAAATTTCTCCCTACAATAGTACGCAACAAAGTTCCTAAGTTTCTATTCACAACCTCAGTTTATCCATCAGTCTATGGATGGCAAGTAGTAGAATATAATATTTTAGTTCCTAACTTTCCCCATAATACACGCCAAAAATGACACAAAAATTTACCATCTTTATCCGAAACAATAGACCCAAAAACACTATGCAATCGTATAATAGAACAAATCAGCAACATGCATGGCATCATCAGTCTTATGGCATACAATAAAATGAGCCATTTTACTAAATTTTTCCACAATAACAAAGATGTTATCATACCCCTTCTTTATTTTAGGTAAACCCAAAATAAAGTTCGCAGATATATCCATCCAAGGGTTAGTAGGTAAAGGCAAAGGGGTATACAATCCATGAGGTTTAGAAGTGGATTTGGCCTGTCTACAAGTAACGCATCGGCTACACACATGCTCCACATCCTTACGCATACATGGCCAATGAAAATGTTTATGCAAGATGTCTAATGTCTTATTAACCCCAAAATTTCCCATTAACCCACCGCTATACGCCTCATTCACAGACAGCTCACGCAGTAAACAATTAGGTACACATAATTGATTTCCATGATATAAATAACCATCAGACCTAAAGTACTTGTGAAATGCACCATGTTCAAATGCAACATACACACTAGCAAAATCTACATCAGTGGCATACAATTCCTTAATTTGCTCAAATCACAACAACTTAGAGCTAAGAGTAGAGATTAAGGAATACCTCCTAGATAAGGTGTCGACCACTAAATTTTCCTTCCCTTGCTTGTAGTGCAACATGCATGGAAAAGTCTCCAAAAACTCCATCCAAGTCACATGTCACTTACTCAACTTACCTTGGCTCTTCAAATGCTTAAGCGACTCGTGATCCGTTCGAATGACAAATTCCTTTGGTTAAAGGTAGTACTGCCACACCTCTAATGCTCTTACCGCGACATAGAGTTCCTTGTCATAGGTCGGATGGATGAGTTAGGCGCCACTCAACTTCTCACTGAAGTATGCAACTAGTTTTCCTTCCTGTAACACCACAACACCTATACCAATCCTAGAAGCATCACATTCAACTTCAAACATTTTACCCAAATTGGGCAAACAAAGAATAGGAGTAGAGCACAAATTTTCTTTTAACAAGTTAAAAGCACATTCTTGCTCTTCCCCCCATGTAAAACCTCTCTCTTTCTTGATTACCTTTGTCAAAGGTGCAAGAATGGTAGAGAAATCCTTCACAAACCTCCTACAGAAACTAGAAAGTCCACGAAAACTCCTCACCTCGGTCTCACTCTTAGTCATTGGCCATTCTTGAATAGCCTTCACCTTTTCACTATCCACTTCAACTTCCTTCGAACTAACCATAAATCCTAAGAAATTCAACTTATCAATGCAAAATGTACACTTCTTAATATTTGTATATAACTTCTTTTTTCTCAACACATCAAGAACATACCTCATATGTATGACATGCTCATCCAATGTAGTGCTGCTATATATAAGAATATCATCAAAGTAAACAACTATCAATCTGCTTTGAAATTCACACAAAACATGATTCATTAACCTCATAAAGGCGCTAGGTGCATTAGTTAAGCCAAAAGGCATCACTAATTACTCATACAACCCATACGTAATTTTAAAAGAAGTTTATACTTAGTTTTAAAAGCAGTTTTTCATTCATCCCCAGGTTGTATTCGAATTTGATGATAACCACTTTTTCGATCAATTTTTGTGAACATGCACACACTATGCGATTCATCTAACATGTCGTCTAACCTAGGAATGGGATGTCTATACTTTACAGTGATTTTGTTCATAGCTCTACAATTCATGCACATCCTCTACGTTCCATCCTTCTTTGGCATCAATATGACAGGAACAGCACACAGACTCAAGCTTTCCATCACATAACCCTTCTCTAATAGCTCATACATTTGTCTTTGAAGCTCCTTTGTCTCCTCAGGATTGCTCCTATAGACTGATCAGTTTGGTATTTAAGCTTCGGGCATGAAGTCAGTTTGATGTTCAATACCTCGTAAGGGAGGTATCCCTTTAGGTATTTCCTCAAGGAAGACATCTCCATATTCCTGCAAAAGAGACTTAAAAACACTTGGCAAATCTTGGTTAGGGTTAGTTTCTATTGTAAAACACTCCCTATATCTAACCACCACAAGTGCTCTTTTCTCTCTACATGCTCTTCTCAAATCTTTTCCCTCAGTAAACAAGTTCACCTTCTTATTTTTTCTCTCGCTCTTCTTTTCTCTCTCTGCACTTTTCTCTCCTGTACATCTCACTTTCTTTTCCTCACTCATGCAGTCACTTCCCATTGGGCCAATCTCAATTTTCTTTTAGGCCTCTTTTCCCTCTTTTTTTTTGAACCTCACTACCCGAACCCTCCTCACTTTTTATTACTTTGGCGTGGTCCAAGTAGATCTCATTGGGTGACAATGGCGCCAAGATGAAATTTCTACCCTTGAATTTAAAGGAGTGCCTATTGGTATATCCATCATGTTCTACACGCCTATCAAATTGCTATAGTCTCCCTAATAACAAATGACCTATCTGTATAGGTACCATATCACAAAGAACCTCATCCTTATATCTACTCACTGAAAATGACATTAACACCTACTTTGTCACTTTCACCTTACCACTATCATTAAACCATTGTAACTTGTATGGCTCAGGATGTTTCATATATATTAACCTCAATTTGGTTACCATAGTCATACTAGTGACATTTGCACAACTACCCCCATCTATGATTAGATTACAAACTTTTCCTCCCACTAAACACCTCGAATGAAATAAGTTTTCTCTCTAATCTAAAGCCTCCTCCTTTATCCGAGCACTCAAAACCCTCCTAACAACAAGTGCTTCTCCTATTGTAGCCCTCTTCACGCAATCATCATCATTATCATTTTCATCACATGGTCAGGGATCACATTCACTATCATCCTCAGACTTAACTATCTCATTATCCCTTATGTACATGACTTTCTTATTAAGGCATTGGGATGCACTATGACCCAAACCCAAATATTTAAAGCATTTAACACTAGAATGTTTACTAGAAGATGCTTGAGTGCTAGGTGTACCTTTTGTTTCATCCCCTACATTTAGCCTCTTTGGACTCTCCTTAAAGTCGACACCCTTGTCCTTTGGTCTCTCCTCCCTTTTAACACATTTCAAGTTCCAATTATGGCTAGAACTCGTTCCACTCTTTTCTGTCACTCTAGTCTTAAGTTGCCTCTCTACTTTTATGGCCATGTTCACCATGTCTTCAATCTCCACATTGTGTTGCAACTCCACCACATTGGCTATCTTCTGGTTTAACCCACTCAAGAAATGTGCCATAGTAGCCTTTGGGTCCTCCTCAATATTAACTCGGATCATGGCTATCTTCATCTCCTTTTGGTATTCCTCCACTGACTTAGACCCCTGTGTGAGTCCTTGGAGCTTTTGATACATCTCTCGGTAATAATATGAAGGAACAAATCGCTTCTTTATGCACGCCTTCTTTGCTACCCAAGTAGTGATAGGGTACTCTCCATTCCTCCTTCGAGAAGTCACCAACTGGTCCCATCATATTAATGCATAGTCAGTGAACTCAATAGCAACAAGCTTTACTTTTTTTTTTCCTCAAAGAAGTTGTGGCACTTAAAAATCGTCCACTTTCCGTTCCTACTCTAAATAAGCCTCAGCATCATTCCTACCCTTGAAGGATGAAATTTGCATCTTGATAGATTTGAGGCCTCCATGTCGCCTGTTGAGTGGTTCTCCTCTCTTAGCCCTCATAGGCATACGCTCCCCATACTTCTCTTCCTTCTCATCGAATTCATCTTCCTCAACCTCATACTATAGTGGTGGCGGTCTACCGAAAGGAGGTGCATGCTATCGAAATGCAGCACGCAGAGCTAGAGCTTCCCCATGTCCTCCACGTCTGAGCTCCATAATTTGCTGACCTTGCCTCTCCATTGTCTCCCTCATTTTGGTAAAGGTTAGATTGAGCCTCTTGAATTGCTATTGAATGGCTCTCAAGGTGAAAGCACTTACCTCTCCAATTTGGCTCTCATCATGTTCTTCTCCTTCTTGAGACATTATATAGACTAATTTCTTCCTGCAAAATAAATGTTAGCAATAAACAGCCTCACAGCACTCCCTCACATGTTTCACTCAAGTCAAAGTCACTCCCCTCGTGTTTGACAAGTTACAACTTTTTCCCTCAATTGCACTCACACACTCTTGCCTCTTACCTCTCAAATTCCTCTGAAATTCAAGTTACAAGATGGAACCAAGTTTCTACTGCTCAATAATCCTAAAGAAGTAGAGTGTATGTTCAAATAAATTGTAATATGAATCCAACAATTATGCCACTAGGTACCCAAGTACAGATCATAACAAGTAAGCAATTCGCATAAGGCAATTAATAAGGAAAGATTTCAATTCGAATTTTTTTCTAGATTTTTCTAGATTTTTCAGACTTTTTTAGACTTTTTTAAGATTTTTTAATTTTTGGACCTTTTTCTAGACTTTTTTTGACTTTTCTTTTTTTGGATTTTTTAAGTTTTTCTGGATTTTTTGACTAATCTTTTTTCAAATTTTTTTGTATTTTTTGACATTTTTAGATTTAGGTCAACAATCAATAGAAGATAACACAAGGGAAAGAAGAAACCCTAGTTCGAAATTTTCACGCCCTAGGTTTGGTTGAAGCTATTGGATTTGAAGGAATAAAATTAAATGAAGGTGACGAACAAACGTTAATTTTGCTTTGATGTAAATAAGAATTTACCTCACATCAAGGCTCTGCTACCAATTGATGCACGCATGGAAGTGATTCAAAGAAGGGTTGTCCAAAAATTCTCGAAAGTTAATGATGATGGTGTTGGATTGATGGGTTTGTGGATGTTTGGAAGTTTTCGATAAGGAAGGACAAGGAACAAAAAAATTTGAAATTCAACAAAATAAGAGGATACGTAAGGTTCAATCCCTACTAGACCTCACGAATACATGATTCGAGTAACCTAGATGATCGGAACTAAAAACAAGAAGGTTGAATAAAAAAAGCATGCCACAATTTGGGAAAATTGATAAGTGAATTACTGATTTGTGTTGAAATAAGAACAAGAGGAATAAACCTCACTATGGCTGACAACTCATTCAAAAGATAATGGCTCTTTCACCGTAACGCTAGTGAACCTATTTATAACTAGGTTTAATAATACGTATTTAGGCTTTAACATGAGTTATCCCAAAACAAAAAAGGTACCTTAAAATAATTAAAAGATCTAATGTATGAGCTTGATAGCCCAAGTCAAGTCCCAAGGGTATCTAATCTAAGGATTTCAGTTAGATGAATCAATTTAGGCTGGGATCCATAAAGCTTCCCTCCCACAGGATTGGACTGTTCCATCCTCTCCAAAAGATAGCCCACATGCGCATGGAGAGCCTCCTTAAATCTTTTGGCCCTAGCTCTGATCATGGGCCCCATTGGTATAGCTAGCTCTCCTCCCTTGCTTCTGTTACTCATGGCAACTCTATGGCGATCTGTGCTCCTGCTCACATCAAGTTTGACGTCAGTATGCTCATTTATTTAGATCATTAGGTTCATAATTTAATTTTGAGGGTGAAATTCTTTTAAGAGGGGGAGATTTGTAAGGCCTACTTAGTAATAAACAAAACTTACCTAATAGCACAACCCAACCTATTAACCATTAAACATGCATATAAGAAATCATCTGGAATTTTGAAGAGAACCAACAAAAACAACTACTTCTTCATCTTTTCTCTCAACTGTTCCGGTTGGTAAGTGTGTCTAAATACATCATTTTATCCTGCATGTGACACTTTTCATATTTTTTCTCTCATTGGGTTTGTTTTACATCAAATTGGTGGGAGGGGTGGGGGTTATGGAGGTTAACAACCCCAAAGTGCCTTACACTTAGGTAAAAATTCCAGCAGCTCTATTATGTCTTTTTTTTTTATTTTGATCATCTTACACTAGTTTATAGTTAGATTGCATGTTGTGATTATTTGGGACAATAATTGAAGTTGCATGAAGGGATAAAAATGGAGAAAATGTGGTTAGAATTGATAAAGGAAGAGAAGATAAGAGAAAAGGAGAGGGTGAAGAAGATGATATCTTTTGAAAATTTAATATGCATATAAGGGTAGAATAAGAAATGCAAAAAGTGAAAGGGTAAACCTAGAATTTACTTCAAAAGGGCATTTTTGGTATTAATTGAAATGGATGAGGGCAAAATAGGACTTTTAATTAATTAAGGGTATTTTAGTAATTATGATGGTTAGGTTAGTAAGGATATTATTTTTATAATTATGAATAAAGTGGAAAAGGGAATAATGTTGGATTATTAAATATATTTGAGTTGAACATTTTCATAAATTAGTCTAATAATTTTGTAAATGTCTAGGTCTGATTAAGGAGTAAATTGGACTATAAGTTAGTTAAGTCAGAAATCGAGGTAAGGATAACCTTAGATTTTACTCTTAAAACATAATATCATTTTGTTATTAATAAATTATATTTTGAATTATTCATTAATTAAATTAATGATTAATAATTACATATATGAATTATGTTCATTTTATTTCACTAATAATTAACAAAGTAAAGGTGATTCATGTTTATATGTTTATATTCCTTGCACAAGAGTTTTAACAAGGGGAAGGTATCTTTGAAGTTGTTTAAACACCTTAAAAAATTTGTCTAACTCTTTATCCATCTTGTCTTTCTTCACTGTAGCTAGATATGGGATGGCAGGATAATATTCCTTGACTTTTTTAAGTAACGTTAACCTTTAGTATTTGGGTGACCCTCAGTAGTCACCTTTTTCTCTTTTTGGAGCTTTTTCTCACTTGTTTGGGTGACTATCATTACTCTTTCCTTATGACTCATCTCCGTTGTACTAGACAAACTCCCTTTTTGTCTTTATGCCATTGTCTTTGCTATTTAGTCGAGTTGAATCTCCAAGTTCTATATAAAAGCATCCGTTCTCTAATGTCTTCTAGGTTTCTTAGTCTCAGGTGCTTGCTTCTGGAACCAAGTGGACGACTATTTCTTGTTTGGTCCTGATTTTTTCAAGAAAAGTTAGGGTGAGTCCTCCATCCTAGATTATACATGTAGCTATATAGATTATTTTGGGGTTAGAGCATTCCCCAAATAGTCCATATATTTGGGTTGTACAACTTGACAATCTTGACCTTAATGCTATAACCCGCACACCTCATACTGCATCACTCAATCTTGTAGAGCCATCATAAGTCTATCTATCTTTCTACTTAAGGCCTTGACTTGACTCACCAATTGTGTCATTGTGTCACTTTGTGCACTCCTGCTAGCTTATTGACTCGTGTCTAGATAAGCACCACCGGTAGTTTTTTATGGCCATGCCTTCTATTAAGTCTTAGGCCACCTTTAGTGTCTTGTTGTTGAGTTTTCAACCACGTGCTGCATCTATAGACTATCATGTTCTTTGAGTTAGCCCATTGTAAAATGTTTGGATTTGCATCCAAAGAAATAAACTATGGTATGGGCATCTTTTTAGCATCTCCTTGAATCTCTCCTATGTATCATGTAAGGATTTCGTTTCAGCTTAGAAGCATAAGGAGTTATCGTTCCTCAGTTTTGTAGTTTTTGTTGGTGGTAAATACTTCAACAAAAACTTCTTCGCCACTTGGTCCTATGTTTTTTAAATCGTGGCATCAAATTCAACCATTGTTTGGCCATCCCTTTAAAAGAATATGGGAATAAACACAGTCTGATGACATCATCATTAGCTTGTTGATTTAAAAAGTATCGTAGATCTTAAAAGTTAAAAAATCTTATGATCTGGACAGATAGCTTACCACTATTGTGGTAGTGGCCTAAAGGGTTTCCCAACCTCTATCACGATCATGCATGGGCGGGATGGTGATAGAAGCCCCGTACAACACTCCCATGATTATGGTCAACCTCCATATATCTAAGATCTGCTCTTATATTCACATTCCTATTTCCATACAATTATAAACACATTAATCACCTCTTAAAACATAAAATTAAGATCAAATTCTTTCTCTAAACCAATCAAAAACTTAAAACATATAATCAAACTAACAAGAATATAATTCTAAGTCTATACATATGATAATCTTCTAAGAAAATAGTTAAAAACACACTTAAACACCTGGAAAATATACTGTAATCTACACCTATGACATGCTAAAATGAAGTTGATGTCCCTTCCCTTAGCGATATGAAATTACAGAATATAAAAATCTTGCAAAAAAATTTTCTTGATTCACCACTTGATCTTCAACCAAGAAGAAGATTCAAACAAGAAGAGAAGAATGAAGTTTGTTTCAAAAGATTTGTAACCCAACCCTCAAGAACATGCATAATCTAATCTAAGCAAATTATAAATTGAACGGCATAAGATTAAAAGAAGAACAACAAATAAAGATGTCACTAATTGATGAAACAAAATCAATTAGATAAGTCGCATGCAAAGCATAAAAATCATGCAATGCATTCTAATTATTCAACAAGAATAATAATAAGGATAAACCTTACAAAATAATGTCATAAAATTGTATCCCCTAGTGATAATCGAACCTCCCTATATATAGGAGAGGGGTTGACCAAAAATTAAGGAATAAGAATTACCTTAAACCTATAATTACTTAGCCTACTAGGAAACTGCCTTTTAGGAAACAAGATCTACAAGAAAAATAACTTTAGGAAACAAGATGTACTAGGAAACTTAATTTTAGGAAACAAGACCTACTAGGAAACTAAATTTTAGGAAACAAGACCTACTAGGAAACTAACTTATAGGAAACAAGATCTTAGGAAACAAGACCTACTAAGAAACTAACATGTAGAAAATAAGAGACCTTATAGGATTTGGTTAATTGTCCCTTATAAAGAAGGAAACCTACTAATAGTAAATTCAACCATGGGCCTTATTTTTCAAGTTAGATTGGCCAAACTTCTTCAAGACTTATTAAGTGGAATTGCTTGGACTCCTTAATTAAAGCAATTTAAACTTGAGCTTAAGAATGGGCTTCTTTAATTAAATTATTCAAAGCCCCTTGCATATTTTTGGTCCTAGCCCTTATCATAGGTGGGTAAATCACTAGGTAGTTCATTAGTAGCAAAGCAATTTTCTTTATAAATTGTAAGTATAAAAGGCATATGAGCAGAAATAGTCTTATCTACATCTCTCGCACATTGCATAAAAAATGCGTTTTTTCTCACTAGCTTTTGACTTTTGATTCTTTCGCTTAACTAATACTTCCCTTTTTTCTCTCCCCTCACTTGACTTTTGTGGCTCACCTTGTCTTTTCTCTCTCTCTCTCCTCTCAATTTGATTTATGCGCCTATAACCTCTTCAGGGGAAAGGGGTTTTAAAGTACATGTCCTACCATCCATTACAAAAGAATATTTGTTAGTATATCCATTTTTATTCATGCACCTATCAGATTCCCATAGACATTTTAATAATATATGATATATACTCATAGGTATAACATCACAAAGCACCATATCTTGATACTTACCAATAGACAAATGAATAAGTGTTTGACATTTTACCTTTACATCACCTCTATCATCTAACCATTGTAAATTGTAAGGATGAGGATGCCGCATAGTAAATAGCGATAACCTAGCAATAAGATGCACACTAACACAGTCAGTACAACTACCTCCATTAAAAATCCTTATTCTTAACTAAACATCTCATATAGAAGATGTTAATATGTTGCTCATCACTTAGCTCAGGTGAGATTTGTGTATTCAAGGTTTGGACTACCACCAATGCTTTATTAGATCCTTCAACCTTGAATTCATGATCGAAGTTGTCCCCTTCAACACCTTCTTCCTTGTCACTTTGAGTCCATGGAGGCATATCATCACACTCATGATCAGTAATGTAAGTCCCATCCTGCAATAACATATACACCTTTTAGTTAGGACATGGTGATGTGATATGACCCTTACCTAGACACTAAAAGCATGTGACAAGTTTTAAATGGCTTTAGTGTTGAACTAAGTTTGAAGAACTAGCCTTAGACTCAGTAGGTTAAATGGACGTATTTTTATTAGCACTGGGGTTAGAAGAATTCCTAACCCTATTGTTTCCCCTTTTATTTTACTGCCAGCGTGCATTGTTAGGTCGAGCCTTTACATAAAAAGAAGAAGTAAAAGCATTCTCCTTTATATGTCTCTTAGCAGTCATGGCTTTCTCTAACAAATTATCCATATCAATGTACCCTTGCATTTAAAATCTCTGGCGAATCGGTCAATTCAACCCTTCAAGAAAATGGGCTAAAGCAGTCAATTCATCATCTTTAGTGCCATCTTTGATTTTCAATGCCTCTAACTCTCGAAAGCATTTAACTATAGTTTGACTATCTTGCTTTAGTTCTCGTAACTTGTTATACAATTCAAGAAAATAGGCATTTGGAACATACTTCTTCCTCATTATGCCAGTTAGTTCATGCGAAGACAAAATAGAGGGTTCCTCATTCCTTCTACATTCACGCACAAAGTTACTCCACCAAATAGGAACATAATTTTGGAATTCAATAACAACTAACTTAATTTTCTTTTTTTCATAAAATTATGGATGGTGAAAATCCTTTCTACTTTCGATTCATAATCTAAGTAAGCTTTAGGATCAAATTTTCCATAAAATTCAGGAATTTTCAACTTAATAGATCCTAAATTAACATAAACCTTTTTACCTTGTCCATAAGTGTGGTTGGAAGTTTCAATTTCTTCCTCAAATTCTTCTTGATATTGATTGCTCATTGAAGCTTTGCTTGCATTCATGTTGTTCATGGACTCCTTAATGTTTTTATTCTCAACTTCTAACTCCATCATTTATTTTACCAACACCGTCAATAAGCCGTTATTGTTAGGCTCCTTGACGTCCCTTTTAGTGCGAGCTAAGTTAGCCTCAAGTTTAGCCTGTCTCCTTCTTATTGCTTCATCAGAGATGATAGCTGCAAAATGAAAACCTCACACCCTCTTTTGTTTATTTTCAAACCACTTCCTTTGTGTTATAACCTAAAGCTACTCTTAACGTAACTGTTTCACTCTTCAATAAACTTTTACAATTTGATGTAAAATAAAAACCCAGTCTTTTACCACTCGTGCCCTATTGTCTTATTGAGTGAAAAGAATAATAAATGCTAATTCTCAAGAAAGGTAGCACAAAGAAACAAGTTAGGAGATCAAAGAATAATAATGGCTCAAATATAATTTTCAATAATAATCTAGAACAAGAAAATAGATGAGAATATGTCACAAATTGGTACAATTTCAGGTAAAGGTATTTTAGTAATTTTTAGGAGTAAAATATGCAATATGGGTGTTAATCAAAAGATCTCATCAGGTAATATCAAATTGATATATAGCATACTCTCAAATTCCTCACGATCAAAAGGATATGGCAATTTAAGCTACCATACCTAAAAAGTAAACAATTTCCAATGAAAATAGAATTAACTAAAAGATAAGGAAAGTAAGACTTCATTCCTTACAAGTAAAGTACTTTCTAAATCGATAATACCTTCACAATTAGGAAACTTTCTAAGAACACAACTTTTTTCTCTTTTTTAATTTTTCTTCTTTTTTTTTCCACTTTTTGCGTTTTTATTTTGTTTGGTTGTTTTTTAAAGTAAAGGAGGTTGAAACTACATAAAGAAAATTGCCAATAAATTAAATTTGGACAAAAAATTAGAAACATCAAAAGACGAAATTCATGACATAAAAGAAATCAACCAAGAAACAATTCAAGATTGATTAAGAACTCCAAGAATGAAAATTTAAGAAGCACGAAATTATTCACATAACATAAACCAAGATAATGTAAGCTCTGATACTAAATTGATATGAAATTGTGGAATATAAAAAGCTTACCCAAGACTTTTCTTGATTCACCACTTGATCTTCAACTAAGAAGAAGATTCAAACAAGAAGAGAATAACGAAGTTTGTTTCAAGAGATTTGTAGCCCATCCCTCAAGAATATACATAACCCAATTCAAGCAAATTATGAATTGAATGACACAAGATTGAAAGAAGAACAACAAATAAAGACACTGCTAATTGATGAAACAAAATCAATTACATAAGTCGCATACAAAGCATGAAAATCGTGCAATGCATTCTAATTATTCAACAAGAATAATAACAAGGATAAAGCTCACAAAATAATGTCATAAAATTGTGTCTCTTAGTGATAATCGAACCTCCCTATATATAGGAGAGGGGTTGACCAAAAATTAAGGAATAAGAATTACCTTAAAGCTATAATTACGTAGCCTATTAAGAAACTACCTTTTAGAAAACAAGATCTACTAGGAAACTAACTTTTAGGAAACAATATCTATTAGGAAACTAAATTTTAGGAAATAAGACCTACTAGGAAACTAACTTGTAAGAAATAAGAGACCTTATAGGATTTGGTTAATTGTCTCTTACAAAGAAGGAAACCTACTAATAGTAAATTCAACCATAGGCCACATTTTTCAAGTTAGGTTGGCCCTACTTCTTCAAGACTTATTATGTGGACTTGCTTGGACTCCACAATTGAAGCAACTTAGACTTGGGCTTGAGAATTGGCTTCTTTAATTAATTATTCAAAGCCCTTTGCATTCTTTTGGTCCTAGCCCTTGTTATAGGCCCAACAATACCTACAAGTAGATGCCACATCACTAGCCCTTTGATCCTTATCACTTAGCTTATAATTGGTACTCAACCTTACTCTTTCTTTAAGCTTAAGAATATGTATCATTATCTAATACGAATTATTCCTTGATATTATGCACCAGAAATTCCCCTCCATTTTATAATAGGTATGGATCTATTTAACCTATTATGAGCTTTTATCCTTCATAATTGTTCATATCCTCTTAATAAATTGGATTTAGTTTATGGTTTTAATGGTAATATTCCAAGCCTCCTTCTTTGGGCAAACATAATTCACATAGCTTCACTTTAGCAATGGAATTGTTAATGGCATTTTTAAACCATATGACCCTCCCTAATATTTGGTTTATGGTCTTACTTATACTTTTAGAAAACCAAATATGCAAAGACTAATATACATGAATGATGTTTATCACAAAGTTCACAAATTTCACTCTTTTTGCTAATCTCAAGCTTTTGTTGTACCAACTTTCTATTCTTAATTTAGTTCTCTTTATAAGTGGCTCGAACTTATTATATGACGGTCTCTTAGTGGAGATAGGAACATCAAGTTAGATCAAAGGTGGTTTGGAAACTCTCATCCATTTTGTGCACTCCAAAACTCTTGTATTAATAATTATTCCTACAGAAAGACACAATTGACTCTTCTACTGATTAATGGCAATAACATGTAGCACTTTGAAAGATCTTAGAGTTGTCATAAGTGAATTCAATGAATTCGGATCCATATTGGAGAAGAGAATGAGGTCCTATGAAAAGGACTAGTGATTTTTGTAAACTTTTATTTAGTGATATTTGAACTTTTTCTTTTGACTGATTCGTAACTTAATTAATTTGATCATCACTTCCATTCTAAAAGTGAAGAGGTAAGGGGACAAATGATTGACTTGCCTTAGTCCCCTTATTCCTTGGAAGAGCTTGGTTGGCTCCATATTAATAAAAATACCATATGATATTGTGATTAGGAATTGAGTTATCCAATATATAAATTTAGGAGGGAATCCAAAGGCATACATTGTGTTCAAGATAAACTCTAATCTAATAGATCATAAGCTTTACTGAAGTCTACTCAATAGGGCAATTCTTAATTAAAACCCTTCCTTTTGTAATTTTTAGGAGTTCTTGAATCATCAAGGCATTAACCCTAGTCAATTTGCCCTTAATAAAAGCTCCTTAAAAAGAATAGACTATTTTAGAAATGATGAATTTTAATCTATTAGCTAACATTTTGAATATGACCTTATAAATAGTATTACAATATGAAATTGGTTGAAAGAAAAAGGCATTAAGACCATCTTTTCCTAGTGCCTTTTTAGGATCCAAGGCAAACATTACTTCCTTAACATCATTAGTAGTAAATGGCTTACGAGATAATTAGCTTCTTGAAGAGAATTTTGCTTTGTAATGAGAGATTTTAACCAAGTCACAGAAGATGTTGCATTTAAAAGAGAGCCTATTGAAAAAATAGGAGAAATTTCCTGATTTATTTAAGTTTTTAAAATATAGCCAATTGCCACATTGATCTCATAATGAAATAATTTTTATTAGTATTCTTCCTAAAAACATGGATTTATGTAAAAGAAAAAAAGTTATTCTCCCCTTATTATAATCATAAAATTTTGGACCTATATTTGATAAGAGAAAGACTTATCTATACTGCTTAGTTATATAGGTGCATTGCATATTTCTCTTCTTCCTAAAGGGCCTGATCATTTGGGGGATAGTATAAGGATCTCTGCACTTCATTCAACTTCCTTTTAGTTTTCTAAACTGCTAGATAAGTGTCTGGGTATCTGGTGCTGCTCAGAGATTTAAATTCATTCTTGATTTGCTCCATTTTTCTCATGCAATTGAATAATCTATAGCTCTGTACACTAAATCTTAAGCTTGTGAGAATAGCTTCTACGAAATGGAGATTTTCTCTTTTAAAAATTGAACAAATTTTGTACCAAAATGGATGAGTGATCAGAAAAAAAGGGATTGTTAAAGCATTATATCTTTAGTATCCTTTAGCTTCAGAGGGATTGCTAAGGCTATTGAAATCACCAATTACTGTCT
Source organism: Erythroxylum echinodendron (assembly GCA_027575705.1). NCBI lineage: Eukaryota > Viridiplantae > Streptophyta > Magnoliopsida > Malpighiales > Erythroxylaceae > Erythroxylum > Erythroxylum echinodendron. Next base: position 22,126,534 of record JANZXR010000172.1, on the reverse strand, counting down.
GACGCTTAAACATTGTATCCATAATATCCTTCAGCTTATTCTAGAGGGGAATATGTTGAAATGCTAGGTTGAAAGCATAAATAAATACAATAAAGAAACTAGCCCTTTCTTGTTTCGTTCAGACTTGCAGATGAATGAGTTGGTTTTCTACTATAAATGCTTGGATCATGGGCCATTATAAGACTTTCAGATGGAGGAGTTGGTTTTGTACTATAAATGCTTGAATCATAGGCCAGTATAATAATTCCATCATGATGATAGTGATAAAAGGGAGAGCTCGGAGCAATTGATAAAAGTTGCTTGAAAATCACATATTCAAATTATGAAAATAACCTTTTTGCAAAATATATATAAGAATAAGACTAAGAACATCAATAACCTTAGTAATCTAATTCCAATATTTTTCCAGAATTTCATAGTGCTTCCATTATGCTACTTAATTTTTGTTTCCAAAAGACCAGTAAAAAAGGGATTAGTATCATTTAAATAATCATTAGGGCATTTATTACTTATTTATGCTATTTAACCTCCTAGTATTCTGGGAAAGAATATTCGTTGAAGGGAAGAAGTAGAAGTTTTTTGTCTTCCTCTTTGAACTCCTTCTTCTGAACCTCTGAAAGTTCACCGTCCTCTTATTTGAAAGTATTGATTGGGTTTGAGCCAACTGCATTCGAGGTTGGTATTGACTATTCTGAGCAATTTAATTGAAGTACTACCATCCTACTTACAGATTTATAAATGGACATAAGAGTTGTGATCATCAGCGTGTGTATCTTCTTGCCTTGATCCTATTGAGTCATTAAAATCCTGACTAGCTTCGTAAGGATTGAAATTTAACAACCAGGGCCTTGCAGTAGTTTATTATTAAAAGTAGTCTTAGCACCTATTTGGTTCAGCTTTTTTAGGGTGAAAAAGTACTTAAAAAGTTGTATTTTAGAAGCTCAAATACAATTTTTTAAGAAGTTTAAATTTGAAACTTTTCAAAAAAGCCTCTCATTTTAGCTTTTTCGGGTAGACATTTTTTGCGTTGTTTACGTTTATAACGCGAATAGCCAACTTCTACGCAGATTTTTTTCGTCTTCTCAAGGGAACTTCTCAAGGGACACACCCATGTTCTTAAGGGAGTCTTCTGTGCAGTGGTTTCTGGTATGATTTGTTACGCCATCTTGTTACGAATCTCGCTCTGTCTCTCACTATCTCTGCTTATCACTCTCGGTTTTTCAGATATGTGAGTTTGGTTTATTTTCTCTTTTTTTTTGAAAAATTATTTGTTGTTTTAGGTTCTTCAGTGAGCAGTGTTATTAGATGAGAAATTCGATCTCTTTTGCGGTTTATTGTTGCTTAGGTTTGATGATTGTGTATAGTTTTGGTTGTTAACCCCTAAAAGCTCTCTGTTTGGAAAAAAGAATTATACTTTTCCACAGAGTAAAGGAGAAGATGAAAGAGAATGATAGAAATTCATCTTCAAAACCATTAACTTTAGAATATACAAATTCAACATCTTTTAGGTCAATCCCTAGCTTACTCGATTGATAAAGAAAGACGAGTAACATCACCTAGAGCAGAAAGTGAGAGATTAATGGCCCTTCCCTCTTCTAGCGTCTAGCCCTTGTTCTGCTATTTGATCGTGAGGGCATGGTGGAGTTTTCTTAAATATGGAACTTAGTGATGCTTTGTTTTTGTGTTTGTTTATACGGCTCTTGTGATTTTGAGTTTCTTATTTTTGGGTTTAATTTTGGATAACTTTCATGGACTGGTCAACCATTTGGTGCTTATATTGTTATTTAGGTGTTTAATATTGCCTTATTACAATATCAATCGATGGAGTTCGTTAAATCCGAATGTTAAAAGCTTTTCATGCTTATCTTTTTGTATGAAAGTATCCTCCTATAGAAGATGTAGTGGGGGGTGTTCTATCTTCTAAAGGTGTTTTGCAAACCAACCAAAACCAGCTTGTGACTTTGTTGAATATGTTGAACTTTTGGCAATCGATTAGGTATTATTGTGGTTTTCTGTACTCTAATGGTGCTCTGCAAACCTATTGATTAGTAAACAAACATGCATCCTGTTTGCAATTCTCTAATGTATTTATGCAATTCACAATTAAAGCATCTAATTTCTGTAATATTGTCCATTTATTTTACCTTAAGAATTATTCTACTGGTAATCATAATAACTAGATTAGCTACAAATAATGGATTGTAGATGTGCCAACAAGGTTATGTATTCTAACTTTATTTGTAAAGGTTATGTATTGTAACTTTATTCGTATTGCCATTGTAAAAGGGATTTTCAAATACAAAAGAACAAAAACCCTATATTATATGGCCCATTGTGGACAATGTCCACTGCATCCTGATTGCTCCGATGCTCCCATAGCACATCTGATGCAAATATTAGGAACTCATTGTCAGGGTGGAGTTTATGTACAGAAATTGTGGCTCCCTATTGAATTCTACCCTCTTGAGATAGGCTTCACCAATGGATCAGAAACATTAAATAATCTGATTGTTATGATTATCATGCTTTTGTCTATGTCATTCTCCTTATGCAATACTGAGTTCACAAAATATTTAATGCTTATTATGCTTTTGTCTATATTGTTCTTATACTTGCTAAATTAATTGTTATATGCAGTGGAGATTTTGTTTTCTGGATCATTTGTTGTTGATAGAAAATGTCAAATCCAAGTCAAGATATTTAATGGCCATTAATAATTTTATAAGGTTAAATGCTCAAAAGGATGGAGAGTTTTCTCCCTATGATGAAGATGATGAATTACTTCCTATAAATGAAGAAATCACTAAAAATGAAGACATTGAAGAAAACCATTTAGAGGAACCACAAAAATAACGAGATGAATGATGCAAGGGAACATATTGCAAATCTTCTTGAATTATAATAAAATGTATAATTTATTATGTATTTAACTATTTACTCAACTTGAATATTTATTTTGGGATTATAACATTATTTAGCTTTTTTATATGTTTTAATATTTATTTTTTTATTAGTTTTATTTCTTACAAGAAAATGAGACATCTCTTTAAATAATTTCCTATAAGATAGAAGTAAATTTATCAAACAATTGTAAAGTAAATGTAAACTCATTCTATTACTTAATAGTAGTTGAATTATTTCAAATCAAATGTAAACATAATATATAATGTGCTTTGCATATTGTGTAATATACTTTAAATATTATTTATATGCATAAATAATTTTTATTAAAAAATAAATTATAGTTAAAATTCATAAAAATGTATTTTATTTTTATGTTGTCAAACAATCTACTATATGGAGTTCTTTCGAAAAAGATATTTTTTTAATTGACAGCCAAACAGTCAATTGACTTTTTAAAAAAACTCTTCTAAAAAACTCTACGGATAAAAGCTCTACTAATATAAGTATATCAAAATGGGAGCTTAGTGCCTAGATCAAATAATGTATTCTCTCTTTTCCGTAGTCTCACCGTGGTCTTCAATTTAGCTCCTTTTTCTTTTCGTCTTAATTCTTGGGAGGACGGAACCAGGGGCTTGTAGTGTTGAAGTAATGGGCGGTGGAGTACTTCTAGGCATGCCTGGTTTATGGGCTGATGATAATTGCGAACCATCTGATCATTATACTTCCAAGGTTGGGGGCATTCCGGTTAGTTTTGATTTTACTTGCTGAGTAATCAATTCTCTAATTTCCCTTTGGGGCCAATTTGAGTAAGGCTACCAGGATTTATTTCTTCTTCTTGACAGGATTGGCCTTTTCCTTTAGAGACGTTACCCGAACATCTTCTTCTCTGTGATGCATGCGGAATTAAATTGTGTCTTGTTGCACAGGTTTTAACTTTCTTTAAAAGCTGAATTCTTTAATGGGTTATTGATAATATTTCAATTGATATGAATTTGAGATGCTTTCTGCTTTGTTCTGGATTTTTCCCTAGGTATATGCTCCTGTTTCAGATGGAATTTTGAAGATTGATGACCGGCTTCTTTTGGTTTTCGGTTGCACGAAGCCAAACTGTGGGAGCAGTTCTATTAGGTCTTAAAATCTGATTTTGAAATATACATCAATTGATTACGTCTTTCTTGGTTATTGTTTGTGACTGCTATTGTGCCTCACACATCTATCTGTTTCTGGTGATTTGCAGCTATCGAGCCCTTCGCATTCAAAGATCAAGTGAGGAACGAGAATCACCAGCAGGTTCTCAGGATGAATCTCCTTTAAAAGCCTATTGCGTTTTAGGTTCAAAATCTAACTGGCCTGAGGATCCGGATGATGAAAGTGATGACAACATGGATCTTGACGCTTTGGCTAAAGCACTTTCTGAAGCTGGAAGCTTGGCTTCTCAATCCAAGAAATCTTTCAAGAACTTGCAATCTCAAATTGGTGTAAAACCTTCTCCTGTGCATGCAAGAGTGGTTGACATGGAAACCCCAGGTAATGTTGCTATTTGAAATAAGTTATCAGCTTGTTGAAAATCACCTGCTCTATTCTAGTAGCTGTGCTTTTGTGCTGCAAAATTTGGGGGGGCGTTCTCCAATTTGTATCCTTGCTTGGTAGTGTTAGCATTTCCTACTATTAAATTGTTAAAAGTAGTTGCACCATTTTGTTTTTTCTTTACATGACCTAGTCAACCAAACGCCTTATTTTTCTTTCCAAAAAATGTCAGCTCCTTTTGACTTCGTGAGTTTAAGATGGATTGTTTATTTTGGTAATTGCAGTGCTTCCTTGCTTTTATGTCTATACTCGGGAAGAAGCATCATCAAGGGATGTTCCATCTCCATGTTCAAACTACTCAGCGCTTTCCATTAAAATAAAAGGAAGTGATGGTGGCGGTTACGAAAAAGAAGAAGCATGGGAAGAAGAAGCATATGAATATGATAAGGCTTTAACTGCTGACAGAACTTACCTTAAGTTTAAGAAAAAGCTGGATGGAAACCCCGAACAGTGCTTCAGGTTTTAAAACTTCCTTACTGTATCTCCTAAATGTGTGAAATCTGATTTTAAATGTTACTCTTTTATTGCTTTAGTTGTAATTCAGGCATATGGTTGACTTAATACTCTTAAATCTGAGACCCAGAAAAACTTAAGGAGATTTTACATTTTGTGAAGCATTCAAAAGTATAATTTGTTACGAGGTTGAGGCAGAAAACTTTCCTATTAGTATTCACTCTATTTTCCTCCTCATTCTGTAATAAGCCCCACTATAATCTATAAAACCTGGAAATATTTATTATTACTAGTTTTCTCCTAAAAATTTAGTTGAACTGAGATCATCTTTATTTTCTATTAGTCTGTATCATGTCCAAAATTGATGCAGTAATAACCTTCAAGGAGATTTACCGGCAATTGGGTCTCACTTACGTCAAATGCACGAAATGCTTGTGTTATTACCACTTAATTGTTTTATAGAAACTGGAGCAATTAAAAAGAGATTTGTTTCTTCAGATATTATTGAATAAAGGTTTTTGGCTTAGTGTCTTCAGAGTTTTTGTGAGGGAGCATTGCTATTATTTACCTTGAATTGTCACGAGGTATCTTGAAACTTTCTGCTTTCTGTTACTTCACAATTTTGACGATATAAATGCTGAATTGTGGCATGTTCTTCCTTCATCCTGGCATAAGGATGTCATTAAAGTGAGCAAGGCCTTCTCAGTGACAGTCCATCAAGGGTTGGCAATTTAGGTAGCAGTTACCCGGCATTGCGAATGAGGCTGTTTCTAAAATTCAGTCCACACTCTTGAGACATAATAGACCTATGTTAATCTTTTCTGAGATTGATAGATTTTTCAACTTTAAATTTTAGACTAATCATATTTCAAGTTGGCGTCATCCACATATTATCTTGCCCCAATATTTTATTAAAAGTCCATATTCTATAACATTCTTCCCTCATCACATTCCTGTCCATGCCTTTAGTTATTTTCCTTCTTTTGGTTTTGTTAAGATCTTGCTGTGGACTTATCCTGATAATGTACCATATTTCCTCCAAATTGGAGACTTTTGTTCTTCCCAACATTATTGTTCCTTGATATTCTAGCTTGCATAGGTACATGTATGGTGGAAAGCCACTTCTGGCTACAGCAGAGGTGGGAGAGGCTGGGAGCTGCAAACTTTGTGATTCTCCAAGGCACTATGAGATGCAGCTTATGTCTCCATTAATATACTTCCTTCAAGAGGCAGCTGATGATTCTCAGAATCATTCATTGGAGAACTGGAACTGGATGACACTTATCGTCTATACATGCTCTATGGTGCGTTCTGAACTGATTTGTTTACTATGTCCTCTCCTAAAACAAGCTTTTGTGGTCTAGTCCTGTCTCTGGTAGTTCATATTAAATTGTATGTCGTGCCGTTTGTAGCCATTTTTTTAATACGCTGGGTTTGTTCCAGAATTGTTCAAACAAACTTGATGGAGAAGAATCTAGGGCTGATGGTTGGGTAGTTGCAGAAGAGGGTGTTATTGTACAATTCGAGAAATTGATGCAGGAATCCACGAATCTGGGCTTTTTCTCCTGATGCAAAGCATAAATTCTGGACATGTAAAGGATTCTAGTTTGTGCAATGCATCAATATTCAGTTTTTGATGTGGATATTCCATGAAGTAATTGACAAGTATGGTGAAGCGGTCTTTTTGGATTTGGGTAAAGAAAATGTTGGACCTCGGTGACAGGCAACTTTGAAGGGATGTTTGGCTGCACTTAAAGCAATCGTTTGTCATTTCTGTACCAGAAACCAACTCTGCTGCAGCCGTTACTGCCTCTGGTGCATTCCAGTTGCCATAAACCTCAGGGCTAGCCCCACTAAAATAAAAGCAAGCTGCCCCCTTGTAGGAATCACTTGCAAGCGTAGGTGTACAATGAGTTCCATCATCCATGATACTCTTCCAGAATAGTTATAAGGTTATTATCTCCAATCTTCGGTGATTCAGATGAAACTTTAGCAGCAACCAACTTTAGCATTGATCGCGCTGCTTCTAGCATTAAGTTATACATATGTAAGCCTGAACAGTGTCCAAACCGTTCTTGATCAATTTCTTTGATAAGATAAATTCCCCTTGTTCGCAGTTACTAGTGCATTGTAGGTCAGATAAACAAACTATCTTGAAAGTGGCGGGTTTCTGCTATTTTATGAGATAATTCATCAGGACAAGGTAACAGAAGATCGGTAATCCCCTTACATTGAAATATTCCTCTGATAAGTTTAAATCCCTTAACTGCATCTCCTTCCCATATAGGCTGAAAAGAGAGGGATACTTTAGGAGTTAGATGAGATGGAAATACTTGATTAAACCAATAAAACATACCTTGAAGTGGTGAAAACAGAGGACTGCGCAGATGACAGAGAGGGAGATGGTTTAATAATTCGGACTGAAATAGTGGAACAAGAAATGACGTAATGCATTGTAAGGTAACAGAAGATCGGTAATCCCCTTACATTGAAATATTCCTCTTTGACAAGCTTTGTTAATATCGATTTTCACTTAAGTTGTGTTTAATTAAGAAACGCTCGTTAATTAAACCTAACTATCGAACAATCTAGAGCAAGCTCTCTAAATTTAATTGGGCAGCTGCATTATGAGTTAGGAAAACAAATTAATCAAGGCAACAACCACACAAGTTCGGATTATTTAACTTAGGCTATGCTATCTTTAACGATTAAAAACTATTAGTTGCTACAAATGATTCTTAACATAACAATTATGGATTATATTGAAGATTCTAGCAATATCCAAATATAACAATTACATATTGTGTTTAAAATTCTAGTAATGGGTTCATACATAAACACCATCACAGACTTTATAAGCTTTAGGATTCTTTTAGATTAAAAAATTTTATTATTGATGTACCAAGTTTTGAAGATGCTTTATGGTCTGGTAACAATGCTAAAATTCATGGCTTCAAGCAACATAGATATGTGCGGAGAATGAAACATAGTCTTAAGTAACTGCACAAGGAAAATATAGGCAATTTACATAATCTTATAACTATGGCTAAAAGGGCTCTAAATTTAACTTAAAATGAACTTTACAAGAATCTAGATTGCAGTATACTTAGGGAAAAAGAAAAACATGCAATGTATAACCTGTCAAAGGCTTTATCCTTTGATCACTTTATGATGAAATAAAGATCCAGATTAAAATGACTTAAAGGTGGTGACAAAGGTTCCTCATTTTTTGACAAATTAATGATATCTAGAAAATGCTCTAATAGAATCTCTAGCTTGATGATTAATGACTAAACTATCTCAAAGTAAGAAATTCTGATTAAAGAGGCTTATGATTACCTTTCTAATTACATGAATGCTCCTCAAAGTAAGAAATTCTGATTAAAGAGGCTTATGATTACCTTTCTAATTACATGAATGCTCCTACTCATGCTCAGTCTTCAATTGATTTGTTGAAGAACATTATGGAAGGGTGTATCCCTCCAAAAGAGGTAGAAACATTTTCCAAACCTGTAACAAACAAGAGATTGATTAGGTGGATAAATGTCTAAAACTTTACAATGCACCAGGGCTAGATGGTTTCAACTTTTTTACTTCACAAGAACCTAGTTAATTATTAAAGATATGGTACATGATGTTGTGCTTGAATTCTCTGACAAGAGGAGACTACAAACAAAAAATGGAAAATTCATCACTCTCATTCCTAAAGGTGGAGAAAATTTTTTTTTTGGTGATTTCAAGAATATTGCTTATTGAAACTCAATTTACTAAATTATATTTTAAAATCTTGAAAATAGGCTTAAAGAAATTCTGATTAATCATGTTGACAGTGTACAAAGGGTTTATATACTAGAGGAACAAGAGGCAACATGTTGTTTATACAAGAGTTCATGAAGGGATATTCCAATAATAAGAGTGCAAAGAATTGCATCCTGAAAGTGGATTTAAAGAAGGCATATGACAATGTTGGTTAGACATTCCTTTGTGACATTATGAAAGCTTTGGAGTTTCCAGAATGCTTCATAGAGTGGATAAAATTATGTTTCACCACTCCTATATTTAACATATTAATGGAGAACCCACAAGGACTTTCAACAGCAACAAAGGAATTAGACAAAGAGATCTAACCTCACCATAAATCTTTGCTCTTTTTATGGAATTTTTTATACTCTTAAAAAGAATTGTTGAGAGAACTAAGCACTTCAAATTTCATTCCAATTGGAGAACAATGGGCATTACTAATCTTATCTTTATTGATGATATGATACTCGTAACTAGAATGGATAAAACTTCTTTAATAGCGATGATGAAGGCCATTAAGATGTTTACCAAGTTGTCTAGATTGCATGTTAATATTGATAAATGTTCTTTCTATATTTCCAAGAGTGCTTATGATCTAGAGCATATGGTGAGAGGAATTATTGGATGGTTGTCTTTACCTTTCACTTACTTTAGAATCCCAATTGCTGCCACTAGATTAAGCTATGGAAACTTCAAACCATAGTGGACAAAATACAAGAAAAAAATTTAGTTTAAAATGACTTAAAGAAAGTAACATTTTTAAAAACTAGTTTGGTCAATGAAAGAGAAGAAAACAATAACATGATGGCTTAAAGAAATAATGAATAATTGATTATCATTTAAATTAGACTTAAGAGAGGTTTTACTACTAGTTCGATGCGACAGTTAGCGTCATAACAAAGTTCATATTGAGAAAGTATTCAACTTTCATAAAAAATCCTTCCTTTTTATGAAAATTTATCGTTGTCTCTTTTTTCATTGTCTTACATAAATTTTAATGTTTCTTCTTTCGTCTTTTCTTTTTAACATTTCTCTATGTAAATCTTTTTTTTTTGAATTACTAGGAGTTGAAATCTAGGAATACATGGAAAAGCGAATTTCCTTTACTATATAAAAGCTTCCTTTATCTATAATATGACAACATTTTGGAGCATTGGTCGCTTTTTGTTTGAAGTTCTTTCATTCCATATAGAGTAAACATAGCAGTTTAAAGCCACTTTATGTAATATACATAAAGCAAAATCTTTTCTACTAAGTGGCCCAGTATCATATCTTGTTAGTTTGTAGGTATCCAACTAGCATTACACATCCACTTATAAGCCTCAAATGGGTTGAGTTTAGTAGCAATCAAAAACAAGTGGTCATGGTTTTTTCTTTGAATATTATATAGAAAACAACCTGTTGATTTATGATAAATAATGGTTTAGTTAAATTTTAGTCCCATAGTTATGACATTTTGCTGGATTATTATATTATTTTTAGTCATTTTGGTACTTAAGATGTTCATATTTTATTTCTAATTCTAATTCACTCACTTTGAGCAAAAAGAAATAAAATCAAACAAGTATGGATCAATTTGAAGGTATTTTGATTGAGTTATGAAGTGCAAAATAGTGTACTTAGACATATAGGAGAGTTTGGAGATGGTTAGAATATTTCCTATTGAACACGTCCATTTTAATTGTCAATATGCTTGCCTTGATTTATAAGAAGGCCATATTGAAAGTACATAATCATGTCTGTGCATATGTTATCACTAGATAATGTTATGCATTAATTTGAAGAACACAATCATTAAAACGCCTACGTAACTCACTACATTCAAATTTCACATTTAGAAAGACAAGATTGAGTAGTTGATAAGAAGGAGAACCAGAAAATAGGAAGAGAGGAACTTTAAAACGGCTGAAGGAAGGAGAAACAACCAAGAAAACCCTTTTTGAGTAGATTTTGATTAATTTAGAGTGATTTGTTTTGAAGATTTAAGGATTTCAATAATGTTTTCTTATATTTATAGCTTTTTCTTTAGCCTTGTTTTTTTTGAATAAATTAAATTGTATTAACCCTTTAAGGCATGCAAAAGTACAAGAGATATTGTACCAACAGGCCAAGTAACCTCTTTCAATTGTATTTGCCAATATTAGTTACTAAACTGAATACATAATGATCTTTTAGCCCCATACATGACTAAGGTAAATTACAAGTTCCATGTATTGTTGATGTAGCTATCATCATCAAAATTGTCTTCGAAGATGCTAATATGAAGCCTAATTTTTTGTATAAATTCAATATGAAATATCTCCTTATCATGGATAATGTCACAGAAAATTCTCGTATTCCTCTTATCCCAAATGGTTGGGACAATGTCTGAAAATGCAACAAAGAAACACCATTTCATAGTGTTACTTCTATGCTTAATGGTAGAGCATCATATCAAGAATGGCATGTTAGAGCATAATCTATAATAATGGCATGTTAGAGAAAACACATATCTGACTTAACCATGGCATCAACTATTATACAAAAAAGTCACCGAATTTTTAAAATCAAACTGTTTTCTTCATTTCATTTCATAAAAACCAAACTGACATTATAGCTTTACAAAACCATCCAAATAAATACAATATCAAACCCTTTACATAACACAAAAACTACTAACTACTCCTTCAGTCTCAACTGACTGACCTTTAAGCTATTTCTTGACAAAAGTATAAGAATTAGCCTTCTCGTAGAGTCTGTTTGTCTTTAATGTCCTCTCTTGGACCTAAAATATCAACGTTGTAATTTTGGTAAGTTTGTGAACTCAATGATGTAACTATCCTTGATGGTTCACCCAATTCATACCACATATCAAATCATATAAGCCCATAATTCACAACTTTTCATTTAACAAATTGCATCACATATCATATATTTCACATATCCCATTCTCATTTAATGACATAACCACATTCCAATTCAATAAATCAATCACACTTAATAAATGTATATGCAATGTTCATGTGACCCACTTTCAATTATTATGTTGTTGTGATTGAGTGCCTAAACTGTACCATAGCCATTGTGAATACTGGGTTCATTAATATTGTTCCTTATCCGTTGCGGATGCAGGGCTCATTGTACATACCGAGCATTTGGATCTATACCACATTCCAGAGCTTTAAGCTCATATTTGGTGGCTACTCATGTCACAACTATCTTTATCTGATTATGCATTCATGTATGAAATGCATCACAATAATATTCAATCATTCTCATTCTCAATCTCATTCCCATTTGAACACATTGACAGTCCCATTCCTATTTATCATATTCAATCAATAATTCACAATTTAAATCACAATTATCATCAGACCTTAGTCAGGTTTTTTTAACAAACATGTTGAGTAAACATATAGTCAGTCCAAATTCACATTCAAGGAACACTTCCAATACAGTTCCGAATATATAACTCCCCGGACAATCAATTGTCCGGAATCAACACAATCAATTTCACATTCATAAGATAATTCAAACATAATCTAACACAAATAATTAATTGAGTGAGACCATCTAGTTACTCACAAATCACTCCGGAAAGCTATTGCCTTAAAGTTTCGACAATGTCTGGATGATGGCGCTCAATGTGCTCCTCTATAATGTATAATACATATAAATATCAAATTTTGCACAATTATGAATTCATTTATGCACATTCATGTATACTAAATATGTACAATGCATATTCATGACAATTCCGGGTTCCCTAACATTATTCTTGTCATAAAACTTATTTATATATCAATACACAATTAATCAATTTAGATTTGTCTAAACATACTTTCAGGTCCACTTTGCATGATTATTATCATCATGAAATTGAATTAATTTGATAAAATTTTCTTCTATAAATTGTTCTCTCATGTCTTAATTTTCCAATGACACCAAGATCCAATTTGATTCAGTATTCTATGAGTTATGTTCAAAAACCACGGACTGTGTACATTTGGAATTTTGACTAGGGCATGATCATGCAGTCAAATTGTACAATTCATATCTCTCAATTAAAATATCCAAAAATTACAAAATTTATACCAATTTAAAGCTAATATAATAAACTACAACTTTGGTGAAGATACATTAGTCTAATTCGGCCTAAATCAATAGAGTTTATTCAATAACCACAGGATATGATTTCTGTCTTAGGTAGTTCTACAGCCTCAGTCAAGACTCCATTTCAAGCCAGATTTTGAAATACTTAGAGACAGAATTAAAAGTAGACTTATTCATGAAAGTTGTAAAATATTATATATAATTTAATATGAATTAATAATAAACTCATTTAGAAATCTACAGATCAAAACATATCCAAAATACTGAAGCATGATCAGTGAAGTCATTCCAGATAACAATATTCCAGCACACTCTTATTTTCATCCTAAATTTATCACTCAATCTTTTCGGAATGGATTCATATGTTCATAAATTTTGGTGAAGATGAAGAAAAATGTGTTATGAGTCTATTGGTTCAAGTATCATGCCATTCGGATGTCATAAGAAGAAGTTATAAGAAAAAGAAAAAGGGATGTTCAAAGAAAACACTACAGCTAATATATTCCAGCAATTCTTCTTCACCAATATCACATGCATTTCAGTCCAATTCAAGCATTATTCTTATATCATTTGACATGACATAAAAATCAGATTGTTACTTACCTATTAGGCTTCCAATTCAACACAAAAATTCAGATTAACCCAAGTCTCCATGCAAGCAAAATCAACACAAACTTATGGTGAAAGCAAGGCGATTTTCAGACAGCAATATGAAGATATAATCAGCTAGTTTTCTTATCAATTTGGTGAAGGATTTAGGTTTGATTTTCATGCAGCACTTGAGCTAGGGTTAAGAATAAAATACAGGGAAACTTTGGAGCAATTTCGGTGGAGATAGGGGAGGAAAACAACAGAAACTTTGCTGCTGGAATTTGCTCCATCATCATGCTAGGTGTCAACTTGTAAACTCACCATATGTCTCAAGGCATGCTAGCCATTTGTTCAACAATTATGCTACCACTACTCCACTCTTTTTGCTTCCATTTTTCACCCTTTAATCATTCCACTTGTCACTCCAAGATTGGTCCATATGTCACATAATAATTGGTCCATTTTTCACTCCATAATTAGTCCATTTGTCAATTAATTCCTAATCCAATTGTCACTCATTTAACTATGCCAAATGTCACTCAATTTTGAGCGTAGTCATCCTAATTTTCTATTTCTCAATTAGTCTTACCACTAGGCATTTTTCCTAGTACAAAAATACCCCAAAATTTTAGAAATTTTTTGAAATGTCCAAAATGTCACCAAAAATGTGAAATTAATTCTAATACACACCAATTCAATTTTCAAAGCAAATAATCCACAGTTTACATTTTTAATCACATTAAAAATCACTTATACCTGGAAAATGTCAATGAATACATGCATAATCATTTTAATGTGCAAAATCAATATTCTCATGTATGTGTATGCGGCATAATGCATAAGCATAGATTATGCTTTCTAATTTCTCTTTAACCTCGTATAAACACTAATTTCACCTTATCATAAGTAACAGGATGTTACAAAGTAAGTAATCCCAACTTTTCTTGATGAAATCACAATGGAAGAACATATGCTATATATTTTCCTCAACCTTCTTATAAAGTGTGCACTAATTAGGAATTTCCAAATAATTAGATATTCTGTCTAATGTAGGAAGCCTGCATTTCATGAATAGCCATAAGATTGTGGAAGCTCGAGAATTGAGATGTTTATACCTTTCAACTTTGGTCTATATAATACTGACTGAGTTGCCTATCAAAAAATTCCTACAAGATAGGTTTGCGAATTCTCCTTAATTGGTGTGTTTCCATTTTATGAAATCTTTTTTGTGATATGGTGTAAGATAGTTATGAAATAATTGCCTATTGGAGATCAGCATTACAATTGACACATTATTGTGTATTACTAGTTTCAACATATCCGTGGAAACTAGGTTCTCTAGTGGTTTAGTAATTCTCTTGCCAGAATTTAGGTTTGTTTTTTTTTTGTTTTCTACTACCATGAGCTAAAAAATTTTTGGTATTTGGATTAGATGAATCGTATGTTGAATCTTTCAGTTACTTTAATTTAATTTAATTTATTCCTTGATTTTATTAAGATTTAATTATATGTTTATATTTATTCTTAAATTAATATTACAATTATATTTAGAGTTGAGGTAACACCCTCCTTTAGCTAATTAATCCTAGCCTTTTTCATTAACAAGGTATGATGGCCCTTTAGAGTTTTGTTATAACACTTCAGCTTTATAGCCTCAGAATTTCTCAGTTTAGGGTAATTGGGATCCGAGTAGCGTTTTTGCTGAATCTCCCTCAAATCTTTCTTAGCATGGATAAGAATTTCAATAGTAAATAGATGATCTTCTAATGGAAAACCTTTAGTCTGGGTCTAAGCATCTTTAGCTTTGTCATTAGCTAAAAAGCTTTACAACTAATGATATTATAACTCCAAACTCCATTCACCAAACTCGCATGATAAAAATTTAAGGAACCCAAATGGTGCTTTGAAGCTCGAAGCTAGCAGAAAATTCCTGACTTCCATACTAGTGTGTTCAAAGTAAAAAGGAGGGCTAAAGTATAAAAAAAAGGAGGGGAAATTGTTCAGCCAATGCTTGTTGACTAAGATCCTCTTCAATTTCTTCCTAATGAAGTTATTCCCAAGCTGTTTGTTGCTCTAAGTGTAGAAATTTCTAGTAGAGTTAAGATCTATAACCTCTAAGATATTTAGCACCCTCGCTAGTTCCTTTCCAAAAGTAGAAGTGTTTACTCTTTCCCTTTAAGTTTCAATAGGATGTAAGATGTAGTTCAAGTCACCAGCAATAACCCAAGTCTTCTAAATTGAGCTATGAATTAAGCACAGGTCATTTTAAAGTTTAGCCTTTTGGAATTTGAATTTGGCATCATAAATTATGAAAATGAAGAAGCCAATACTAGATTTAATAATGTGGCAATTCAAGTTTATAAACTGATTTGAAGAGCATATCATTGACACCCGAGCTTCCCTTTTATTGTAGGAAAAAATAATTCTTCCATTATAGTGATGGATGTGACCCCCATTCCTTTCCCAAAAACTTATAACTTTCTTCAAATTCTGACCTTTAGTTCTAATTTCTAGCAATCCTAGAATTAAAGGTAATTTTCTAGAAAAATTTCCTTCACTGCCTGAGCTTTATGAGTTTCATTAAGACCTCTAATATTCCAAAGAGGCATAATATTGAAAAGGCAAAAAGGTTACCAACCCTTCTTGAGTTTTCTTCTTTGTCTTCC
Organism: Erythroxylum echinodendron; assembly: GCA_027575705.1. Taxonomy (NCBI): domain Eukaryota; kingdom Viridiplantae; phylum Streptophyta; class Magnoliopsida; order Malpighiales; family Erythroxylaceae; genus Erythroxylum; species Erythroxylum echinodendron. The sequence goes on along the minus strand of JANZXR010000172.1, from coordinate 22,110,440 downwards.
TAATATGCTAAAAGTAAGAGTGAAAAGCTTAACCATTTCCAAGATCTTATTATGCTCTTGATGCAAAACATGTTCTTCTAAGTTTGTGCTAGGATGATTTGGGATAGGAATATCATCTCATAGGTAGTGAGTTTGTGATTCACTTTTTGGGGTTAACCTTCACTAAAACTCTTATAAAACATACCTTCTCTAATTTGGCTATAGCTGAGTCAAAAGTTAGGGCGTCCAATTGAGCTAGCTATAAACCATAGCCCATCCAAAGTTTAATATTATGTAGGTTTATCCACAAAGGTATGGTGTCAACTCATGAACTGTCTAGCTCTATCTTAGGTGATCCTTTTGGAGAAACAATTGTTGTCCTCCCATATGCAAATGACCAGATTCCATGACTTTGTTGAGGCTTTCTTCATATGTAAACTTAAACAGAAATGACTCTTTTTCAATTAACAGGATTTTATCAAGGCCTTTACTTCCACATCTTTTCTGTGCCTAATTGTTCATTAGTGGGAATGTTGGTCTCGTATTAAGGAAAAATCTCAATAGTGTCTTACTATAATATTTTTCTCCCCTTTGCAACATATCTAGAGGAGGAGTCATAACACCATTCACCTGAGTGTTCTAAAAGTAATTTGGCTTTTCCAATGAGGATTAAGCTATTACATTATTGCTTCAAGGTCTTTTTTCTACAATTGTTGAGTTTGTTTATTTGAGGACACAGTTCTACTGATTAAAGCAGAGATGGAAAATGTGTGATATGTGTGAGGTGATAATTGAGGTTATAATTTAGTGAATGAATTATTGATATCAAAGTACCAAAAGCATAAGTATAATGGGAATGAAGATGATCATATGATTGTAATTGTGATTCAAAGGAGTTGAGTAATATGTATTAAGTAAAGGTGAATGAGAACTGGATATTATGAGAGCATATAATCCTAAAAAGAAATGACGAGTGATTGATTTTTGGTATTAGAATAACCAAGTGTTTTTAAGTGTAAACCTAAGAATAAGCTAAACACATACAAATGATAAGGTTTGAATGATTAAGAGATATGATTATATAATTATACTCGGAATAGTCAATTTGAACATGCATTATACATTACACATGTATATGGGTATAATGAATGTTTATGTGATTGAGAAATTAATAACGTGCGTGCAATATATGTATTGCATGATGTTGATATATAGGATATAACATTTGCATCCAGACGTTTTCGGATCATGAAAGCAAATGCTAATCTGAAGCATACTGTGAGTAACTTAAGATGGTCTCACATTGAATTATTATTTGATTACATTATATATTAAATTATTATGTGATGTGAATGTGTTGATTCTTGACAATAAATGTCTGGGGGCGTTTAATGCATGAAAAACATGTTGAAAGTGCTCATTGTATGTGAATTTGACATAATAAGCGATTCTTAACTTAAATGTTGAATGCTAGACCAAAGTCTGATGAAAAATGCGAATGAGAATGTGAATGTGAATATGAATATTAATGTGTAAGATTGAGCACAATCGATTGATTGAATACATGTGATGCATTCCATTGCTTGAATGCATAATAACATAAAGGTAGTTGTGACCAAAGTTTTCAATGAAAAAGAGCTTAAAGATCAAAATGTGGTAAAAGCCTCTAGCTCACTATGTATAATAAGCCCTGTATCTTCAACTGATAAGGGACAATTATTAATAAGCTCAGTATCCATAATGGATATAGGACAGTGAAAAAGCCACTCGGCCACAACAACATAATAATTGAAAGTGAGTCTTATGAGTACTGCACATACATGTGATATATATGATTAAATGACTGAAATGTAATGTTTGAATTGTTTTGAATGTGAGTTGTGAAATAGTGAATATAGTGACACATGATGCTATATGATGAATTGGTGAAATGATGTACATTATATGATGACGTGAATTGTATGTGAATTGAATATGAATTGTTGTGTTATGTGTTATAAGTGAACCATGGAAGATTGTTAACTCATTGAGTTCACAAAATTCACCAAAATTGCAACGTTGTTTTTCAGGCTCAGAGGAGATCTCTAGTTAGACAAATTAGAGTCTAATCACTACATTCAGATAAAAGATAGAGGTCGAGATAAGTTAGCATCTGCATATATTTTTCATTATTTTGTATTAAAGTGTGTATTCACAATTACTGTACAATGTGTATATGAATGATTCTGTAATGTAATGACATTATGACTAAAAGTGTTGTGTATTTATAATAGGTCCAAGTGGCTATTGAATTATGATGATTTATATATTGATTGTAACATTTGTGATTGAAAACGTTTATGAATAAAATAGGTCGAAATTGATTATTGGTTTTTCATAATATTTGTGTGATGTTTTAAAAAAATTGTATTGAGTTTGACCAACGGTCCTAGCATACCACCCTTGTAGAGTGTATTCTCGAATACCCTCAGTGTGTTCGGGAATATACACTACCAATCATTATTTCCAATCAGCTGGATAGGGAATAAGAGAGTAAGGTGGCAAAGATTGTAAAGAAACAGATGAAGGCCATAGGATGGCAGCTATCCAACATACGATGTATAAGCCTAAATGTTGTCATGCATAGGTTAAACCTCAAAGAAGGGAGTATAGAGGTGATGGAATGTCAATAAAGATTGAACCCTCATATAAAGGAAGTGGTAAAAAAGGAAGTAGTTAAGCTTTTAGACGCGGGTATCATATATATGAAATTAGATAGTGAATGGGTCAGCCTGGTAAAATCATACCAAAGAAGGGTATAATGGACAGTAAGTGAGGAGTTCATTTATACAAAAATAGTCAAAGGATAGAGTGTTTGCATTGACTGCTGTAAATTAAACAAAATGATTGAAGTGGATCACTTTCTCCTCCCATTCATAAATCAAATGATAGAAAGGGTAGCTGGCCATTCATTCTACCTCTTCCTAGATGGTTATTTAGGCTATAACTAGATCTTTATCTATATAGGGGACCAAGAAAAGACGACATTTACATGTCCTTATGAAAAATTTGCATATATATGAATGACTTTTGGGTTATGCAACGCTTCAGCAACATTTTGGAATTGTATGATGTCTATCTTTGTAGATATGATAAAGGATATTATGGACAATTTTTTCTTCTTTAGACAATCGTTTAAGCAATGCTTGACGCATTTGAACAGACTGCTCCAAAGATGTAAATAATCACATTTAGTTTTGAATTAGGAGAAGTGCCACTTCACGGTGCACGAGGGTTCAATGTTAAGAAATAAGATATCATGCCATGGAATTGAAGTGGACAGAGAAAAGATGGGGGTTATAGAGAAACTTTAACCATTTATTAATGTTAAAGTCATATGAGCATTTCTAGGTCAAACAAGATTTTACCGCTGCTTTATTAAGGACATCTCACAAATGGCTAGACCTCTAATAAACCTACTAGTATAGGACATGCCTTTTAACACACTACAAGAAAATTGCGAATTAGCATCGGAATATTACCGACGACAAAAATTCTGTCGCGGTTTACCGACGGACCATCCATAAGCCGTCGGAGAACTGAAAGTTTTACCGACGAAAAATCTATCCGTCGGGAATATTGTGGGAATAAATTCAGCACAAAATCTCCGACAGAAAATAGCGACGGAAAATGTCTCGACGACGGGAAAAAATGCAGGAATCGTTCCCGCAATTTAATTACTTCACCATTTACCGATGGTACAACTGTCCGTCGGTAAGTAGCTTCAATTTACTGACGACAATGACGTCCGTCGGTACATGTTCGATTAATATACCGATGGAAAAGATTTTCCGTCGGTAAACACACCGACGGAAGGGAAATATTCCATCGGCGCATTTTTGAGAGTCAAATATTACCCAAGGTTAGAAGTTACCGTCGGAAACATTGAAGCGTATATCGACGGACGTATATCTTACTGTCGACAATTATGGGCAGCAAACTTTGTTTACCAACGGAAAGTTAAAACTGTCAGTATTTGCGATTTAATTATAATAAATATCGTGTTTTTACCGACGGATACACTTTGTTCCATCAGTATTTTTGTCTGCTTATACCGACGACAAACTTCGTACCGTCGGCAATTGTCGGCAACAAAACCTAATTTGCCGACGGAATGCGGTGTCCGTCGCTATTTGAGTTTCTTCTAGAATGTAAATGCCGCTCTTTTACCGACGGATAGATCGTTTCCGTCGGTAACTGTCG
>JANZXR010000172.1:22053442-22106119 GCA_027575705.1 Erythroxylum echinodendron | reverse complement strand
AAAAAAAATTTATACCGACTTTTGAATGATTGAGTGCATTAGCACGCCATCCTCGCGGAGCACGGGCTCGGATATCATCAAAGATGTCGAGTTCGGGTCTTGCGAGAGTGGGGTGCTACAGTCAAGGTGGTATTGGCACCTTGGGCAGTCCTGCACTAGTGTCCTAGTCCTAAGCTGCTCCTATTATTTAGGATAGTAGTGAGCCTTATCTCAATAGCTGCTACACCATACTAGGCAATCCCTGTCTACTCCTAAAGCTACTTTCTCGCTCAAAAGCCCAATCAGTTGATAAATATCTCCTGTTGGTCCATAGCTCTTACATACCATATGCATATTCTTCATAATATCCAGATGAAGGTTGACCATAGTATCGAGCAACCTTATCAATAATAGCATTCCAAAGACTCCCATCCTCCTTGCTAATTGGGCAACTTATGACCTGATGTAGATACTACCTATCTTCTTCTTTCCACTTTGATGCCTAAAGAATTAAGATAAGGCTTGCCCCATATGAATCGACATCATCTCACTTATGCTCCACATATAGAATACATCTAAGTTACTGACTACTCAAATTAGAAATTCAACTATATAATCTAAAAAGTAAAACTATACTAAATACAGTTAACACCTTCTTCTTTCCACTTTGATGCCTAAAGAATTAAGATAAGGCTTGCCCCATATGAATCGACATCATCTCACTTATGCTCCACATATAGAATACATCTAAGTTACTGACTACTCAAATTAGAAATTCAACTATATAATCTAAAAAGTAAAACTATACTAAATACAGTTAACACCTAATTCATGTAAAATACAAAATTAAATTGACATCTAATTACTAGAAAAGCAATAAATTAATCCTAATTTAACAAAAATCATCATAAGTCAACATATGATGAACAAAATTGCAAACCTTAAATTAAGTCTCATCTAATTCTCATGCAATTAATCGAATTAATATAACAATTCGTATGGGAAAGAATGAAATTCAACTTCTAATTGAAAAATAATCACAAAAATAGGTTAAATCATACCAATATATGACCACATTGCCATCTTATTGCTAAAAATTGACAAAATACTAAAATTTTGGGTGATAAACAAGTAAAATATGTGGAATAACTTACTTGTGTGTCAAAAATCAAGCAGAAAATGTAAGGCAAGGGTGGAGAAAAGAGAGATACGGTGGTGGATGGTAGAGAGAAGGGAGAAGATGACAGAAAATAAAAGGTGTTAGGTTTATAATAGCTGATGCAAACTTACACGATCAGTTACATGGTTGTGTAACTAACCGTGTAGTCATAGTTGTGTGAAATTTGAAGTGACATGGTCATATGAACTATCATAGACTTACATGGTTAGTTACATGGCCATGTAACTGATTGTCTAAAGTATACATAGGTGTCATCATTATTGTTCAAGTTTTTGTGAACGTGTGAAAGTATGTAAACTATCATAAACTTACACGGTTAGTTACATAGTTGTATAACTGATCGTGTAAGTTATTCACATGCATTTATCATAACGATATAAGTCTCTATAAATGTATGTACATGTTAAAATAAAATTTGTATATACATGGAACACATATAGGCGTGTATATGACTTTATATATCAAAAAAAATCTTTAAAAACTTGCAACTAAAGTCACAAAATTCAACACATATACCATACCATGAAAAATTTACACCATTAAGTAAAGATGCTTTATATCTTAACATAAAACACACCACAAACTAAAAAAAAAATCATATTCTAACACTAATTGTAAAAAAAGTTCAATGAAAATGAAATATGTCATAATTCTTGGGATACCTCCTAAGTAGCATTTGTTTAATGTCTTTGGCGTAACGTACCTTTAATGTTTAAGGCGGCTTATAAATATTTGATTTTTTTCTTATCTTATTATGGGTTCTATAACCTCTAAGCTAGCTACCTACTTGTACTTATGGCCAAAATTTTCATTTTGTTTACTACTTTGAACTTACAAAATCTATAATGTACCTTTAAAAGAAGAGTCCTATAAAATACCCAAAAATGAATCATTATATGATTCACCAGATTCATTAGCATAAATAAAGGGAGTGATTTATGGCATCAGACATTTTAAATATAACCTCTTCATCCCCTACCCTTAATATTAACTTTCCCTCACTAATATCAATAATTAACTTAGCAATAACTAAAAAGGGTTGACCAAGGATTGGAGGTACCTTTACATCTTCCTCTATCCTAAGCATCACAAAGTCTATTGGGAAGATAAACTTATTAACCTTAATAAGAATATCCTTGATAACACCTTTATAATGTTTTGCTGATCTATCTACCAGCTATAAACTTATCCTATTAGGTTTTGGTTCACCTAATCCCAATTTAATAAATGAGTAAGGCATCATATTAATATCAGCCCCTTGGTTGACTAAAATATTTTATATTTTTTAGCTTCCAATTTGACAGGGGATAGGAAAACTCCCTAGATCCTTAAGGTTCTTTGATAGCTTACTTTTTAGAATAGATGAGCACCTTCACTTAGCCTTATAGTCACCAACTTTCTCTTATTTGTTAGTATCTCCTTCAAGAATTTCAAATACTGTAGTATCTGTATAAAAGCTTCAACAAGGCGTAAGTTAAAATGGAGTTGCTTAAATAGTTTAAGGACCAAACTACTCATCCAATAGATTTTTTCACTTTGGTAGGATAAGGAATGGCAGGACAAAATTCATTGACTTTTTAAAGGTTCCCTTCACCTTTAGCTTTCTTTGGCCTCATAGTGTTGCTCTCCTTTTTCTTTTAGAGTTTATTTTTATCTTGTAGCTCTTTTCCACTTCTAAGGGTGATTATTATGAATTTTCTTTAGGATTTGTTTCAATGGTACTCAGTAAACTCCATTACGGTCTTTTAGATAATAATTTTGCAAGATTTCTAACCTGAATATCCAAGTTACATATAGAAGCATCTGTTCTTTGATGGCCTACGTGTGAATCTTAAATAAGTCTAGACATCATGTTTTCTAGATTCAGCTTCTTAACCTAAGGTGGATGTTATTGAAATCCTAGTGGAGGGTTGTTTGTTGCTTACCATTGATTCCCCTAAAAGAAATTTGGGTGACTCCTTCATCCTGGATTTTACATATTACTATACATATTATTCAGGGCTCTAGGGGCTTTCCCTATATAATCAACATGTAAGGACTGTAGTGTTTGACATTCTTGACTTGGGTGCCCTAGCCTACACACCTCACCTTATATAACTTGAAACTGATGATTTGTAGCCAATCAATCAATCTTTGCTAAAAGCTTTAACCTAGTTTGCCAATTACACAACTACATCTACTTCATATAGCCCCATTGATTTGCTAAGTCTTACTTGAAAAGAGCATCACTTAGAATTGTTCATAGCTATGTCTTTAATAAGGTCGTGAGCTATTTATCGTGTCTTATTATTCAGAGTACCCTAGCTATTCGTATATGATTTAGCTTATTATAAAAGGTATAAATTTGCCTCCACAATGGTAGAACATAATGTGGGCATCTCCTCAACATCTCCTTGAACATCTCCCTTATGTCATATAATGTCTCTGAGTCATCCTATAACACCTATATAACCCCTGGAAGGATATGTAAATGCTATACATAACAGAACCAAAATATTCTAAAACATACCAAACGATCACTTATATGCATTTTTAAAAACTCAAGCAAATAAACTTTACAATCCATTAGGAGATATTTTATAATCAAGACATAATTTACATCATATAAGTTGAACGTTATTACAAATCATTTACATCAAAATACAAGACATTAACTACATCACATAAACAAACTTAAATATACATCTTATCAACACAAAAAACATCTTTCTTTGCCAATTGTGGTTTTCTTTGTCTCAGTCTTTAAACCTTCTTATCAGAACCTACACGGAGGTAAAACCATCGTGCTAAGCATAAAGCTTAGTGGGGAATAACTAAAAAAAATATGATTTAACGATTGTTTTCTAACAATCATCTAACATTCACATATACAAAATCATATCACATTTAAAATAATCTTTAATTGTTAATATAAAAATGCATTCCAATCAATATGTATCTCATAATAGAATATGCCAAATTAAAACAAGATATATTTGTTTCAGAGCAAAACTTACAAGTATTAGAACATAATATCCTAATTTCAGAACTGAACTTTAAAGTATCATAATAGAACTTGTCTGTATATTATAGCAAAACAAAACTTAGTTATTTAAGAACTGAGCATGTAACAAAATACAAAACAAATTAGCTTGCTAATCCTTTTTAGAGTAGTGGGTAATGGGATTAGAACAGAAGATACCATGTTTGGTATTTGAAGTAGAAGAGACTTAATTCTTTGAAACAGAAGACATAGAAGTGTCTAAAATCGGAAGGCACCAGAAGGCCTAGTATAGAAGACACCTTAGTGCCTAGTTACAGAAACAGCTGGTAACTCTTCTAGGCATACCTATTTACCCATGACTAGGACTTAACAATTTTAAAACAAACCATTTCAAATTTAAGAATTTTATCCAAAAGATGAAGAACAGATTTTTTTTTATTTCGCTCTAAATGACCTTATTCATTGACATTTGACAAAAAATAACATACCATAGAAATACAAATAGTACAATTATGCATCAATAAAAGTGTTGAGTCATCTCACATTATGTATATGCACACAATTAGAAAGCACTTCCAATACAACCCCAACTATCAAACTCCTCGAACAACTTATGGTCCGGAATTGTCACAATATTATTATAGAAATTCCCAATTCATATACATCTATATTCAATTCATAATACATAAGCCTTTGGAACTCATTTATTCATGATCACATTAAGCAATTCAACTTTATACACCATACATTCTTTACATTATCATCTCAATTAATCATGCATAATTAAACTAAATATTACTCAGTTAACCTTATATTGTCATCAATTACACAAAATCTCTTTTTTTTCACCTTCCTAACCATTTCCCATAATTGTGGGATAAGGGACCCGAAACCTCCAAACAGTTGTTTTCACATGATAGGTTTTGGGTCAGTTTTCTATGACCATTTTGATATAGAAAATAAGGTTTTTGGGTAATACGTTCTTCTAAACAATTGTTTTTCTATGTCTTAAGTTTCTATAGCACTAAAAATCAGACCATTTGGACTTCTAAATGATAAGATATAAGCAAAATGTCACAAGCTGCTCTAAAATAGGGGCAGCATCAGGTTACCTTTTTCCGAAATCAATTTACAAAGTCATAGAGCCAGAATTAAGTCAGAGTTTCTTCTAGAGATATTTAGATATATGCCTTAGGTTTCATATGCAACTAACATCACACAATTTGGTGGTTTTTAGACTGAGTTATGACTCAAACAAACCCTAGACAGAATTCCATTACACAATGTTCTCTTTTCATCTTCAACCAATTCTATCCAAGATAACACCAAAATAACAAAAAGCAACATCACAGAAACAATTCCACATCCAAATGAATATTTATATCTATTCTCAATCATACACAAAGACAAAAAGCAACTAAGTGAAATCCCAAACCTTAAGAATGATAAAGTAGTTCTTCTAATGCTTTTCCTTCCCTTTCTCTTTGGTTTTGTTTGAATCACCAAGTGAAAAATGATGGGATGAAGAAGGTGAAATGGAGAGGAGAAAAACATAAAGTGAAGCCACAACTTTTCGTCCATCTCCCCTCTCCATATGCCTTTTCGTGAATGTTCTAGTTTTAGACAAATGTTTCAATCTCATTGGCCCATATGCCACAATCATATTGAACCATATGTTAGAATTCTATTGGACCATATGTTGCAATGCTATTGGTCCATGTGTTACAATTCTATGAAACCATGAGTTATAATTCTATTGGACCATATGTTACGATTCCATTGGACACACAAGCTTTAATCTTATTTGTCTATGAGTTAACTTCAGGAAAATTGCATATTAGTCCTTCTTCTTCCTTTAATTCCCCCATTTGCCTATGATATTACTAATTACTTTCATTCCCCTATGTCTTAATTTTCTAATGACATAAATTTCATACAATTTGGTTAATTATATCGGCAATTGTACCCCAAAAACGACAAGCTATTCGAAAACAGGGACAACAGCTATAACTCAACTTCAAACCAAAATTCAGAAATCTTGCATTAAAGCTGTAGATAAATGTATTTATTTTCATCTGAATTTAAAACCATCCCATTTTGATATCTACAGTTCAAGATATGACTAAACTATCGAAGTCTATTCAGTAGTCAAACCAGAATTAGCATATAACCATCAATTTTCCATCATTCAATTCTCATCATCTTAACACATATTCATTCTAATTCAAATTTAATAACACTTCTATTAATACATACTATCAAGTTCAGAATTACCTCACATGTTTAATTTTGAATTCAACTCTAAAGAACAAGTCAATCATACGTGTATTGTCTTAAAAATGTAACATTTCATTTAGGGTATATTTTGGGGCCTTACACATCCTTTGAATAAGAGGAGATGTCATTCCTAATTTTGGAAATCTTTGTTGGCAGGAAGTACTTCAAAAGAAACTTCTTTTCTACTTATTCCCATATAGTAAGTGGTGATCTAGGTAGAGAACTCAACAATTGCTTCTCCCTACCCCAAGATTAAAATGGGAATAATCTCAATCTTATTGCATCATCAATGGTAACATTGCCTTTAAAGATGTCACAAATCTCCAGAAAGTTTGAGATATATGCACTAGGGTCCTCATCCTGTAACCTATCAAATTAAATAGACTATTGCACTATCTGAATGATATTTAGCTTAATCTCAAAATTGTTGGCATTAACAGTCAGTATCACAATGCTAGACTCTGCTCCCCGCTAAGTCTGTCTAGTGTAATCAACCCTAGTTATTGGTTAGTATGCCATAATTCCTAATTATTGGATATTAATTTGTCCTTCGAAGTCCTCTATTTTTTGATCTAACTCGAACTCTCAAAGTCAGGTTATGTGGAGATTTCTGCAAACTATTCTCTTAATCTCTAGATCTTTATCTACTAAGTTCAATGGATTACCTTAAGTGATAAATTAACCTTGAGATATGAGAATAATGACAAAACCAAATAGTTAATAAAATAAATAAATCAATTAGAAACAAAAATAAAATAAGTAATAATGGCTAGATTAATAAAAGCTAAGCTTTTATAATATTATAGTTCTGAGCAACAGTGTCAAAAATTTTATTGTTGTGTTCTTATGATATTATAAGTTTTAACTACAAGTGCACAGTGTACCTGTAGTTAGCACTGGCAAGTACATTTCGATCCCAAAAGGACTGTAAGTACTAATATCATTTTGTATTTTCTAACTATGAAATCGGGTTATGGATTTAATTAAAATGAAACTAAATAATAAGGTTTAACACAATAATAAACTAGGATGAAAAAAGCATTATGATTAAACTATATGAAACAAGTAATGCCTAGGTGATGAATCTCCCTAAGATATCTTAAGCACTAACCCTTTATTATGAAATTAAATTATTAATTATTAAACTGTAGAAATTCTTATCTTATGATAATATCTTTCTCAAGACTAGTAATAACTAACCCTTGATTGATTAACTGAATTCTCTTTTTTATTAAAACCCTTAAGATTGCATTACTTGATTCATGAATTTCACTATTAGGTTTAACCATAATCTAAAGAATTTATGTCAACCTATATCTAGGTTTACATGCAGCTCCTTCCAACTATGGTAAATTTATTTAAATGAAAATATTTCTCAATCTCAATCATATGAAATCAATCATTGGACCAATATCATAGAAATGTTAGTTCAAGAATATAAACATATAGTTAAATCAAAATAAGTCAATCAATAAAATTGTATTAAATAAAAGACTATAACATATTATCTATCCGGGATTAGGTTCATCACACTTAGGAACTAAAAAAATTAGTTAATAAATATAGAAAAATAATCGACCATCAAGTATTCAAAAGAACAATTTTAGAAATAAGAGAATCTATAATCAATATCCCCTTTTATTTCTAATGAAGTTTTCTTGAAATTTAGACCAAAGGTTTCTCTCTATTGAATCTCGTGAAGTATCTTCATGTTTTCCTTGTCCTCTGTTTAGAACTATTTCTTCTTTCCTTTTTTGATGTCCATCTAACTCCCAAAATTTCTTCTACCCAACTCTATTGATAGCTTCCTTTTATAGAAAAAGTAGGCTTTTTGGAAAATACACAGTCTTGTAGGTGATCATGTAACTCAAAATACCCTCTAAGTTTTGACTTTACACAATCGTAGAAGTTTATATAGGCTACATACACGGTCATAAATGTCACATACATGGGCGTATATCCGTAAATAGGTATAAATAGCATCGTCAAAGCTTTATATGTTTATAGTGACTTACATGGTCCCCATACACACCCATGTATGTCAAAAATTGCTTAAATTCTTTCATTTTATGCCTCTATTTTGCCTAAATTCTTCTCTTTTTTGTCTATAAAGAAAATTATCACCTAAGAGAACACTTGAAGGAAAATAAGTACTAAAAGTGCCGTAAAACTCTCAAATAACAAGCAAAATACATTAAACATGGGTATATAAATATAGTCAATTAATCATTTCTCAAAGATGTTGCTTCGACCAAGTCTACGAACTACATGCTAGTTTGTTGACCTACATATCCTCGCAAGTGAGTTATATGAAGATTTATCTTGCCTATGTTTCTAAGGATGTGAATTTTGGCCCGGCCTGGTTCAATTTTGGCCTAGGTTTTGAGGGCCATAGGTGGTCCATAGACTAAGCTAGGTTGAGCATGGGCCTGCCTGGCTCGGCCCATGACTTGACTGAAACTTCAAAAACGATGTTGATTTTTGAAAAAGACATAATTTTTTTAATTTTTAAAGAAAATATACCTGTGGTCCATCTGGTCGCGAGTCAACCCACAAGTTGGCTAGCCCTTGATCAGGTCGGGCCATTGACATGCATACATATCTCTAACTGTGAACGAGTTAACTTCTTAGTTTTTGGAAAATTGAGATACACAGTCACCTACGCTTTTGTGTATAATCATGTAACGCTAATTTTGAGGTATGAAGGGGAAATTAAGAGGCTAATTAGAATATATACAAATTAGAGACCAAAGGATGCAGATTCCTCACCTTTTGAAGAGTTATATGCAAATAATCTTCTTCCTTTTGATTTAAAGGGGATATCGAGGCCAGATAAAATGTTTATGCATTAATCAAGCTTAGTGATGTTGTTCCTAACTCTCTTTTGGGATTGACTATGAAATTTAGTGTTTAAAGTTTAGGATTTATATATGAATGACTTAGATAAGACTTACTATATAATTCATGTATAGACTTATTACCAGAATCGTGATTACAATTTGTATTTGTTATTAGTCAAATTCAAATGCAAACTAATAATTGGGCATCATTAAAGACAACATAGCATAAGTTAAATCATTTGAGCTTGTGTAATTATTTCTTAGATTAATCTATTTTCTTAATCCTTAATATAATTATGACACAAAATTTGGAGAGATTGTTCTAGCTTGTTTAAAAACTCAAACTAATTGAAGAGCTTATTTTAATTGGTTACAATTTAAGGAAAAACTAGGATTAATATAGCTTTTTATTAATCCATAGTTAATATTTTCAAAAAGTGGTGTGAGGATAATGTTACAATTGATTGTGCATATTCATTTGAAGGTTAAGATTGAACTGAAAATTGGATTTAAACATATTGATTACTCCACATAATTTTTTATTATTTGATTCATTTTTTCTATTGTTTAATTTTATTTAATTACATCAATTGAATTCATCCAAACCCCTTCCAAACTTATTATACTAATTATTTCATTAAAAAATTTGTCACACACTCCTCTGTATACGATCCTTTTTCATCATTACTAGAAGTTTAGTTATGTAGAGTTAGGTTTTAATTTTTGGTGTTTTCAGCATGCATTGAAATTTTTAGTGTTTTGTATATTTGTTTATAATTGGTTTTTATATTTATTTCTTACTCTTCTTATGCTTTTTAATGTTTGTGCATGACAATGACTACATCTACTCATCAAGACCTTTTAAACTTTGACCTAGATATTGAAAGAATATTGCGAAGATTTTACAGGGAGAACATAACAACTCAAGGAATTAATTGGAAGGATCTATAGCCAATCCAAGAACTCTATGGAAGTTGGCTACTTAATACTTACCCTAAAGACCTTTGTGCATTACATTCCTAAATTTTGCTAATCATATTACTTTTAAATTTAAGTTTGGTTTGGTACATCTTTTACCTAATTTTCATGATGTTGTAGGTTAAAATGCTCATAAGCATTTTAAGGATCTCGATGTGGTTTGTCTTAATATGAAACCTCTAAGGATGATGAAAGAGAAAATCATGTTAAGAGCTTTTTCCATTTTCACTAAAAGATGCAGCATTATGGAGAGAAATTTTTAGGGTAAAGCAACATCATAGAGAATCCCTCTACAAGTATTGGTAGTGTTTCAAAAAGTTATGTGCCAGTTGCCCCTATCAAACTATCACATAGATACACCTTATCCACTATTTCTATGAAGGATTATTTCTTATAGATAAGGTTTTTGTAGATGCAGCAAATGGTGGAGCATTGGGTGAAAAGAATCTAGAGGAGTCTAGAACTTTAATAGACCGTATGGTAGTAAACTCACAGCTAGATTTGCTCTTGGATTGAAGGGTACTTCAGTAATTTACTTACTCTCTTTCTTATAGATGTGATTTTTATATTTCTATTTTTGGTTAAGTTTATGCAGTTGGGATCTTTTTTACTTCCCTTATGGAGGGATTTCCCCTTATAAGGCCATTTTGAAACTTTGTAATGCCTTAATCCAAATGGCCTGTGTAGGTGTGTGTCAGAACACTGCCTTCTAGTGGTTAACATGTATAAATCCGTTAGTGCTTGAGGCAAACTCCTATTTTATTTTAGATGAAGACTTTGTTACTTGACCCATTCGATAGTGAAAGGAAAAGCAGTCAAACTTTGTTAATGTTGGATCGAAAACAGGTTCATGCTTGGTTTGGCTAAATGGAAGATTTTAATTTTTAAAAAAAATCAAACAAACGTAGCCTAAACGTAAACACCAAAACAACATGCTTTTAATCCATACATGATACAGCATAAGGAAAATAAATAAAATAAGAACAAGATCAGAATATTATCAACTCCTCGCTACAACTTCGACTCCTTAATACTGTTTCCTTAACCAATCTGATCTACCACTTGGTTTTTTTTTTGATAACTTGGTTAAAAAGATCCTTTGGTAGGAAAGGAGAAGAAAAATGGATGAGATTTTCTTTGCTATGGTCGGCTGGTTGAGAGAAAGAGGAGAGAACAAAAAAAAGTATACACATTCATTTAGTAAGAATATTAATTGAGTTATCTGTCTAACTACAACAATTGGACTTTATATACTATGTCGAGATTCAATGTTGTAGCATGTTTAGGATTCTCCGAAGCTGTTTTTTTACTTTTTTAAAAAACAAACAACAAAACCATTTAATAATAAGCATGACCGAATCCTACATCTTTGTAGAATTCGGTTTTGCTTATTTCTTTTTAGATTTTGTTTCAATTCAATTAATCTAATTAATCAAACCAAAATCCAGCCTAATATTAAATGTTCCTTTAGGCTTATAATTAAGAATTAATTAGTGTATGCGCAATATTTAATTATAGGCTTAAGACCCAATTTGATTAATTTTTAATTAAATTGTTTCGGTTTTATTAGCCTGAATCCAATTCGGCCATTTCTCTCCTTTTCTGTCTCATTTTCTTTCTGGTAACCTTTGTTTATTTTTCTTACTTTCCTTGATAACCTTCCTAGAAGCCATGTGGGGAATCTAATTGGACTTAAATAATTCAAGCTTCAATAAGCCCAGAATTAACTTAATCTCATTAGAATTAATTTTAAGTTATTAACCAAATGTCATTCCACTAAAGCCAAATGGCTAAACTCTTGAATTACTTAAAATTATGAGAAACGTGTTTCAAATTTATTAATACAATGTCCAATCGTAAACTCCGTTATGAACCATATTATAGTCATCTGCACAATAAAGAGTAAAATTATCATTTTTCCCTTATGTTGGTTTTTCATTGTAGATCTTCCGTTTCACTCTACATGGTGATTAACACACAAGATCTAATCTTAATGTTAAGATTTGATAGGTAGCTAGTCCATCAAACTATTGGCGCTAGTTTAATCACCAATCTCCGTAAAACATTTAGAAGTGATGATATCACTATAAACTCTTTATTTGAGTGAATGTTCCGTGATGCATATTTCAATTAATTATTCCAACATGTGGACACTAGAATGATACCCTATAAAGATCCATTCATATCATATTAAGAATTATAAAGAAACACACATGAGTTCACCATTTATCAAGATTGTGTTTCGTAATAAAAGAATACTAAGGAGTATGTTTTAAAATTAAAGTAACGACCTACTTTATTCTTTAAAAACATACATGATTCCAGATTCATTTAATAGTGCTATTACTAATAGTCAACTACTATCATGATTTGAAACTAATCATTCCCTTAAAGTAAACTCCTTTACTTACATGGAGGTAAATCACAACACTACAGTCTAAATCATAATCAAGTGACCAACTGGATTATTTGACTGTGAATCAATTAATTTAGATTATAATAATATACATGTTTCCTATACATCTCCATGTATATGTATATTACTTACAAAGGAACCTTGGTACCTTATAACTAGTTACATTATGCTCATACAAATAAAACTAAACTCTTTTGTTTTATTAATAATAAATATTTTCATTACAATATTGCAATGGGAAGAAGATTAAGTTACATGTAAATACACTTACTTTCCAGGGCACTACATTTACATAACCCCAATAATCTCCCACTTGCCCTAAAGCAAGTTTGACATATCCCTCATTCCCATACCTTCTAGGTGATCCTTGAATCTCTTATGTAATAGTTTCTTCGTAAACGGATTAGCAAGGTTTTGATATGTGGGAATTTTACCACATCCACCTCACCACGTTGTATTATCTCCTTTATGAGATGATACTTTATGTCGATGTGTTTGGCAGCTTTGTGGTTCCGAGATTCTTTAGAATTAGCCACTACCCTATTGTTATCGCAACAAAGTGTAATGGTTTTTTCCACCTTAGGAACTACCTCCAAATCCTTTAGGAACTTGCAGAGCCAGATTGCTTCCTTTGCTACTTCACAAGCGACAACAAACTCAGCCTCTATAGTTGAATCAACATTACAAGAATGCTTAACAGTCCCCCAGACTATAGCTCCACCTACCAAAGTAAATATAGAACCAGAAGTTGATTTCCTTGATCAACATCTAATTGGAAATCAAAATCTGTATATCCTGTCAGAATAAGGTCATTTTTAGAGTAAACAAGCATTAAGTTCTCCATAAGATATTTTAATATGCACTTGACTGTAGTTCAATGGTCCATTCTTCAATTGGACTAGAATCTTCTTACCAATTCCATTGCATAACAAATATCCAATCTAGTGCATAGCATGGCATATATTAAACTTCCAACTACCAAAGCATATGGAATGTTGTGCATGCATTCGACCTCCTCTTGGGTCTTAGGTACTTGCTCCTTTGAAAGTTTGATTCTATGTCTAGTAGGTGTGAAACCCCTCTTGGAACCCTACATGGCAAACTTATTGAGCATGTTCTCAATGTAGGTCAGTTGAGACAAGTCTATCTACTTGTTCTTATGATCCTTTATAAGCTTGATCCCTATAACATAGCTAGCATCTCCTAAATCCTTTATTGAGAATTGTTTGTTCAGCCATCCCTTGACTGTAGATAACATTCCTACATCATTCCTAATGCACATAATGTCATCAACATACAGAATTAGGAAAGTAACCTTGCCTTCTTGTATCCTTTTATAGACACGAGGCTCATCTAGGTTTTGTATGAACCTGTAGGTTTTGATAGCCTTATCAAACTTAATGTTCCATGACCTAGATGCTTGCTTAAGTCTATAAATGGACCTTTACAACTTTCATACCTTATGCTCATTCCTAGCTCAACAAATCCTTTTGTTTAGGGAATATAAATGGTCTCCTCAAGATCCCCATTAAGAAATTGTCTTGGCATCCATTTGCCATATTTCATAATCAAAATAGGCTATTATGGCCAAAAGAATTTTGATGGACTTAAGCATAGCAACCGAGAAAGATTCTCCTCATTGTCTATGCCCTTCTTTTTGAGTATAGCCTTTAGCTACCAATCTAGCTTTAAAAAATCTCTACCTTTCCATCTAATCCTCTCTTCCTTTTGAAGATCCATTTACACCCTATGACTTTTACACCTAGTGGAAGATTTGCAAGGATCCAGACTTTGTTGGCGTACATGGAATCTATTTCTGATTCCATTGCCTTGAGCCACTTTTCTGCATTAACGTCATTAATAACCTATGTATAAGTAATGTGATCCATTACTTCTTGGTCTAAGATGGAAATTATGCTTTCTCCTATACCTAGATACCTATCTGGTTGTCTCATAACCCTCCCACTATGTCTAGGCACTACTTGATATTCAGGCTGCTCTTCCGATTCAACTCTTAAATCCATTTCAACATCTTGTTCTTCTGTATCCGAATCAACTCTTAGTTTGGATGAAATAGCTAACTCCTTTAGTATTACTTCACTTCTTCCTTTGTGATTTCTCATAAATTCTTCCTCCAAAAAGGTCGCATTTATCGACATAAAAACCTTTATGTCCTGAGGACTATAAAATAGTTCCCTCATGTACCTGTAGGATATCCTACAAACAAAGATACCTCTGATCTTAGTTCCATCTCTGTGGATTTAGGCCTTAGAACATGGGCTGCATAGCCCCAAGTCCTCAAGTGCTGCAATGAAGGAACTTGGCCAGTCCATAACTCCCTAGGTGTTTTACACACCGATTTAGATGGAGCAAAGTTAAGAAGATAAGTTGCTGTTTGTATGGCATATCCCCATAACGATTCTGGAAGGCTAGCGTAGGACATCATTGATCTTATCATTTCCAATAAAGTCCTATTCCTCCTCTCAACTACACCATTCTGTTGAGGTGTTATGGGAGCTGATAAGTTGGAAACAATTCCACTTTCAATTAGGAATTGTTAGAATTCTCCAGATAAGTACTCACCAACTCGATCCGATTGAAGTTGTTTTAATGACTTGCCTAGCTGCTTCTCAGCTTCAGCTTTGAATTCTTTAAACCTTTCAAAGGAATCATTCTTTTTGTGCATCAAATATAGATAGTCATCTCTAGAGTAATCAACTATAAGGTTATGAAGTATTCATAACCTCCTCTAGCTTGTACGTTCATGAGCCCACACGCATTAGTGTGTACTAGGTCCAACGTGAATTCAAATCTATTTCCTTTAGAAGGAAATGAGGCCTTTGTCATCTTTCCTTCAATATAAGACTCATAGGTAGGTAATGGACCATTGTCCAAGCCAGTAAGGATCCCATCCTTCACTAACCTATCAACTCTTTTTGATTGACATAACCTATCCTTAAATGTTACTGATATTTTGAATTAATGATAGACTCATTAAATTTTCTTACTTTTATTAATTCTATGATGTTAGTGAGCCTATCATAGGTTCTATAAAGAACAATCCCTATTTAATTACTGCTCCATAAATAAAATCCTTATTCTCATATATTGAAACAACATTTTCAAAATATAAGGAATAACCATATTTTATTAAACAAAAATCATGTTCCTTACAACCATTGTGATGTAATATACATCTTCCAAATATAACCTATGACCACTAGGAAAGTCTAAGATAACTACTTCTACTGCTTCTGCCGAAATGTAAGATCCATCTGCTATCTTGACTTGAAACTGGCCTTTGGGCAATCTTTTCCTATGCTAGAATCCTTGCATAGAATTGCAAACGTGGTTAGTGGCTCTTAAAGCTAATATCTAATAATCAGATAAATCTACCACATTTCTAGTTCCTAACAAACTTAGGAAGCCCATACCTTGTTTGCTCTTGAGGGTTTCAAGGTAGACCGCGCAGTTGCTCTTCTACTGGCCCTTCTCACCATTATGGAAACACTTTCCTTTGGTGTCCTTTTTGGCCTTCTTTTTCATAGGTTGGGCCGTAACCCATGTTTGGGCCTTCCCTTTCTTTGCACCCTTCTTCTTTTGTTTGCCCTTACCCTTGGGCTTAGAAGAAGATGCCACATGAGCCTCTAACCTATTGGCCCTAATATTTAATATCTCCTCCGTGTTCTGGAGGGTATTCATCAACTCACTTAAGGTTCAATCCTTGGTGTTAAGCTTATAGTCTAACTTAAACTGTTGAAAAGAAGAGTTTAAGTTATTGATGGTCATGACCATCTGTGTTGCTACATCCTTATCTGCCCCAAGCATCTCAGTCTCAGTAACTGTAGAGATTACCATAAGTATGTAATCCCGCACCAGTTCATTAGTCTTTTGTCTAAGACTGTGAAAGGTTTAGATAGCTTTCACCCTTACAGACCTAGTCCTCACATCAAACATCTCATGTAGGTGATAGACCATTACAGTAGCATTTTACATACCTGCAAGTTGTTTCCGTAACATTATGCTGATAGAAGCCTAAATATAGCACTTGGCAGTCTTATCAGCATTCTCATTGCTCGTGTTGCTAGACTTGCTCAAGAGTTGAATTGTCACGCTGAGGTGCAGGCTCATTGTTCGTTAATACCTATAAAATTTGTTTATATTAGAGAACGATGTCAAGGTTACATCTCCATTCATTAAAACTCTCTCCGTTTTCCAATTTGTTATTAGTCAAGAGCATTGTGGATGGATTCATATTGTGGAAATTATGTCTGAAAATATAAATTATTAAAGAATGAGTATACTAGTCAAAAAACTGAAACTTTATATAAAATCATGATGCATGTATGCATGATGATAGATTAAACAAAACTTAAAAAAAAATCTTTATACAACAATTATTTTTCTTATCTATAACGGACTAAGTGACGGAGTTCCATCTTATCCATTAAAAGAAAAACGGGGACCCTCCCACTCAAAGAGCTACCAAGCATCTTCATGCCTAACTCTTTGAGAAGCACCAAAATTTGGTCCATATATTTATCAACAGAGCTATAGTGGGTAGGTTATTGTTAAACCATATTAAGCGTGCTAGCATTTGATTTATCCACTAAAGGTACTTGCAAACCATGCCTCTGTGGGAGGTCACATTTGCTACCAATAAGTAGACTTATCCTTTAAGAGACCCAAAACCATGCAACATCTAGGATTCATATCCTCCGGTGGGGAGTAACACTTCACCACATGCAAATGGGCCATCGCATAGAGGTTGTGGACTCTCACATAAGCATCCTCTCCCACTTAATCTTCTGCGGTCTTTAAGTTTTAATTAATTCCATCTTGTTTAAATGAAATTTATTAACCATCCTATTTTGTTTCATTATATATCTCATACATAATGAATACATGGCAAAGCCTAGGTATGGTAATTTTTCTAAATGGCATACAATCACATAATATCGCATATTATTTGCATCCATTCATCCATTCATCTCATGAATTAAATAGCTACTTTTGATTGTCCATCCTAGAAAATTAAAAGAAAATTACAAGGCCTTTTGGCCTAAAATTTCTTCTTGGATTTGGATCTTCTGCTTCGAACTTTTTGCTCACATAACCTGGCCTATTCGGTGAAATTGAGTTAATGGAATTTTGTTTCCAATTGTTCTTGAAAAATTTCAACTCCTATCTCCACTAGGCCTAAAATAACCTAGAATAGGATAAGTGCATAGCCTTAAACCAATTCGCGCGCCAAATTTCCCATAAGGCAGCCCATGGTAGCCATGCGCACAAGCCAGCACACAAAATGCTGCAACATGGCAACCAGCAGCCCTGAAGGGCATGTTGCCACTATATGGCTACTGGTCGCACGCAGCAACGTGCACTGCTTGCTACCTGAGTGCAGCAGTGCGCACTGCCTTTTCTGGCCGCATGCAGCAACGTGTAGCAACACTTCTTATGCGTTGCCAGTGCGGCTGTGCGCAGCAGCATGCAGTAACACTTGCTGCACGCTGCCGAGTGCCTTAGCTGCAACTAGGCTATCGAGCAACAGCTTTCACTACTTCTTGGCTCAGTTATCGCTAGTAACAGCCTTGACCGCCCACAGTGGCTGCTGGAAATTTTTTTTAAAAAAATTCAAAATAGAATGGAAAATAGAAAAATAAAAATTCTAGAGCTTAAAAATTTTCAAGAATTAACAGAATTTAATTCAAAGAAAATATGCCATTAACACAAAATAAAAATTGAAATCATTTACCTATTCTTTTCTTCAATCCATGGCTGCTCCGTCTTCAAAATTACATAATTTGTTTTATAGTAAAAAAATGGAAAACAGAAAAATTAAGACAAGGAGGAAACATGGAGATGATAGGCCACCCTCCTTGTTACAAACCAAAAGAAGAAAGCTTACATGATAAATCAATTTTCTATGGACAATCAAAAGAGCAAACCAAAATATACACAGCATATATTTTTATCACATAAAAAAATGCAGCATACATAATTTAATTGTCAGCCATACAACATATGGGAACCAAATCATGCATAATAAAACCTTGTTTTGATACCAGTTATTGGATGGAAAACAGGTTCATACTTGGTTTGGCTAAATGGATGATTTCAAAAAATTTTGAAGTTAGACAAGTATAGCAAAAACATACACACCAAAGCAGCATGCTTTTAATCCATACATGATACGGCATAAGGAAAATAAATAAAATAAGAACAAGGTCAGAATATTACTGACTCCTCACTGCAGCTTCGACTTCTCACTACTATGTCCTTAACCAATCCGATCTACCACTTGTTCTCCTTGGATAACTTGGTTAACAAGATCTTTTGGCCGGAAAGGAGAAGAAAAATGGAGATTTTCTTTGCTATGGTCATTTGGTTGAGAGAAAGTGGAGAGAACAAAAAAATATGCACACATTCATTTAGTAAGAATGCTAAATGAGTTGTCCGTTCAACTACAATAGTTGGACTTTATATATTATGTCTAGGTTCAATGTTATAGCATGTTTAGGATTCTCCAAAGCTATTTTTTATGTTTTTTTTAAACAACCAACAAAACCATTTAATAATACGCATTACCAAATCCTACATCTTTGTAGAATTTGGTTTTGCTGATTTCTTTTTAGATTTTGTTTCAATTCAATTACTCTAATTACTAAAACCAAAATCTAGCCCAATATTAAGTGTTCCTTTGGGCTTATAATTAATAATTAATTAGTGTAAGCCCAACTTTTAATTATAGGCTTAAGACCCGATTTAATTAACTCTTAATTAAATTGTTCCGATCTTATTGGCCCAAATCCTATTCGGCCATTTCTCTCCTTTTCTGTCTCATTTTCTTTCTGATAACCTCCGTTTATTTTTCTTACTTTCCTTGATAACCTTCTTAGAAGCCAAGTGGGGAACCTAACTGGACTTAAACAATTCAAGCTCCAATAAGCCCGAAATTAATTTAATCTCAATAGAATTAAATCGGAGTTATTAACCAAATGTTATTCCACTAAAGCTAATTGGTTGAACTTTTGAAGGGAACTCTTGAATTACTTAAAATTATGAGAAAATGTGCTTCAAATTTATTAATACAATGTCCAATTGCAAACTCTATTATGAACCATATTAAAGTCATCTGCATAACAAAGGGTAAAATTACCGTTTTACCCTTATGTTGGTTTTTCCTTCTAGATCTCCCGTTTCATTCTATATGGTGATTAACACACAGGATCTAATCTTGGTGTTAAAACTTGAAGCGTAGCCAGTCCATCAAACTATTGACGCCAGTTTAATCACTAATCTCCGTGAAACATCTAAAAGTGATGATATCACTATAAACTTTTTATTTTGAGTGAATGTTCCCTTATGTATGTTTCAATTAATATTTTCAACATGTAGACACTGGATTGATACCCTGTAAAAATATATTCCGATTATATCAAGAATTATAATGAAACACACATGGGTTCACCACTCATCAAGATTGTGGTTCGTAATAAAAGAATGCTAAGTTGTATATTTTAATATTAAAGTAACGACCTACTTTATTCTTTAAAAACATACGTGATTCTAGATTCATTTAATGGTGCCATTACTGATAGTTAACTATTATCATTATTTAAAACTAATCATTCTCTTGAAGTAAACATCTTTACTTTCACATAGGAAAATCCCAACACTACAGTCTAAACCATAATTAAGCGACCAACTTGATTATTTTATTGTGAATCAATTAATTTAGATTCTAATGATATACATGTTTCCTATATATCTCCATGTATATGCATATTACTTACAAAGGAACCTTTGTACCTTATGACCAGTTATATTATGCTTATACAAATAAAACCATAATTTTTGTTTTATTAATAATAAATATTTTTGTTACAATATTGTAACTGGAAGAAGATTAAGTTACATGTAAATACACTTGCTTTTTAGGGCACTATATTTACATAACCCCAATAGTTAAAGGTTCATCTAAGACTTGGAGTAGTTTAGTTAAGGCCAACTAGGAAAAGGGGAAATGTAAGCTCACTCACTACTTAGGCACTGGTTGCAATGGAGTAGTTACACTACCACTACAAATCCTACAAGTTGAAGAAGCAACTTGATCCTCCTTACTTATAGGTTTCTTCTTGGATAAAAGACCATCATTCCCTTAAATCCATACATGGATATCTCCAAATTATGGTAAAATGGGATTGGATAAAACTTATTTAATATAAAACAACTATTTCATAGTCAAATTATCTGGTGATGCTATCTTCATAAGCATCTTAGAATAAGGCCCTTAGCATATGATAGGAAGGCTCGTATTCCTTCAAAATGATACTCTTGTATGGTCTTAGATAGAAATAATGTTGAGGTAATTCTAATATGAATCAATTTCCATAACCTAACTTTAGAAAACTATATTTTAAAAGGTTTAAGCTTCTTAGTCAGTGCTCTTAGTAAACCTCTTTTTCTAGAGACTCAAATAGCTATATTAGATTGACTTGGATATGTAAGGGTGTGTATTAAGGTCAACTCTTCTTATAGAAAGATTATTAGATAAAGGCTTATTGATTTATCGTAAGATTCAATTTACTTATAATTAGAAGCCTAGTAGCCAGAATAAGATTTGGTGACCAATAAGAAAGGTTTTCAAAATAGGCATTTATATGAAATTCATATAGTTTTAAACTCTAACTCTAAAAAAAATATTGAATGAGGAAGTCAATACAAGTTGTTGGAGGTCTAAGATAAAGTAGTGGATAGGTGGAAATAAACTTAAGTAAAAGCCTTTTGGGGAGTCCAATTATGAAATTCCTATGTTTCCTAATAGTTCTCACAAAAATCCTATTATCTCATAGCAAAACAAAGTGGAGATTTAGAATTCAAATGATGTCACAAACTTATCTAAAGTTATTATAGTCCTAAATGCTTTTACAAGACTTAAGGTAAATCCTATAATAGTTGAGAATGTTTGTACTAAAGATGAGGACTTTATAATAATGTCTAACACTTCAAAGAGTAAGTCTGGAAGAAAACCTAGTATAAGGAAAAAGACTATGGGATCTTCCCACACAAATTGACCATATCCATATTAATGTGACATACAAAAAGACTCAATAGTTTTAAAAAAGAAAAGGTTCAAAGATATTATTTTAAAGAAGAAGCTAATTTTATTTGGACTTTTAGAAACAAAAGTAACGGATGAAAAGCTAAAGAAGGAACTTAGCTTTTTAGGTAACAACTGGAGACACATTACCAACCACTGTCTCTACTTCAATGGGAGAGTAATGGTGGGTTATAATCCTTCCTTAATCTAAGTAACTGAACTATTCAGCTTAGAATATGTCACCCATATAATTTGTAATCTAATCATATCCTCAAGCTCTTTATCTCAATTATATGTGCTAAAAATTTGAGATTTTAAAGAGCTAATATGTAGAGTGACTTAAAAAGAATAAAGGGGGAATATAGTTTCCTTGGCTTCTTATTGTCGACCTTAGATACATTCTTTCCTTGAATGAAAATGAAGGCAAAAGAATCGATATAAAACACCTCAACGGTGAGCTCTGTCCTATGGTCAATTACATTAAAGTGATAGATCTCAACTTTATAAGTTAATTCTTCAAATGGAGCAAAAAATGAGATGGGGAGTGGTTCATTAGGAAAAAGCTAGATAGAGCGTTAGTAGAAAATGAGTGGTTAAACAAATTTTATTTTTACACAATTTGGGCCTTTTTCCTCTAATAATTTAACCACAAAGATAAAACATTTAACTTATCTCAAACCTATTAGAGCTCTACTTAGATTTTATAACTTCTTATTGTAAGTTGAGGAGTTTGAGATTATTGTCTTAAAAGGTATAAATAAAAAAGTTACAAGATCCAAGGCATTTCAACTGGCTATTGAGTTGAAAGTAGCTAAAGAGGAAATAAAAGACCTTAAAAGAAGGGCCTATTTAGACACTAAAGTCCAAGTAAGATCACTAAGGAAGCTTTGAAATTTTGTCAAAAGGATTGTTAAAAAGACCACTACAGTGACTTGTTGAAAAAAAAAAGAACTTCAAGCTCTAAATAGTTAAACCCAGGCATTAAGTTTTCATAATTCACTTTTAAAGTAGAAAATTGAAATCAATTCATTTTAAAAAGGACGAAAAAGCATAATATTCTTCTTTAATACCATTCTTGCTCATAGAAACTGAAATAAAATCAAATATCTAGTAAATGAGCATAAGAACTCCTCTAATGATCAGGTTAAGTTGAAGAATTTTAACTTCAACTACTACAACAATCTATTGGGAACCAAATCTCCTTGTAACTCTTTTATGCACCGCTTAAAATGCATTATTGGTCTTGTTCTTAATCCTAGATCCTTTTCTTTAAAATACATAAAGTAGTTTATATTTAGCTTTAAAACTAATGGCTTTAATGCCTTTTTCTTTATAACATTTGGTCTATTATTTATGGTTTGTTAGTGGAATGTGTAATGGAATTCTTCATCACTAAGTTGATGCTAAAGGAACTAAACAAGACTTACTTATGCCTCATTGCAAACAAAAAGCATCTGGATTGCATGCAAGACTTTTTCCTTATCTCCTACTATAATATAATGTCTAAGATTATAGCTAAGCCCCTAGCCTTAAGATTAAAAGAATCTCTCAAACCCCTTATTAATTTACGTCACAAGGCCTTCCTTAATGGAAGAAACAAAGGGGATAACCTATTACTGGCTTAAGAGTTGTTTAAATACCATAATATTAACCTCTTAATTAATATTTTCTATTAAATATTGATCTATTCAAAGCTTTTATTTCCTTGGAGTAGCAACTTATATTGAATATTCTCTGTGTATTTTGTTTCCTTAAGCAATTTATCCTGTAGATCTAGGCTTATATAAAAACTACATCCTTCAGGGCTTTGATCAATGGAGAACCTACTCCACTATTCCAAAATGTAAAGGGTATTAGGTATGGGGATCCCTTATCCCTTATCTATTCATATGGAAATAGAAGTCCTCATTAGAATCATCAATAGTATAAGCTCCTTTAAATTCCGTCATAAATGTGATCGAGTTAAAAACTTCATTCAAGCTTTTTGTGATGACTTGCTCTTGCTTTATGGTAATGATCCCATTTCCATAAAGACCATCATTGAGTCTCAGAAGTGTTTCCCTACTATATCTAGTCTGAAGATTAGCTTTGATAAAAGTAAAGGTTACATCAAATATCAATCAAACAAATACAACATATCCCCTTTATATATCTTAGGCTACCTATTGATAGGTGTAGTTCATACTATGTTCTCCTAGGTTTTTAGTATATTTTTAGGTGTTTATTAGATGTTTATTCTAGTTTAGAGCATGATTTCAATCTTACTTTTATATTTCTTGAGGTGTTTGATGTGTTTGTTAATGCTAGAAACCATATCATTAAAGAATAAGGATGTATGGGGCTATATGGCTAGGGTCATAATCATGACACCCATGTCATGATCGTGATAGAAAGAAAATTTCCAAGGTTACAATCATGATACCGATGTCACCATCATAGCATACATTTTCTAGGTTTGAGTTTTTTCATCTGTTTTTAGAACCGATCAAAGTAGGACAACCGTAGTTACACCAGCAAGACCCTAATACACTATTTAAGGATGTGAAATAACACAAAAAAGGTAGCATCCAATATAAAAATGTGGATGAAACAAGAGAGATTAAAAAGAACATCTAGGAATTCCACCTTTCCAATTCAAGTTTCTAATAGAGTTTTTCTTATTTTCCTTTAGTTATTTCATTATTCTTGATGTGTAATCTGAATTCAAAGATGTTAAACATCTTCATGAAATTCTATATTTCATATTAGGATTTATTCTGCAATTAATTTGTGACTTTGATTATTATTGATTTTAATACATATTCTGGTGTTTGTGATAATTGTGCATGCTTATACTTGACAATAAAACAAGAGAGTGAGTCAAAAGTAATTAGATTAGATTGTGCAAGAAGAGTTAGAAGTTTAATAGTCCTGCAATTATCAAGTTGATAATCATTTGAAGTGATATCTTAAGTAATTTAATTATTTATTAGATAACTTCAAATCTAAATGAAAATTTTAAGAATAGATTTATGAATTGAGAGCTTACAAATCTAGAATTTTCAAATTCAATTAGGGTTAATTGATTAGATTTTAAGAGAGAATAATCAATACCTTAGGAAATCTAGGATCAAGCATATAACTGGATCAAAAATAGTAATGGAAAAAATAAGTCCTAAGTGTTCCATTTTGATCAAAACCCTAATCTTATTAGTAGCTTATTGTTGGTTTGAATTATTTGCTTTCTTTTATTATTTGCTTCAAATTCTACTATTTATTTGTATTCAAATAGATTATTGAGAGATTACAAAATGCATTTTATATTCATGCATAATATGGCATACACATACAGGTAAAAATAGGTATTTTGGACATGAAAATAATTATACATGTATTCATTGACATTCCGGGTATAATTGTTATAAATGTGATTTTATTGAGAATTATGGTTCATTTGTATTGAAAATTAATTTGGAGAGTGTATTAAGTGATTTAAAATTTTTTGGTGAATTTTAGAAAAAATTTTCGAAAATGTTGAGTATTAATAGACAAAAAATTGATAATTGGCGATTAAATTGATGAACGGAAATAGAAATAAGAATTTTTCATATTGAAGAAATGTGATAAATGATTGTGGGAATTATTAAAAAAATGATATTGAAAATTTTGGAGACTTTGTAGTAAAATTTGAAGATGACTGGACTAGTTCTTTAGAAAAACTAGTTAAAGCCTTAGAAGTTAGATAAGTGACAATTGTCACTTACTTAGTTTAAGTTATATTATATGATTATGTTAGCAAGACCAAGTCATGTTTCTTTTAAACTTGAAAGACTAAGTTACTGTTGTTTCTTGACTTAGCTCTCTTTTTTGTAACTTCTTCTTCAAGCTTCTTCTTCAGTGATTTTTTCTTGACTCTCTGAACCTTCACCAAAGAAAAACCTTGTTTCCATCTATCCTTTTTACTACTCTCATTTTGTTGTCTATTTCTTTTGCCTCAAGAAAAACCTAACCTAAACCACCTTCAAAATCATGTATGTGGTTGCATGAGATTTAGGGCTTCTTGGAGTTTTTGAAGATTTTTGAGTTTTATCAAGTAAGTATCTTGTAAATCCTTATGAGTTGTTGGTATATGAGATAAATTTGGTGATTTAGCTATCATTGAATGATCATGTAAAAATGGGCATTTTTCATGTATATCGTGGATATAGGATGAGTTTATTGATATGTTTGATTGTGTGCTTTGATGATTAGTATGTTATAAGGTAGTGTGGAGATGATTTTTGGAGTTGAAAGATCGATAAAAATGTGCATGAGAGGAGTCCAGAAATTCATGCCAGTTGATTTACATATATACTCTAATTTTCACTGTTGATATACGTGAATAGTTTTGAGTGTTTAAAATGAATTGAGAGTTAAGAAATAGGTGTATGGTGATGTATGGAGATGAGAAAGATTGATTAAAATGAAAGCTTGAGGAAGAAATGAAGAGAATGCAGAAATTGAATATGGGGAAAAATGATAGTGAAAGTGCAAGAAATGAAGAGATACATGAAAGATTTTCTAGTTTTTGATACTTAGTTTTGATTTTTTTTGGTTTAGATCTATTTATGAATATTTTGAGTTAAATAACAGTCAAAATTGAAGATAAAATGCAAGTAGAAAAGGTGATCTTTGTACAAGTGGTGTTAGGTATAAAATCTAGAAAATTGGAAAATGAGTGCTGGAAAATGTAGCAGAATATCCACTAATTATGCTTCTGTGTTTTAGCCATAACTTGTTCTGTAGTTATCAAAACGAGATGGTTCTTGATTTGGATTAAACTAGAGACATATGGATACATTTTTCATATAGACATCAAATTCAAATTCCATATTTAAGAGTTTTAAACTTTGACTTGAAGTTGGTTTAAGAGAAAGAAAAGAAGAACAAGAGAAGAAGAGCTACAGATTCGGATGGAAGAAGGAAAAGGCACGATCATACCTCAACGTGATCGGAGCACGATCATGACATCGTAGAAGAACTTGGAGACTCACAATTATACAGGAGCATGATCGTGACTCTGAGGCTCTTTTTAAGGGGACTATTTCGAACATCCTTTGATATTTTGTCCATATCTTCTTCTCCCAACCTCCACATAAAATGGGATTTGAACCAACAGATTTAAAACACGTTGTTCTACATCTACACCAATCATTATAACCATCTGAAATCATTTTGGAGAGATTGAGTGATAAATTTGAGATGAAATTGATGAGGAGTTCTGGAATTTCATACTTGGAGTATTTTCACTAAACATGCTTCGGTAGTTTAGACATAACTTGTTATGTAGTTATCCAAATGGAATTATTTTTATTATTTTAGAAGAAATATAATTTTATTCTATCTCCAAGAATTTCAATTTATGGATGGAAGTTGAGTGCAGGGCACTGTTTCAGTATAAAACAGTCTGAGAATGTTTGGAGTATAGCTTTCAGAGTACTAAACCAAATTGAATGATCTTAGTGTCATTAGAAACTTAAGATATAGGAGAACAATTTTCTAGAAGAAAGTATTGCCAAATTATTTCATTTTAGTGGTCAGATTGAACATGAACAGTAGACTCAAAGGTATGTTTCAGGAAAAATCTGAGTTGACGAAATGAGTTTCGAATTTCGATTTTAATGGTTTTATTGAGGTATAAACCATAAGTATAAATGATACTTATGTGAGTTTGGAAATATGAATGTTTACATGACAAGAATAATGGAGCAATACCTGGGTCATGAACATGCATCGTGTATATTTCATATATATACATGTGCATTAATAAACACTTATAATTGCGTAAAATTGTGATATGTGTATTTTACTTGATATAGGAGCAATTGGAATGTCGATATCCAGGTGTTGCTGGAACTTTGAGATAATAGCTTTGGGAGCAATCGGTGAGTAACCTAGACGGTTTCATGCAATTAATTGTTTGCTTTAGAATATGGTTTGAATAATGATATGAATGTGATTTGATTATGTTGATGTCAGACAATGAAGGTCCGAGACTTGATGTATGAATGTGATATTGAAGAACTACTTGTATGTGAATCTTACGAACTAAATTCTTCTTGACATGATTGATTGATTATGAGAGATGCATTCTATACATGAATGCATGATCAGATAATAGGAGTTTTAACCTGAGTAGCCACCGAAAACAAGATTAAAGCTCCAGCCAAAGGCTCACTATGTAAAATGAGCCCTGTATCCTCAACAGATAAGGGGCAATATAAATGAGCTCGTATCTACAATGGATATGGGATAGTTTAGGCACTCAGTTACAATAACGTAATAATTAGAAAAGAGTCACATGAGCATTTCATGTACACTTTAATAAGTATGTTTGATTGTTTGAAATGAAAAATTGTCTTACCCTTAAGTGAGAATGTGATATGTGATAATTTATGCAAAAATGTAAAGATGTGAATTATATGTTATATGTGTGATTTGTTGCATGAATTGAGTGAACTATCGATGATGGTTACCTCATTGAGTTCGGAAAACTAACCAAAATTGCAACATTGATTTTTCAGGACTGAGACACGACTTTAACTACTGAGAGATGCTACAAGAAGTATAGTCTTGTGCTTTTGGGAAGAAGAAGAAATTGCTTAAAGGTCGGTCAGTTGGGATTGGAAAGATTAAATAGACTTTTGTGTATTTTCCTCTTTCATGTAGCATATTTTGTATTAGGATTTGATAATATACATGTATGGGTGTTTAAAAGCTACAATGTAAATATTTAGTTTTATGAAACGAAAGGAGAAATTTGCATTTTAAAATATGGTGTTTTTCATTATAATGTCTTATAAAAAAATTAAGAATGATGATGCCATGTTAAGTGAATGTTGTGATTGAGCGTAGCGCACCATTATCATAGGTTATATACTAGAATGTCTTTAGGGTATTCCGGCATGTATCCTATGGTAATGGGGTGTTACATAATTTGTTAACGGTTTTGCTTAGTGATATACTTATAGCTGGAATTTTAATATTTTTGATGTACTCATTTTTTTCATTCTACTTCCTTTTTTTAAGTTAAAGAATTTGACTAATATTTCCAAAAGTAAATAAGTGAAAATACAATACAAGCCTTGAAAAGGCCATATGTAATTAGAGCTACAACATTCTAGTTACAACTTGACTGCGATAATATTAATTAACCCAGGAGTATCAGAAGTAGGTATCTTATAATCTCCATATAGCTTTCAGTACCTCCCTATAGGGCCTTGCATTGTTATTTTCTTATCATACACTACCAAAACTACATTGACTTATTTTCAAAAACTTGCTTTTATAATATTAGATACTTTAAAAAGTAATTGTTGTTTTTCTTACGTTGTTTTTTCTTTAGTTGTGTTTGTTTGTAAGGTAAAAATAAATTCTAAATGTCAATCATCAACACCTTGGTAATGGAGGATAAATAAAAGGTCAAAGAAGCTTCTAGTCCCTATTCACTTTCCTCCCTTTACATTTCATTTTTTCTTTTTTCATTCTTATCTTTTTTAAGCTTTTTACCTTCTTGTGTTCCTCACTTTTTGTTAACAATTTGATCTATAAATCTATGAAAGTCAAAGATCACATTTTCATATAAATTTTTAATTCTTTCAAAAATGAAGGTTTCCTCTTATTCTCAATAATGGTGTTGTATGCAGCAAATATAAATACAAAACTATTGAACATGTGTATTATATTAAATATGAAATTTTCTTTTTCGTAGGACCTATTTTTTGTTGAAGAGTGTCGCCAATCATCCAACCTTATTCTTCTTACTTATATTTTGTGGTTTTCCATCCATCCAAGTAAGTTGTCCAACTAATGTGTACCATAAGTTTTTGTTTAATAGTATGAGTATTTGTGTTTGGGTTTTGTGTGAATGCAAATAAGGTCTTGATTTTTTGTTATTCTTTAGAATATTCTTATAATCATTGATGAGTTTTTATGTTCTTCTTTAATAGTCTAATTTAATAGTTTAAGGTTTTATGTTTGGGTTTTTTTTAATCATTAATAAATAGATGTATGAATTACATAAGTATTTATTGTATGTGGAATGATTTTGATCTCTTTTGGATGATCCAATGCATAATAAACCCCTAAGATGATATATAGGCTGGAAACCCATGATGCAGCTCCCATGAAGCTTATTGATGAAAAATTCCACAAGGTTAGGAGTCATAGCGAGAACTTGCTTTCTCCATTCATATGGTGTAACAATACCACTACTATAGTGCTCGTTTAAAATCAAACTTTGGAAATGAACTTGTAGGTGATTAACTCAAACATAAAGACTTCAATGTCATGGATTCAAACTTAATATTATTATAAGAAATTCACACATAATTAACATGACAATTCTTTGCATAATAAATCCCTATGATGATATATAGACTGAAAACCCGTGATGCAGCTCCCACGAGGCTTATCGGTGAAAAATTCTATAAGCCCAGGAGTCACAGTAAGAACTTGCTTTCTCGATTCATATGGTGTAACAATGCCAGGTACCATAGTGCTCATTTAAAATCAAACTTTGGAAATGAAATTGTAGGTGATTAATTTAAACATAAAGACTTGAACTTCAATGTGATTGCTTGACATACTGCTGGATTTAATATACGTAGGTGCTTTTTTTTACTTCTTAATGTCACTTCTTACAGAACATTGGTTTGCATATTGTTTTATTTGATTGATAGTCACATATGAATGTTTCTGTAAACTTAGGGGAAATGAAAGATACTAACTATGTAATCACTTTTTCAAATAACAGTTTTGCATAAATGAGTAATGTTGATAGATCTTGGATGTATAGATGATTAACACCTGATGGTTTCATTAATCCTGAGTTTGTTAAGGGAGTTAAAGCTTTAAGTCACTATGCATATTCTCAACCTACATATATGGGGATCATATGTCCATGTAAAAAGTGCAAACATATTCATTTTCTTCCTATTAATAAAGTGAATATCCATTTATTAAGAAAATGATTTGTTTTAAATTATTTTGAGTGGACATAATATGGGGGCCAATAATTTGTATCACCTTAAGGGGTAATGAAGTAAACTCATCAATAAATGTGGATGGGTTTGAAGGGAGACTGGATTTACAATAAACAATATGGGTGCAGCTGAAAATCCTTACACCTAAATGTTTTATGATGCAACTAGTTATGCCTTTCAGATAAATATTGAAAATCTTGAAGAAGAACCAAACCCACATGTAAAAAAGTTTTGTAACTTACTAAAATCAGTTGACCAAGAATTATGGCCAAATTGTGAGACCATGACTTAATTATTTTCAATTGCTTGAATATCGAACATAAAATCTGAAGGGCATATTTTTGAATGAAGTTTAGATCAAGCTTTTTCTTAGTATAATGAATCATTGTCTCCTGATCATACAATAATTGATAATTTCTACAATATGAAGAAACTTATTAGGGGTCTTGGTTTACCATTTGAAAAAATTGATTATTGCAATTTTGGATGTATTTTATTTTGGAGAGATAATATGAAATTACAAGAGTACAAATTTTGTGGTCAATCTAGGTTTAAACCTAGAAAATGTTCTGTGAAATAGAAATTAGTACCTTGGAAGAGAATGTATTATTTCCCGCTAACTTTGAGACTTCAAAGACTATATGCCTCTGATGTTACTACATCTCACATGAGATAGTATAATGAATGTGAACAGGAAGATGGAATAATGAGCAATCCATCAGATGCACTTGAATGGAGACATTTCAATAACACCTATTTTGAGTTTGCAGCTGAAAGTCAAAATATTAGGTTGAGATTGTCGACTGATAGATTCCAACCTTTTCAATCCGACCAACAATATTTTTCATGGCCAATCGTAATTACATCTTATAATTTGCTTCCATGGATGTGTATGAATAAGGCATATATGCTCTTGATGGTGATTATGCCAAGGCTTACAAATCCAAAGCATAAAATTGATGTATTCTTACTACCATTAGTATCTGAATTGTATCATGTTTAGGAATTTGGTGCGGATACATATATTGTGTCTCAAAAACAAAATGTTTTGTTGAGAACAACTTTGATGTAGACTATTAGTGATTTCCCTATGTATGCTATGTTGTCTGGATGGAGCACAGTAAGGAAATTGGCTTATCCTTACTGTACCAATGATTCTGATGTGTTTTATCCTCCTAATGGGGCCAAAAAATCTTGGTTTGACAACCACAGGTAATTTCTTCCTTCAGATCATCCATTTAGATGCAATAAACAAAATTTTATTAAGAATAGGATGGTACAAACACGTCCTCCCGCTCACAAGGCTGATGAGAGATATTGCAAGAGATTGAAGAATTAGGGTTGTTAAAAGTTACATAACTTGAAGCTAAAGAAGTTAATAGAAGCATTAATAAAAACTTTGGTTAGAGAAAACAAAGTATCTTTTGGTATTTGTCATATTAGAAAAGTAATTTGATACATCATAATCTAGATGTGATGCATATTGAAAAAATATTTTTGACAATTTGTTTAATACCATATTAAACATTAAAGGGAGGATAAAGGGCAATACAAAATCACATGCTGATTTGAAACTTTTATGTAGAAGGTATGAGTTAGATAAAGATCTTCGCACCAATAAATATCTAAAAGCATGTTACGCTTTGGACAAAAAATAAAAGGAAATTTTGTGTGAATCATTGAAAAGTTTAAAGTTTCCCGATGGTGAAGTTTCGAACTTAGCAAGGTGTGTGGACATGAGGAAGTACAAATTATTTGGGATGAAAAGTCATGATTGTCATATATTTATGAACAGGCTAATTCCAATTGCATTTTATGAGTTGCTACCGAATAAGGTTTAGGAAGCTATAACAGAATTAAGTTTTTTTTCAACGTCATCTAAAATAAAGTCGGCTAAAATGGAAAAACTAGAAAGGGAAATTTTAGTTATCTTGTGCAAATTGAAAGGGATTTTCCCTCCAATCTCCTTTGACTGTATAGAGCATCTACTCATACATTTAGCACATGATGCTAAACTTAGTGGTCTAGTTCAATATCGATGGATGTATCGGTTTGAGAGGTAATTATAGTTAATATTTAAATAAAACTTATAGCATGTTTTAATCACAAAATTGTAATAACCTTATTTGTAATGTAGGTATTTGCATCATGACAGCATGTCGTAATGCTAGTCAAAATAAAAACTAGATTACTACTATAGCAATGGTGAGTCTTGGTCGATCCCATAAAGAATATGTGTAAAGTTGTTGAAATGAAATTAATCGGTGTTTAGGTTAAGGGGGTTTGGATTTTAGAAATAAGAAAATAAAATGAAACTAGACTAATAAAAACAAATTAAGGAAACACATACGAAAAATTATAAAAGTGGGGAATTAGGTAGGGACCTGGTTCTTTGGTTCAATCTTGGCCTACTCCTTAATTAAACATATCCCATTGATTTATTGTTCTCAAACCTCTCCTAGCAACTATTAATCGTGAGTTAATAATTAGCCCAAGTTTTCCCTTAGGTAGTGTTTAATCAAGATACGATTTTTAATTACACCTAACTACCAAATAACCTAGGATACGATCTTTAGATTCAATTAGGCAGTAGCATTATGAATTAGACTGATTAATCAAGGCAATACCACATGCGATGCATCATTTAACCTAGGTTATGTTATCCCTAATGATTACGAATCATTAGTCGCTACACGTGAATTTCAACATAACAATTACAAATTGTATCGAAATTCTAGTAATGGGTTTGTAAATAAACGATTCGATGAATGCATTAAAATCATCTTTTTATAATACCCAATGGGTTCATACATAAAAAACCAGAAAATAATGAGAATAAGCTTATCCATACACAAAACCGAAATCAATTAACATAGAATAACACAATCAATTTCTAATGAGAGAAAGAAACAACAAAAATAGTGAAATTCACTTAACCTGGATCATCGGTGTTGATGTCACCTCTAAACTGGCGTCGGTACATCTATCCCTCTATGGGTCTCTCCTGATTAAGAGCTTTACCTCTTATCTTTATTAAAATCAAGATCTCCCAAAAAGATTTGTTTCAGCCCCAAGAAATAATGTCCCACCCGAAACCCCTTCTCTACTCTTACTCCTGCGCCCCCTCTTCTGTGCTACTGTTCTCTATTTATCTCATTTATTTTCTGGTCCACTTTATTATTTACTGCTTTAAAACCTACGCTCTTATTTCTGTGTTTCACTCATGCCTCTGCTATGCTTCGTTCTTCTTTTCTTTGATAGTGTTGTGTTGTATTTTCTACTCCTTCGTTGGTTGTGCGTCGTCGTTCCTTCATCTCAGATGTTGGTGCGTTTTGCTCTTTTTCTCCTACTGCTGTGTTTTTATTTTATCTCCACATTTCCACCAACTACGTTGCATTTCATGCTCCACGTCCCTTTCATGTAAACATTCACGTGCTGACATCCATCATGCTGTTGTCATTTTTGGTCTATTTTGGGTCTTATTCTTGCATCACTTTGGCCATTTATAGCTTTCGTTCATTTGCTGCATTGTCTTATAGTGTGGACTGCTCCTTCATGTTGCTCTACCAATTAATCCAAATGCTTTCCATTAAATTTGAACTCACATTCTTGCATGGGACACGTATAGTGGTGACCAACTTTAAATCTTCTTTGTACTTTTTTTCTTCTTGTTTTTTAATTTTCTTCTTCTTGCTCCACGAAGACAAGTAAATATTAATTTTCAAAAAATGGCCAAAAATAGAGCTTTTGACTCACTTTAACTTCTTTGCTTCCGAATTATGACTAAATCACATATGATTCAAAGTGAATATCTTAAGCAATTTCAAGTCAATAATCACTAAGTGTTATGGAATGTCACTAACTAATTAAACACCTATCACATCACTTGAAAAAAATGTCAAAAACAAGGATAGAGTTGAAGATTCAATACAGTAATTCTTATTTAGTGAAGGAAGCAAATACATTTTGTTCACATTATTTTGAGCCGCAAATACACATAAGAGAAATAAAAATTCCTTGTAATGATGTTGGGGGAGAAACGGGTGATGTTGATAGTAACTTATCCATTTCACATATTTAGGATAAACATAAGAATGTTCAACAAGAAGAATGTTAATAGCAGAAGAAATTGAGACTGCCCATGGTTACATTTTATTGAATTGTCAAGAGGTTCAACCTTTCGTGCAGCAAGTTTAAGTTGATTTTGAAATAGATTATTTAAATTTTCAAATTACTATTGTTCACAACTAAAATACATAATAATGCTTTTCGATTATATAAGAAATGGTTATGCGAGCTAATGCCCGAAACAATATAGGATGATATCAATAAAGAAGTTAAAAGACACTTTCCTCGATGGTTCGAAAAATATGTAAGTTTTCACTTGTAATAATTGAAATGGTTGAATTATCATAGCAAAGTAATTAGATGACCTTATACTCTTTAATGTGATAAATTTTTTTATGTAGGCCTCAGAAAATTCAACACAAAACAAGTTCATACGTGATTTTGCGAAAGGACCTTTGCGAACTATTAAATTGTATCTGGTGTATTTTATTAATGGATACAAAATTCATATAGAATATTATGGTCATAGCATGGCAACAATAAATAGTGGAGTTTGTATATAGGGAGAATTGATAGATTACTATGGTAAAATTATTAAGAAACTTGAAATTATGTACCCTGCATTGCCAATAAAATAGAGTGTGATATTTAAGTGTGAATGGTTTGATCCAACTCCTAATGTTAAAACAAAAATGCAAAGCTGATACATCAAGAAGATTTAGACAATTTGAACCTTTTGTATTGGTGATTCAAGCGATCCAGGTGTATTATGTCCCTTCTCCCAGCTGACAACAAGATAAGTCAGATTGGTTGGTCATACGCAAAGTAAAACCTAGAGGTGTTTTTGAATTACATGAAAAAGGAGAAAATAAGACAATTGAAAGTGAAGTGTTTCAAGAAGATGTTTATGAAATAAATGCCATGTGTAACATATGAGGATTTAACCTTTAAACGATCCACAATGAATATTTTGAAATTTATTTTGGAGAGGATGAGGAAGGTGAGAGATCTGAAGAGGAGCCTGAGTTTGATTTTAATTCTTCAAAAAAGTAAGACGATGATGATTTTAATATACAATTAAGTACTAATAGCGATTAATTTATGTTTGTAATAGAATATTATATGAATAAATCTATTATTACATCATCAATATATTGTTATATATTGAATTTATATTGTTCCATTACTGGAAAATTCAATAAAATGTTAATTTCAGGTTAAAAATATGCCACCAAAGAGAAAAAAGATATGATGCAGCCAAGGTTCAGGTTAGAACGATTTGGAGAAGCCAGTGCATTTCCAGGTGAAGCATCACATTCTGCAGATGCTACAGAATCACCTGCTGTACGTCTAGCTACTGCACATCTAAATAAGGCATCACTTTCTATACTTGCCATTATACCATCCAATAACCCTACTACACCATCCACTACCTATATACTGACAGAGATATCAGGAGAAAAAGTTGCGGATGAAGGAGGCAACCTCCTGCTTGGAGCTAGGGGAGTTGATGGAAGAACTTATATTACAATTGTCAACAATTTGTAAGTAAAATTCTAAAAATTTTTAATACATGATAACACCATAGGTTTATACTAAAGTTATAGGTTTTAATTTCAAAATGATGTAAAATAACTTATATATTAGGTTGGTTCCGTCTAGAACATGCTTAAAAAATATCTCATTCAAGTTCAAGTAGATGATAGATCTTGAGGCTTATATATAGAAGAATGTCTCTCAAGGGACAAAGGATTTTTATTATTAGGAGTTTGAGGTACACAAAATATATTCTTTAAACTTTTTATTTTATCTAATTTTATTTATTAATTAGATAAATATTGTCATTTATAAGTACTTATAGTATGCTTTTGCTTTTCTTTTTTCAAAAAGAATTTTTTTTTAGATTCAAAATTTCATGTTGTAATTTATAATGTATGAGAGAGGCAAGCTCGTACACGTTATAGAGACTTTCTTACTTCGATACACGAGAATGGTTTACGACCACCACATAAATCTGAAGAAATATGGAGTCATTAGCAGTAGTATTGGGCATCACTCAAGGTAATATCCATTTCAGAGTGTAATTTTGCTAGCAGACGTGGAGGATCGGACGGAGAGAATCTACCCGTACACATTGGAGAATCTTTGACCCATGAGGTGTATGCACTTCAACTTGTAAGTATCAAAACTTTACAATTATATTCTCATTTTTGTACTTTGATGTATGAAATTTAAAATAAAAATATATGTACATTATGGAGAATAATAATGTTATAAATGTTTGGTGCCATTAATGGTTGTATTGTTGAGTTAAATGTTTTAGTCTAACAAGGGGTAAATATTATAAAAATAAAAGAAATTCTTCCAAAATTTTTATAAATTGTAGCTCAATTATAACAATTTATTCTGATACAGTAAAAGTCTATGAGCTGAAAGCCACAAAACACTAGCTCTTTTTGCACACTTGCATCAAAAAGTATGATGGCGTGACCGTTGTCAACACTCGATGCAGACAACTTCATGTATGTAAAACTTGTACTTTAATATTAGTTCTTAAAAAGTATCACTTATTAACATAAACAATTATAATAATATGACCAAATACAAGAAAACATTGAATGGCAATCTTAGAACTCTGAAACAGTTGATGAGAGTTAGGCATATCTTGATGCAGTGGGTAGTAGGGACCACCGTAAAAGGATTTACAGCTTAGGTTCATTTCCAAATATACGTTATTCAAAATCCTCTACATCCACTACAACTGGATCTAGTAGGTGGTCGGCATCAAATGAGAGAGTCCTTCGGCTTAAGAGCCCAGTAAAGAGCTGATGAAGTGCATAACCCAGCTCTGTAATAAGGTGGATGAGTTGAAGAGTAAGGACAGGACCTCATCGTAGTAATCAGAGCATCCGCCTTCATCACCTGTATAGCTTCTCGAAAAGTGAATGTATTTGATAGTCGGTTACTTTTAAGTTTTTATATAAATTTTTAATTTACAGTTATT
The DNA here is from genome assembly GCA_027575705.1 of Erythroxylum echinodendron. Taxonomy (NCBI): domain Eukaryota; kingdom Viridiplantae; phylum Streptophyta; class Magnoliopsida; order Malpighiales; family Erythroxylaceae; genus Erythroxylum; species Erythroxylum echinodendron. The sequence goes on along the minus strand of JANZXR010000172.1, from coordinate 22,068,289 downwards.
TTCAAGATAACTATTCGTGTACATTATAATTTTTTTATTATACCATTTAGGATAATATTTACTTTACATTTATCAATCAATGTTATATTATTTACAGAAATTAAATGTATAAAAATCATAAGATTATCAACAGAAAACTCGAGTAGAAAGTGAAAAATGGATGAAATTTATCGCAACTAAATTTCCTGACAGAATATTCTGTCGCTAATTGTAACACTTCGTCGCTAAGTTACCGACAAAATAATATATTTCGTCGGTAAAAGTTTAATGATAGATAATATTTTTTGTCAATAAATTTAGCGATAGAATGTTATAAGTCCGTCAGTAAATTTAGCGACAGACTTACAACTTACCGTCGCTAAATTAACCGACGGAATATTGTAATTTCATCGGCATATTAGTGACGGAATATTCTAAATTCATCGGTAAAGTTACCTACATTTACCGACAGAAATATAAAATTATGACGCTAAATTTACTGACAGATGTACAAATTTTTGTCGCTAAATCTGCGACAGATTTATTATATCTATCGCTAAATTTTTCCTACGATTGTTTCTCTGATGACTCTTTTTGTTGGTAATTTCTATGGCCAAATTTGTTTCCCGACGGTAAAATCTATTTTTCCTTTATATGTATATATATATAGCATTTGCCATTAGTTGACACAATTTTGAGTTTATTCATGATCATTAATTTGTGTTTAATAGCTAGCCATAAAATGAATGATAATTTTAAGGTGCATCTTTTATGCCATATCAAGCTTTTCTATTAAAATTTAGGATTAATACTCGTAAAAATTGTCAAACATGATTTGACCTAAATCTATGAATCTCTATTTATCGGAATTCATTAACTTAGCTCTAACACCAATGAAAGATTTTGAGGGGGTTAGTAAGCCCATATAATCTCAACTCAAAACCTTAAGCAACGGGTTATGAGTCATACTTTGTATATAACTTACTTAATCCTTATATCTCTTTTTGATATGTGATTTCTCCATATGTAAATTTCCAACTGTAGCTCCAACTCTCCCCTTGTATCACTAATCCTAGTTTTGGATTCACTTTAATCAGTAAATAACGTGTTCAAATTACAGATGAACTTATTTTATATTTTATATATGTAAATTGAGATTCAACTATGTTTCAAAGTTAGTTTCTATTGCAAATTTATAGGATTGGCTTGATTACTATATTCCAAATTTGAAAAATAAAAATTGATGTTGCAACCGTAGGATAAATGCAAATTGGATTCATGCAGTTGTAGTCATATCATGTAACTCCTTTGCAATCATCTCTTCTTTTGTTTTTCTTTTAATCTTAATAAACGTAAAGATTAAAACCAACAATTAAAAGCTTGAAGCTATTAAGATGAAAATAACAAGAAGACTCTCACCAAAAATACTATGAAATAATTCATATTCATATTTTGATAGAATGATATCCTGGTCGTTCAAACTGAAGTTAAAGATCGTAGAATATATAAATCTCAAGTATCTTGACGTGAACACTGATGCTTTGTTGATGGTATTGGAAGAGACACGGAGACAGACGTAGGCGTACATACATCTACGCCGCCGTGGTTTTGAAAACCAATTTCCAAGCTCGACAGGCATAAAAGGCAACTTTGCAAGTACCGTGTAACATTCCTTACGACGATTCCACGCTACCGCTTTGAATTTCTTCTCAATACTTTTCATATGATTATAAAATTCTTTTCAAACCATAACGTCACTTGTCGGTTCTCCTATCGCTTTTCGACACGTGTAATTTTGGCGCGACGGGTGGTTGCGTGGCCTCAGGATCGCTGTTCCTTCCTTTTAACTCCGATTTTCATTTTTCCTTTTAGGGCGGTCACCAACTCGGAGCCTCGTTCCATATTCATACCTATTGTAGATACAAACCAAACGACAAGTAAATACTAAGTAGCATCATATTTTACTTCTCATTTTCTCCGTCCAGAGACGTCCATCTTCCAACTTAGCTTCTCCCAAAACGTTCCTCTTCGAGTATGTGATTTTTCTTTTTCTTTGCAATCTTTGTTCTATTTGATCCTATTCGTATCTTCAAAATTCCCTATGTCTATTCACAACCAATCGTATTTTCACTCTTAGTTGGATTCTAATTTTGATTGCTTGCCAAGTCTTTTTTAATCTTGCACCCAATCGCAGTTCCGCGTCCTCCAGTTTAACCTAAAACTTGTTGCAAGTAAATACCGCGGCGAGAAATACAGTTTCACTGGAAATAATAAGCGGAGGTACGGCATGGAATTTTACTGTATTGTTTGCCACTATGGTTTCGTGCTTTTATATGAGAAGGTCTTCAATGAAAATGGAGTTTCCCAATTAAAAAGCTTGTCCATCATGTTTACACTAGCTTCTAGATCTTAATTGGTCAGATATTAATGACGACCATGTGTTAGTTGCTGATCACGTTTCCAACAGATTTCATTTTGTTTATCATCCTAGTGTTGTAGTTGTGTTTCCAGCAATATTCCGTAAATTTGACTGCTGTTAGATTGCTTTTTAATAATGACTAGAATGGGGTGGGGAACCATTTACCGAAGGCGTGTGAGAGTATTCACGCTGGCCATTGTGATATACATGGATTATAAGGTATGTTGCTTTATTACTGGTCACCTTAATTCAGGCTATTGTGATCTCAGTATTTGTGGACTAAACTGATTGTGGTACTTGCTTCTTGTACCAAAGGCTTTACAGCACAGAGAGAAATGGATTAGCAAATCTAAAAGAGATGCTCTATGGCAGAAGGCTCATGAGCGCAATGCAAGGCGTGTTCTTCAAGCGATGATAGAGTTGGAAGGTTTGTGGGTGAAACTTGGACAATACTTATCCACACGTGCTGATGTGCTTCCTAATGCATACATAACACTTCTCAAGCAGTTACAGGACTCTCTTCCTCCCCGTACTTTGCCAGAGGTTACAATCTTTTCTCAGACTTAATGTCATTCATTCTAATTCTGTGTTGTCATGCTATCGCTAAGTATATCAAACATCAGTAGCTGTACTGCTGTAGTTTCTGTGTTTAGGTTGGGAATTGCCACAAGTTGCTCCTGGAACAGGAATTGAGTTAGAAACACATATTATGATGATCCACTTCTACCTTTGCTTTTTCTTTTCATTTGGAAGATTTCTTTACCTTCCATCTACAGAAGGAAGATAAGGAGAAGCACCGGATTCATGGCTTCACTGATTGTAACTGTGACCTTGATGGTTAGTACTGGGCTTGATGGTGGTTAAGTTATACATAAAAGAATCTTCAGGTTTTTGGAAATTATTTGGGTTCCATTGGCTTGGCCAATACTAGAGCACAAAGCAAGCTTGTTGGCGCATATGAAACAACAGAAATGATATTCATGGCTGGAGGAAACACTAAGAAAGACCTTATGTTAAAAGAGGCGTGTTAACTTGTTTCTTTAATTTTGGTGATCCTGAGCTGTGAAGATCGAATCCCTCCCATCCATTTCCCCTTTTGCTGGATTAATGTTTGACTTCCAAGGTGGCGGCCAGTACGTGGGCTTGCAAGGTCAATGATCAGAGATGAGTTTATTGTTTGTATTTAACAAAATTGAAGTGGGTAATATCTGAAGCCTTAGTGGAGATGAATCTATAAATAGATTATTAATATTGTGCCTCTCCATGTTTCATGTAAGTTCAGTTAGTGATTTACTAGATAGTCTCTCTAAGGTAGAGAAAGGAACTAGAACAAAAGATCAGTGTAGCCAAAATTAATATCTTAATGGAGTCAACTCATTGAGCTAAAGAGAGCATGGGAGATGACTGAAAATGTTGAAATGAAGGAATGATTGTTAGAGTGAATGGCCATCAAAATAGAAAGTACAGCAGGAAATTGAAACATCCGCAAGCTCTTTCAAATAGTTAATCAGATTGTTTATGGAGATTAATTTGAAGAAGGAACATGGTTATTATATTCTGTCCCACGTCTTTATCAGACGAAGTTTCTATTTATTAAATTCACTCTGTACTGGATTATGAAAAGGACACTGAAAGAAAAATATCTATGTTTTACCTTCAGATATCTCTTTCAGAGTGTTGTTTGTCTGTCTTTTGAGTCCTTCTTGCATCCATGGAATCTCTATATGCTGAATTGTCGTTTATGTTGGACCAGGTTTGTCATACAATAGAGAGAGAACTGGGGAAATCAATGGATGGTCTATTCTTGGAGTTTGACGAGGTTCCTTTGGCAACAGCGTCAGTAAGGTTCCTAGACTATATTGATGTATACAGTTGGAAGCTAATTTTTAAACATATGATTAAAAAATACTCGATTTTCCTGTTTGGCTCTAAATGCAACAATATGTACTTTCTAGAAAATTTTTACTGATTCAGAGCTAAAATTAAGTGCAGATTGCACAAGTGCATCGTGCAACATTGACTAATGGGCAGGAAGTGGTAGTTAAAGTTCAACATGATGGCATAAAGACAATTATACTTGAGGTTTGGACTCTTTGGGTTTTGAAGATACTGAATGAGAAGCAAGTAGTTGTAAATTTATATGGTTGTTATATTTACCATTTTCTTTTTTACCAGGATCTAAAGAATGCCAAGTCAATAGTTGACTGGATAGCGTGGGCAGAACCTCAGTACAACTTCAACCCCATGATAGATGAATGGTGCAAAGAAGCCCCAAAAGAACTTGATTTCAATAATGAAGCTGGTATGGTTTCTTAAGTTCATGCTGTTTGAGTGGATTGTTAAGGATGTAATATTATGGGGCTTCTGGATGAGTAATTTGAAATTAGATTAGGAATCTGTTTTCTAAAATTAAGTGGATATTAGTAAAATTGTATCAGATTTTGGAATTACACAATGCATGAGCCTATTAGCTTCCCCATGAATCAACTGACTGGAAAACCAATTCTGGCAGGAAGGTTTTGCAATGACACTAACATAGTTGAAAAGGTATATCAGAAGAAGTGGTGATGGTAATTTTGTGGTTTAGACAATATGACTGTTCTATGAGACTGCTTTTGAGCTTTGATCTTACTTGGAGGTTGTGGAGATGGTAATAGTTTTAGAAATGGTTGGCCTGTCACATTTCAGGGTTACATTAATAAAACTTCAATTCTCTTGGTCATTTCATTGAAAACTTAGTGCATGAATTGATCTTCAATCCTAGTATTTGTTGCATTTTCCATGTAAAGTATGTGGTTTGAACTTTTAGCATTACTTCCTAAGTTCTTCCTACCCTAAGTATCTCTTTTGTTTTCATAATCCCATCCCATGTGCTGTTTATGAGAGTTGTTTATCATCCTCATTCTTACTGAAGCATTTCTTTGTGGTTGTAGAGAATACAAGAACTGTGTCAAGAAATCTTGGCTGCAAAGTCAGAGACACCAATAACAATCCTAATAAAGTAGATGTTTTGATTCCAGAAGTTATTCAGGTACTTTCTTTCTAAAATTTTTGGATGCCACGACTGTCTTGTCTGTTGTAGTGGAGATGTCTTAAAAAGGATTGTTCCTGTTGTTACTTGAGAAGCTTGGTGATAGAGTTGTTCCTGTTGTTACTTGAGAAGCTTGGTGATAGAAGCCAAGAAGGAGCTACCCACACTATGTGAAACAATATGAATGACCTCGATCTCTTATCTGTCCCTGTTAAAGCACATTGGATATCAGTTGACTTAAAATGATTGCATGTAATTCTAAATCATTAGAAGTTTAAACATTAATATAGTATTGGAGCGAAGGTGCTATATTGTGCTAGATGACATGAAGGATCCTTAAGAGAGAAGGATATCTGTGTCCTGCTTGATTTTGTTCTTGCTACAGGTTAACTTTTCTCATGTCTATTACACTTGTCTCACCTCAATTTGTATTGCTATCTATGGCAGTCAACTGAAAAGGTCCTAGTTTTAGAGTATATGGATGGAATACGTTTGAATGACCTTGCGTCTTTGGAAGCATGTGGTGTTGACAAACAAAAGATTGTTGAAGAAATTACACGGGCCTATGCCCATCAAATATATGTTGATGGGTTCTTCAATGGTGACCCTCATCCTGGTACGCTACTCTGGCTATAACCCACCTCCATCAACCTTATTTCTTTGTTACTTGTTGGCTGTTATAAATGTCAAGGGTGAGAATAGCTACATACGTGGCTGAACTATAATTATTACACTTCTAATAACATCTATTGCCTTCATTTATCACAGGAAATTTCCTAGTGAGTAAACAACCTCCACATTTTCCGGTTCTACTAGACTTTGGGCTCACAAAGAAACTTTCAATCTCGATGAAACAAGCATTGGCGAAAATGTTTCTTGCATCTGTTGAGGTTTGTGTAAACCTATTCAACCTATTTGTGATGAAGCTAGAGCTACAGTGTAAGAGGACAAAAATTTACATGTGTCAAATAGGTCATTGCTATGGTATGATAAGGTATTTGATGTGAGCTATAAATGAGTACCTTCCTTGGCTTCATCCCTTCCCCTCTTCCCTCTTTCCTTCTCTTTGTTATTCATTGTATACACTCTCTCTTCTTCTTTTGGCACTCTTCTTCTTTTGGCACTCATTTTTGTTGGTCTGCTAATGATGTCCCATGTTTGTCATCATATGTCTTGAAACTAACAATTTGGTGATTTTCCCAAAAGAATTGGTCAAGTATAGTTTGGATTTTTCAATTTCCTATTTTCCTTGATAATAATGTCCAACATACACAGTTTCAGCTTTGATAACTGTGTTCATCAGTCAAAGCTTTCCTAAGTTTGATATATGAAGCTCTATACTGTGTTGCAGGGAGATCACGTGGCTCTTCTGTCTGCCTTTGCTGAAATGGGACTTCAGCTGCGGCTGGACATTCCAGAGCAGGCGATGGAGGTTACAAGTATATTCTTCCGGTCATCATCGCCAGCCAGTGAAGCTCTTGTAAGTATCATGCACCTATGTTTTGAAATATCCTTTCAAACATTAAAGTAATACTATAAAACATTGCTTGTGAAGGAAAATGTGAAAACCTTGTCTGAGCAAAGAACAAAAAACATGAAGTTGATACAAGAGAAGATGAGACTTAACCAAAAAGAAGTTAAACGTTTCAATCCAGTAAGCTCTTTTGTCAACTCTCTCTACTGGAAGATACTTTTTTTATGTGTGTGAGTCCACTTTGCCTTTCTTTTTCCTTTTTTCTAAATTTGATCACAATCCTTTAAGGTGGATGCATTTCCTGGTGATATTGTAATATTTTCAAGGGTCCTCAATCTTCTACGAGGTTTGCAGGAGAAAATTTTTTCCATTATTTAAGTTCTTATTCAAGGGTTCATGCCTCTATTTAATAGATATCTGATTTGATATAGGTCTATCTTCCACTATGAATGTTCGGATTGTGTACCAGGAGATCATGAGACCATTTGCTGAATTTGCTCTACAAGGGTAAAACAAACATAATTTAATTGTGGCTAGGTTCTTGTTTATCTCCTGTCTAAACTGTCATCTTCATATCAGAAACATCTACAAGGAACCTTCAGTAAATGCACAATGGATATACGACACACCAGTTCATTGTGATGTGGAAGCGAAGCTGAGGCAGCTTTTAGTTGAGCTGGGGAATGATGATAGAATACTTGGAATTCAGGTTGATGCCATTATTTGACTTTAGTCAGTTAAAGGATTTCTTTTTGGGGGATGGTTGAAAGCAAGTTTTCATTGATAGTTTTGACAGGAAATAAGCATGAATGAACATATACTCAAGCATATTTTGTATCATCATGTATTTGTGAAAATATATATATGATATGATTAGTGAAAATGTCTCTTTTTCTGTATTAAATTGAAAAGAAAATTTTTCAAGTAAAAATACCGTTACTTATTTGGTTATTATGAGGCTTCCTGTCAAAGAAGGAATAAAGGTGAAAAAAATGACAATCACTGATCTATTACTAATATGAGATGTAGTCTCCTTGAAGGATTTTCAAACCTTCACATGTCTTTAGCTGATTGATGGATGATCTTCAGGGAATAACTTGGTGGAGTTGATTTTCGAGATTTTAAGATTTAGATTTTTTTTCTGAGGTTTGATTGTAACAGAGTATTAAAAATGTTTTTGGGTTTAATAATTCATTGACAGAGTTGAGCTAATGAGATTATTACCAACTGAATGGGTACTAGGAATGTTGTGAAACATTCTTAAAAGCTTATTATATGAAAATAGTAATGCTAACATTTCTTGATGTAGACAGGGTCTGACAAGTGAATGAAGTACTATTGTTGTGTTATATGGTATGGTTAAATACTTATGTAGGTAGACGCCATTCTTGAAACTCTTAAGAAGAAGATGGAAATTTGTTATTTTTCCAATGATCAGAACTAGGTATCAGAATTGACACACTTGGGAAATTGTTATTTGAAACTCGTTGAAGAAACTGGAAATTGTTAAGTATAATACTTTTAAGGTGATAAATTTATGTTTGAATTGACCCTTTGATTAAGTAGCTTACATCTGTCTTGAAATGATGAATATTCTACTTTGATCTCTTAAGGTATGTGCGTACAAAGATGGAGAGGTTATAATTGATACAAGTGCTGGAATACTTGGCAGATATGATCCTCGCCCAGTTCAGCCAGATAGCCTTTTTCCTGTGTTCTCTGTGACAAAAGGCATAACAGCAGGAATGCTGCATTGGCTTGTTGATAGGGGGTATGCATCCTTGATTTCCAAATCAGAAAGCTTTCACTTTTAAACATTTGCGAAATGAGTTCTTAAGAATAGAATATGGTTACCGTAGAAGATTATTTTCTGTACTAATGCAGTAGCATATTCCAATTTATCTATTTATGCTTTATGATTTAACTAATCTTCATAAGGTTCTCCTATTTAGGTTAGATTTCCTTCGCAATAAGATATACTTATTTTCCTATTATCAATAGGAATTTTCTAGGACTTTTTTTTTATATTACAAATTGGATTTCTCAAAAGAATAGTACAAATAGGGGTAGGTTTTGCCAGGAAAATACAGCATCTTTTGAACCAGATTTTTATTAAAGAAGGTTCTTGATATAAACTCTAATTTTCCAGCCTGATCTATCACTTTCTAACCCTAATATGTTGAAAACTGGCTGCCCTAACTCCTATCCCTACGTCACGCTGACACTGAGCAAACTCTTCATTATGATTGATGTCATTGAGCCTCTGTGTTGCAGAACTAAAAAAAAAGTGTAATTTCCTTGTAGTAAAGGAAAGTATTTCTCTTTCATTTTGTTCTTATTAGTTTAGGGTTTAAGTCTATTAAGGAACACCTTGTTATGTTTTCAACGTTCAAGGAATAGGAAGAATAGACCAAATTTTAAATGTGAAACTTCTCTCTTAAATTGATTCTTAGATACTTGGGAGTGACTTTTGAAAATATATTGGTGTGATCCAATAGCTGTATTTGTTTTAATGCTTAGGTGTGATTCGTAGTTCTTGATACAATCTTTAGGAGTGATTCCTAGATCTACCGCTGTTGTTATTTCCTTATTTCATCAAGACTAGCCCTAAAATCATAAATTCCAGCATAATTAAAATTTTCCAGCAACCTCCATTTTGTAAATTATGTGTATTTCTTTTTAGAATTTACTCTATTCATCCTACATCACCTTGCCAGGCAATGTATAATTTGTGTTCATGCTGGAGGAAATGCTAATAGAGTTGGGATGTAATGCTTTTCAGAATCCTTCTTGAAGATTTACATGTCTGAAATCCTTGTCATAAGGTTGAAATCAATTTATTGTATATGTTGTTAAGCTTAATATGGGAAACTGTGGATGCATCGAAATGTACCTGGGTTGGGCTACTGGATAAATAATCTGGTCTGCAAATTACTTAGGATGTTCACTGTGGCTGACTCTTTTAAGTCTTATTGTTCCAAGATAGTAATTGTGCAACATGTTGCTTGCAGCAAACTCCAGCTGAGTGAGAATGTTGCTAATATTTGGCCAGAATTTGGAAACAATGGGAAACATCCTATTAAGGTATGGAATTTAATGTCCTAAGACCAGACAAATAGTTCTGATTAGATCTGGAAGTAATTATCTATAATTTGCATATTGGTTGTTCACAATGTAGGTTCACCATGTGCTAAACCATACATCTGGTTTGCAAAATGCATTGGCCAACCTAAGAGGAGAAAATCCTTTGTTACTGGCTGATTGGGATGAATGTCTAAATCAAATTGCAATGTCAATTCCCGAAAATGAACCTGGAAGGGAGCAGCTGTACCATTACCTGTCTTTTGGGTGGCTGTGCGGTGGGATAATTGAGGTATCCTTCTATCCTTTTTGTATTACAATACTTAAGACTTCAGGGCTCCAAATTAATCGTTTATAGGGTTGGAACTTTATTGGTTGTCAGGAAACTAGCCTTTTCTTGAGGATCTTTCCAAATTTAGTCGGATAGTAGAATAGACCATCTTCCAAAAACTTCAGGTTTTTGAATTAGGGAAATCAGTTAAATTTAATCGTAGTCATTTAACTAGAAAAATATTATGCCCGTGGTGCTTCAATTTAAAAGCTTTTTCACTGGATCAAAAACCTAAAGAATTAAGATGTTCTTTGGGAACCCAGAAAAACAGAGAAAAACAATGAAAGAAACAGAAATGGAGTAGACAATAAGCAAAGATAATAGTAATCATTTTTGAAGTAACTGGTAGTGCCCTCATTAATTCTCCTAGTGATTGTTGAATTTTGAGCCTATTGTTCTGATTCTGAATGAGAGCTGTCTAAAAGGTTAGAAGGGTTACCTTGATAAAAATCTTCGAAACTATTCGTCGTCTTTGTTTATTAAGTCAATTCGGGTAACCTAAAAGAGAAAGCCTGTATAACTCACGAAGCACCAAATTCTGCAGAACAAAAGACAAGGGCAGTTGCATAGATTACTTCTCTGTTGTACTGCTATCGTACCTAAAATTAGAGATATGTATCCTTTTTGTGCAATATGATGAGGCACTAAGCCATACAAAGTCATAACTAACCTAGTACAAAGATTACTCTGAAAACGTAAGATTAACACATGGAGCTCAATTACTCCAAGTAGTATGCAACCAGGTTACAAAAATCCCTAACTATTTTCTTTCATAATTCAGCTATAAGTTTTATCTAGAAATCCATAACTTTCTAACACAATAAAATTCAACGAGACAGAAAGCATCAGGGAAGAAATTTCAGGATGTCCTTGAAGAAGCAATTATTCACCCTCTCAAAATTGAAGGAGAGCTATATGTCGGAATCCCCCCAGGTATGTATCAATAGTTAATTTTCTTGCATTACTGTTATAAATGACATAATACAAGTTTTGGCCTCTTTTCCAGTGGGCATATTGCCAACTTTTATGTTTTGGATTATGACCAATATTTGAAATAATATAAATTTCACTTAATCTCCTTATTGCCAATGTAGTTTGTCTTCATGGTCTCTTTTTTCCAGGTGTGGAATCTAGACTTGCGGCTTTGACACTGGATACAAATGATCTCAGCAAGCTTTCTGAGATAAGCAAACGTCCTGATCTGCCCTCCACATTCCAGCCAGAGAATATTTCTGAAATGATTACTGCCCTACCAGTTTTATTTAACATGCTGAACATCCGCCGTGCCATAATACCTGCTGCGAACGGACATTGTTCAGCCCGTGCTCTTGCTCGGTACTATGCAGCTCTTGTTGATGGAGGTGTTGTTCCACCACCGCATTCCTCCTTATTCAAGCCACATCTTGGTAGCCACCCCCATATCCCAAAGTTCCCTTCAGCTGAGAGGATAAAAAAGGGGAAAGGAAGACGGCATAATGAGATTGTGACTACTCCCAAGAAGAAAGCAAATGGTTATGAGCAGATTAAGGGCAACGATAATGATACTAAGCGTATCTGTGACAGTCACACAAGGCTTGTCGATGATAGCAGTGGTGGCAGCAGTTATGCTAGTATGCCATACAGCTCTGGAGATGATTCATGCAGTAATAATGCTAACATGATCTTCAGTAACCTCAACATTCATGATGAATTCTTAGGTGTGGGTGACTACGGGAATTTGGTAATGCCTAATGGCAAATTTGGATTAGGGTTTACGAGGTATAGATCAAAGGATGGATCATTTACTGGCTTTGGACACTCGGGCATGGGAGGATCCACTGGCTTTTGCGATATCAGAAACAGGTTCGCCATTGCGGTGACCTTGAACAAAATGTCATTTGGAACTGTCACCAGAAAAATCATTCAGCTTGTCTGTTCAGAGTTGAACATCCCATTACCAGAGGAGTTCTCGACATTTGATGATATGAGAGGTGATGTAGAGTTGGATATTAGTAGACCGCTGATTAACTGAAAGCAAAACTGCTTTCTGGAATTTTTTTCTGCTATTGTTATGTGATTGTCGCGGGATTTTAAACACAGATTTGTCCTTTCCTTTCCAATATTCCTTAACGAGCTCATTTTGTATATCAGAAAAACATTGTAGACAAAAGATATACTATCACTTTTTTATTTTTGATACATCGGAATATACCCTATGGATACTATAAACAATCTGCTGTAATTTGTTTCTTGATCATGACCTCATAGTTGGGAATGGTTTCTGAAGTCTAGCATACGTTATTACTGATGCCAGACAGTAAGGCGAACTACAAACGAAAGGTCCATGTAGATTGCCCGAAGGCCTGGTCCAAATGGTTTAATTTAAGAGATTGTGAATTAAAATTGTGATGAGGGCCTGTATGTTATAATAATTTTAGAAAACATAACTGATCTGGAGTCAAGGTTTTTTAAGTTATATAAAAATCAATATCATTTAGATTGAGCCCATTATTTATTTTTGTATTATTAATTTACGTGACTATTTGAAATACGTAATTTATAGATTATTACGTGTAGTCGAAAGTTTATAAAATATGCAGTTAAAGGGTGACAATTGTAAGCAAATATGTTGAGACATGTTAATGATATTTTAATCAAATTTATCATGTAATTCTAAAATATTAATTTGTCAAATTAGAAATACAATGTGTATTCAAAAATTTATCCAATATACATTTAAAAAATATTTGCAAATTTCATTATTATAGAAAGAGTTTATATAAATCAATTAATTCAATTATTAGAATATTCAAAATGTAGCAGCTTTGTCTAAACCCCATTTAATTGTATCATTAATGCTTTAGTAGGTAGAAATATAAGACGTTTATTTCAAAAATTTTCAAATTATTGAAATTGAGTTGTGTGTAAAATAAGGGAAAACATACATACCTACATATATATAAATATATACTAATAATATATTTTCTACTATTTTCTTCTCATATTTTTTCGAAGTGTAAAATCAAAACAATAATGCATAGGTTTTTACATATAAATTTTTATTAAATATTAATAGGTTTGAAATTGAGTTATGTACAAAATAAAGAAAGTTTGGTAATGAGCTATCAAAATTTTATATTGATGTAAAAGCATGCTCATTTTGCTTCTTTTTATTTTAGTGATGCTCCCATGTAATTTTGAAGTGTATCTAACTTACTGAAACTTTGCTACAGATTCCTCTTGAACTACACTACTTAAGGTGCTAAACATCTTACTTTTTCCTTCTATTTAACTCACTTTTGTGCCCCTCGTTGATTCTCTTCTACTCTACCTTCTCAATTCCTCCACCATCAATGCAATTTTTAGGCTATGATTAGATTGCATTGGCCAAGGGCATTTTTGGCCTAACTATTAAAATTTCACCTCCTTTCCCTTTTAACTTTTTTCCATTTGCTAATAATGTCAAACTGCCAATTAGATATCATATAGAAAAATATATAAAGAGTACCTTTTCTTCATCTAGCCCATCATCTCTCTTCGTCCATCTCACTTCCTAAGTACCCTTAGCCCATCCTTTCTCTCCCTCCCTCTCGCTTCCTAGTACTAGCTTAGCAGTCTATAATTCAGTTGAACAAGTTTTATAAGTTTCGAAGAATATTCTAGTAAGAATGGGTTAAAGAGAGAATCTCCTCCCTCTCCCTAGGAGCAGATCAAGTATGCCATCCATCCTCCCCTCTTCACCTTGAATCTCCTTCACCTATCACCTTCTTGTCCTCCTTAGCTGCTGGTTTCTCTTTTGTTCACTCTCACCTCTGATTTTTGACTCAATAGGAGTATCGTCATCCTTCTCTCCTTCATAACACTTTCCTGCCTATTGTTATTACCGTTATCAAACTAACATCCTCTGAACCACTTTCTACAAAGTTGCTTCCTTGCTAAACTTATCTTTTCTCGTTCATAATGTTCGACATAACACCTCATAACCTACCTTAATTCCCTCCTTTGCCATCACACACTTCACCATCTTCTTCTTCAACATCCCTTCTTACTACCCCACCTACCCCAACCCTTGCTGCACCATCTGCCCAAAAAATATGGAAACAAGTTGTTGGTAATTCATTCACCTTGGCCTTGACATTCAAACCACCCATAGATATGGATGGTAAGCTCACTATATGCCCCAATATTGAAGTTATGAAAGAAGGTGTGAAGAGTTGGAAATCCACAGTGGTTGGTTTTTTCTTCAATCAATAAACAACCTTCCCATTAATAGCTAGATGAGCTAACAAACTATGGAAACTAGTAGGTTGACTGATGTTGTTAGACCCCGTTTCTAGAGTCCAACTCAGAGGTCATAAAACATGAGCTTATTACCATAACGTGGGCGTAATCCAATGAAAAACACCTTAACCATTATTAACTCATCTTCATGCTTTTATACCATAACATATCTTACTTATATGTCACCACAATTCTTATTCAAAATTCATCATCTCTAATCGATAGCTTTTTCAAGTATACCTAATTTCAACTCAATCTTATCCATACGCAAA
>JANZXR010000172.1:22027221-22044089 GCA_027575705.1 Erythroxylum echinodendron | reverse complement strand
CCCTACTAACACTGAAGTGCAAGGCACCAGTAATACTATTCTGTATAACAGATAAAGTATTGCTCAAATTTCATAAAGGATCAACAGCCACCTGAATCAGAAACTCTTTTTTCCAATTATTAAGATTATCGAATGACTTCATCACATTCACATCGTACACAAGGACGCAGTAATCTGCACATCGGTAGAAAGCCACCCCAAGACTTTGTAACCTATCCTGCCCAGCAGTATCCCAAATCTGCACAGATGAATAACAAGTCACAGAAATGAATAACTTGCTTTTAAACAAACATTAATTCAACTCAAGTCACATTAGGGCAACGACAATTATGACTCTATCCACACTAGAAATACCTCTGGAGATTTCACAACATATTCTCTTTCGATAATCAATTTCACAAATACCTAAATAACAGCTAAAATCACTCAAGAAATTGCATCTCAATGAATTGCATCCAACAATCATGGTAAATAAACATAGTTTCTACTATGCTTCAATTAGTCCAAACCAATAATTGGCATTACAATTTATTTCCCATGCTTCTACCATTTTCATGCCAACAACATTCAACTGAAACATTACTCATTCTTCTCCATCATTTTTTCCTACTTTCCAAACACAAAGTACAGAACTTAGACAACACATAGTCATAAACCATAAAAGAGAAGTCCATGACCACATATGATTAGCATTCATCTAATATCCATTGGTTAAACGCAAAAAAGAAAATCTGAAATTGTAACCTACAATGTGAACAACCTATCCTCGAACTGGATTTCTTTCATTAAGAAATCAGTGCCAATAGTTGTCTTGTATTGATTACTGAACTTTCGATTCACATACCTAGAAAACAAACATTTACACAAATTGAAATAAAAGAAAATTACCATAAAACACTGAAAATATCTAACCAAATACAGAGATTTGAGAAGAAACACAATTGATGATCTGGGTTTTGGAGATTAATACTAGTTCATTAGCAATTTCTTGCCATCCGTGACGGGCTTACAGTGGGCAGTGAGTGGTGACAAATTTGACGAAGGGTGAGACGTAGCTTTTCCTCGCGAATAGAACAACCAGTCACATAAATACACAGGAAATCCTCAACAGTTTCCCCTCTTTTAGTTCCTACCTCCCAAAAAGCCCACTGCTTTCCCCAACATGAATATGCATATAAAAGCACTTTACACAGCCGAGTAGAACTACACAAGCCCATAAAGCTCCAAACTTTCCTCTAGCAAACACATCCATATATCAAATTCCATAGCCACCTAACAGAACTCCATAATCACCCTTTTGCAAAACTATCAATCATGAACAAAAATCTGCAGAAAGAGCGTTTCGTTGTTGCTCCGCTTATCAGAATCTATGACTTATATATTCATTTACGTTCAGAAATAAAAAGCTATAAACAACATAAACCTCTACTTTTGCACATCTGGTCGCAATGATCTAATTGAGAGTAGATAGCAACGGAAAACACCCAAAACATCCAGAGTTATGACCGATCTGGTTAGTAATAAACCATTTTTTATATGCAAAAGAACCCCACACAGTAACCAGCTCTAAAGTCATATGGCAAACTAGATCAAGATGAACAAAAGAACACGACAACAAAATCATCCAAACATCTAAAAACCTTCGTCACCTTTAGGAATGTATATTTAAACAATCTCTATGGTCAATCCGAAGTGTCCCTGTCCAGATTGACAAGCACTAGAACAATAAAACAGAATAGAAAAGGACGAAATATCTTCCCGATCAACAAAAAAGTCCCAGATCCCTATTGCCTTTTCATGGACAACAAACTATGCTCAACTATTCACAAATCAAACAACCAACTAACTAGATTCTACACCAAAAAATAGAAACAAGCCAAAAAATAAAAATTGCAACTTTACTATCACATAAGAAAAAAAGACTAATATTTTCACATACCTAAATTCGGTATCTCGATAAACCCCATATCACCCAGCCGCTACAAATTTGCAAAAATCAATGCCGGAATATACACCCACTGTTGCCCGGGATATGAACCCTAAGAACCCTCGTACAAAATCAACAATTTTCCAATCACAGAAAAAAAATCCAAAACCCCAAGACTAATAAGCAACACTAGAATAAGCAATACGAAGCAAAAGAAACCAACTTCAGGTCAGCTACAAACCCAAAATTAACTTTTGAAATGCCAAAAAAAAAACACATAGAACAGACCGAAACCCTAGAAATCAAACAGGAAACAATGAGGAACAAAAGCAAAAGAAAAGACCAAGAAATATGTAGACAAGGAGACAGAAAGCGTGATGTGGGTTTGAAGGTTAGGCTTAAGGGAAGTGAAATTGAGAGGAAAATTATAGCTTATCAGGAAGGAAAAAGGTGTCGATCGGAGCGAGAATCCTTTACTTGGATTGACCATACAACCTAAAACATACTTGAAATACACAGACAGGTAGAAAAGCATCCACTGTCTCGCGCCTCTCCCGCTCTCTTTGAGTGGAGGTGGGTCTTGCGCCACTCTCGACAAATCTGGTGGGGGCTCTCATGCTGCCGAGAAACTGGTTCATTCCTTTTCAACAAAAAAAAAAACACCATCGATTCATTCATCTTTGGGAAATCACATTTTCACACATAATGGAGAGGAGGGCAAGAGGCGGATGAGGACTGAGGAGCTGAAGAAGATGAAGCAGGTGATCGTGACACTCGAGTAACAATGGCTGGCAATATCAACCATGACCATATCTTTGTATAAAAAATACCACCACTCGTGATAGATAAATCACACCTTCAATTTAATATGAGAATTTATATATATTTATTATGAGGTTAGTCGAGAGCCATTAATTCCCTTGTTGCAACTTAGTTCCTATAACTTAGTTTTTAGTAAAGTTGAAACAAATAATTTAGGTGCACTTCACTTAATAATTTTGTCAATCACTTTCTAAGCACTTTCGTGGAGCACTTCGTCAATCAACAATAACTCGATATAATCGACATAACTAAAATCAACAATAACTCGATATAATCGACATAACTAAAAATAACAGTCAATACATAAATTTTCAACTGCAATAATGTTACAATTATCCCAATTCTAAATTTGGCTGCATTTTATCGAAATGGATAGCTGATAGACTTTTTTAATTTTTTTAATGACTTAGCCAATCATTTTATTTAAGGCTGATTGGTGGGATGTTTATCATAAAGGTAGATATAAGGTTGACAAATTTGGATTTATTATGGTAAATGTCACACGCAAGTTAAAAACTGATGAATTATATGTTTTAACTTTTCAAGTTGAACAAGTTTACTATGCAAGAGATATTAAGGAGCTCAATTGGCAGGTTGTTGTCAAGACGAAGCCTCATGATTTGTATGATCTTCCTGATGATGATATAGGAGATGAGTCATGCCAAGAAAATGAAAATTTTGGCTTTACACTTCACGAATCTACTTTAGAGGATGATACTTATACAATATCTTTGGATAGATCTGATCTAGATGCTGCAACTGTTGAAGGAAATTCGTCAAATATTGATACTATGAGTGCTGGAGAAGATGACGAAACTGATTGTGATGAAGATACTTTTATGGATAATGATGAAACAAATTCAGTAAGTGAAGATGAGGAAAGCGATGATGACAATGATTGAGCATTAGCAAAAACTTTGTTTTTTAATTTTCAATAGGTTAAGAGTTTTGCTTAATATTTTGGAACAAGATTTTTATTATATTTCAACATTTAATTATTATTTTTTTTTATGAAATTCAAAGTTAATTATACCAAATATCTATGATATGTAAAATATTACTTTTGGATTAATTGTGAAGGCACTAAATTGCCACAATTCTCATTGCATTAGTGACACAAAAATAAATCATTACAATTAATTTAAATAATAGTATCAATCAATTATTTTGTCACAACAAATCTCGTATCTGTGACGAAATAATACTTAGGCACACAAAAATTGTCACTAAATTACAAATGATAGTGACCATAGTTATAGTTCGGTGATTGTGACAATATTAAATAGACACTAATTAATTGAATATTTATTGACAAAAGTTTTTTGTCACAACAAGTAAAATATTGTGTGACGATAAACCGTTTCGTCACAACAAGAAGAAAAATAGTGACCAAACTTTGTTTTGTTACAACAAATAGAAAATATTAGTTACTAACATATGTTTTATTACAATTACAATTAATTCACGCCAAAATTATTTTGGCGCCAAATTTCATAGGCTTTTAGTGACAAAACTTAGTGATAAAATAAAATTTAATACTATTAATATATTAATAGTGACAATTTAACTATGAAAGATACTAAATTGCCACAATTACCATTGTATTAGTGACAAAAATATAATTCATCATGGATAATCAAAACAATAGTGTCAATCAATTGTCTTAACACTAAAAAATATCGTATTTGTGATGAAAAAATAGTTAGCCACAAAACATTATCACTAAATTACGAATAGTTGTGACCGTAGTTATAGTTCGGTTATTATGACAATATGAAGTAGACACTAATTAATTGAATATTTATTGACAAAGTTTTCGTCACAACAAGTAAAATATTGTGTAACGATAAACCATTTCGTCACAACAAGAAAAAAATATTAGTGACCAAACTTTGTTTTGTTACAACAAATAGAAAATATTAGTTACCAACATATGTTTTGTCACAATTATAATTAATTCCTGCCAAAATTATTTTGGCGCCAAATTTCATAGGCTTTTAGTGACAAAACTTAGTGATAAAATAAATTTTAACACTATTAATATATTAATAGTGACAATTTAACTGTGAAAGATATTAAATTGCCACAATTATCATTGTATTAGTGACAAAAATATAATTCACCACAGATAATCAAAACAATAGTGTCAATCAATTGTCTTGGCACTAAAAAAATATCATATTTGTGATGAAAAAATAGTTAGTCACAAAAACATTGTCACAATATTTTACGAAGTTCTGTTATTGTGACAATATGAAGTAGACACTAATTAATTGAATATTTATTGACAAAATTTTTTGTCACAACAAGTAAAATATTGTGTGACGATTAATCGTTTCATAACAAAAAGACAAAAATATTAGTGACTAAACTATATTTTGTCACAACAAATAGAAAATATTAGTTACTAACATATATTTTGTCACAATTACAATTTATTCTCATCAAAATTATTTTAGCGCCAAATTGTATAGACTTTTAATGACAAAACTTAGTGATAAAAGAAATTTTGACACTATTAATATATTAATAGTGACAACTGAATTGTGGAAGGTACTAAATCATCACAATTATTATTGTATTAGTGACAAAAAAATAAATTATCACAGTTAATCCTAACAATAGTGTCAATCAATTATCTTGTCACAAAAAGCCTTGTATTTGTGACGAAATAATAGTTAGTCACAAAAAAAATTGTCACTAAATATCTTAACTCTTGTAGTGTTTACTGTAATACTATGGAGTGGATAACAACTTTATCATTATTAGTGTAGGCATTAAATTATTATTCCCCTATAATGGCTATAAGACAGAGACTTAACTAAGCTGATGATCCCTCCATCTAAGTTCCATTTTGAACTATTCAAAGATAAGCTACATCTTACAATTAGACTATAGTCATATAAATAGTTTATATGTAGTTTAATTATGTAGAAAAATTGATAATATCACTTCATATCTAAGATAAGGCGATTATACATATTGTAATCATCACCTCATAAAATTAAAAAGAAAGCCAACTAGTAATTTAATTTCTCTACCCTGTTGATCTTTTTGTCTAATTATTCTCTTACTTTTATTCACTATATACTCTCTCAATAATAATAATCCTCAATTTTTGTAAAAATGCACTAGTTCTCCTAAAATCAATGTTAGTGTTGTGGTTCCCTGTTCGTACCATTTTGTCGCAGGTTGTCTGCAATTCGTCTTTTATATGCAGCTCAACAAGTGCATTAAAAATTCATTGCTACGTGCTTGTATTAAAGACAATACTATACAGAGATGAATAAGATTATACATAGAATATCTGTCCCACGTTCAATAGACTCTCGTGAGGAACATTAAAAATTACACTGTTCTCTCTGCATATTTTCCTGAGGAATGCATATATGTAATCAACAGCTATCTTCTTATAGAATCTTGAATCCCTGCTTGCCCTAATAACTGTGTTCCCCATTATGTGTACCACCCCAGCATCCCTACAGCTGTTCAAAAACTCTATCTCATCTACCTCTGCCTGGCTGCTTAGATGTCCAGATGACAGAACTGTTGAGTTCACATTTGACGGGGCAATTGCTGGCATAATCGAGTCGACTGACGAGATTGAAAGATCTATGACAGAAGTGGTTGTGTGGCCATCATTTTTCAGTAAGGCATCCCTTGAATACTCGGTTTGTTGATCATATAGACTACATTCGTCGGAGTCTGAACACCCTTCCATCATGGACTCCAGCCGGACAAACAGGAACAGGTTATCAAACAGTTTCTTCTCAAATTCTTCATCTTTCTTATGGAGGTCTTTGTAGCCATATCTTGCAACACACCTGAACATGTGAAAATTCTTTGGTCCTATTCGCTTGACAAGGAATCTCTCTTCTTCAGGGACTGTGTACACAGGTAGGTATTTCACACAGACAAAAACAACAACAGAATGGATTGCAGGTAGGTTTGTGATGAAGTGGGAAAAGATATGAGGAACCCCACTAGCTAGCTCAGTGTAAACTAGTCCTATCCCAGGAACTCTCACTAGTCCTAAACTAGGGCCAAGTCCAACAATCCACGCCATAGAAACCTTACTATGCATCTCAAATTCGTATCTTTTTACTGTAGCATAATGCCAAACATACATTATGAGAAGAAAGGCTCCTGCAATGACCAGAGGCACCCACCCTCCTTGGTCAACCTTGAAAAGAACCGCAGAAAAATAAGTGCATTCTACAGCTAGTGATAAAGCTGTGAAGATCACCACAAGAATCCAATGGCAACGCCAAATAAGTATCATGACGAGTACCATCAACAATGTGGTGACAAGCATGACAATCACAACAGCTGTACCTGTTAAAGATGATTTATAGCAGCCAAAATATCAGAAATGAAGTCGCTAGGGTCCATGGAGATTCAAACAAAAATAATGGGGTGCATAAACCCCAAGGATAAACTTACCATAAGCATTGCCAATTTGACTTTGGTTTTTGAATCCAGCAGTCACGCAAATGCAAAGAATCATAAGAATCCAATTGATATCTGGGACATAAATCTGACCAAGGAATGTCTTCGAAGTATGTACAACTTTGACTCTTGGGAAACAGCCGTGTGCGAGGGCCTGCTTTATTATGGAAAAAGTTGCAGATATGGTAGCCTGACTTGCAACTACAGCAGCAGCAGTTGCAACAATAAACACAGGCCAATATATGCTATCTGCAAGAAGATAAAAGTTAACAGCTCCCAACACTGGCATGGAGCAAGGCATATGACTCTCTATGCCATTAGGAAGTGGAATGTCAAAGCTATCATCCTTTAACTGTGCTGCTAAAAGATCTCCTCCGGGGATTTCCCCCAATGAAAAATAATTTGGAATTGCAGTACACTTAGTTTTCTTAAGGCAGTCAATATTAACAGGGTCAGCCCAGAAAGATAATCAAAAGTTATATGTTGTCCAAAAACTGTAAGTAAGCTGCCAATGAGTATGGCCCGTAGATTTCTATGGCTGAGTTATTGAAAGGATATTTTTTTGATAGTATGGTGTGTGCCTAACTACCTTAGCCAAACATGGAAACCAGATTTGAGCACATAAGGAGAAACATCATTGATAACATTTTCCTTCAAACCATGTAGTAGAATTAGCTTTCATGTGGTGATAACAAGCCCTTTTTGCACCATTTTTCTTCAACTGAATAGCATAAATAGTAACTTATCTCATCTGGGCTAGAGCTTTTGTTGATGGATTAGTAAATCATCAACTTTTACCAATAATTATTTCTTTATTAAATTGGTGGGCTTCATCCAGGAAAATATAAGCAATTATGTAACTTCAGAGGTTGTAGAAATAAAATAAAAAAATCTCTGCTCTGCTTAAATAACTTTTAACGTCGATATTAACCTTAAAATATACCATAAATTGAACTAATTCATGAAGCTTGTTTTGGTCCAACTCCAGTTCGAGTAACTTAAAATCTTGGACACGCAGATCTCCAGTAGAAAGGCATCTAAGGGTACGGTATGAGACATGACTGATCTAGGAGAACTTTTGCCCAATTATTAAGAAAAGCAAACAAAAGTAGTCCCATCAAGATTCCAAGACAGCAAGCCTACCCAATAAAATTCGCAAAATGTTCTTGACCCAAAGCTATGATGCAAGTATAGCTATATGAAAATTCCAAGCGCATTATGTTGCAGTTTTGTAGGCCAAACAAAAAGGTTGCATGTCAGGGACAATAACAAAATACCTGGAATGGAGCGATAAAATACATCGCTCACATGATCCTGGTTTTGCATAAGATAAGCAGCTTGTCCAGAATATGCTAAAAGAAGGCAAGGAAACACGACAACTGTAAAGGCAATTTTTACAGCTGAAACTGGAAAATGGGCTAGATCTGCAAAAAGTGCCTCCGTACCTGTAATTATGACTCTAATCAGAATATTGGAAAAGGTTCGTATACACTTATTTAAACTTAGAATACAATGCAAAGCATAACCGCTTAAAAGTGTGGGGTACAAGAAATTTATGCAGAACTTTCGGTAAGAGCACATAGTTACCTGTTATACTGAGCATGATGCCGCCAAGGGAAGTAAAGCTATCTTTACCTCCCCTTCGAAAGTACCGATAAATATACACGGGAAAAAAAGCTTTAAGGACACTTCTGTCATATTTCAAGATGTTGAACATACCAATGCCTCCAATTAACAGGAACCAAACAAGCACAATTGGTGCAAAGAGCCATCCAACTCTATCTGTCCCATAGTGTTGCATGCTAAACAAGCCTACCAATATTATGACTGAAACAATTACAACTACATCTGCATCCACAGGCAAAGTTAAAAGAAGTGGTTATAAATGAGATTAAGATTGAACGATACAGTGTCAGCAGTATCTGGGAGAGGAATATACCATTACTCATGTGAGGATGATCTACCTTGATTCCACCAGAAGCTGAAAGAACTGCCAAATATAGTACAGCATTAAACATTTTGAGAAAATTAAGAGGAAAGACTGACATTATATCAGTATTACCACAGATACTGTAAGATCCATACATTAAAAGAAAAAACTCTCCCAAGATACACATCACGAATATGAGCCATATGCAGGACATGAAACCAATAGATATTTTATCCTAATCTAATTCCAACTGTAAAATGAAGAAAAAGAAAAAGAAAAACAATAGATTTATTCTCCTATAGATTTCGCAAGCACATCAATTCTGTTGGTGAGTTTTCATAAACCAAAAGTCTGCTGTTGCATGTTTAGAGACTTTATCTATAACAACGAATACTTTATTACAGTGAAGATATGAAAGTACAATCCACTTGATTAAAAAGTTACAGTTCATATTAAACAATTTTTCTTGTCTGCTAAGATGCATATTCACAATTGAAAGTGTTAATATGTTTTTCTTCTTATGCAAGTACTATTAAATCACATTTCTCACCACAATTACAGAAAGGAAAACAGGAAATGGGATATAATGGCACCACACGTGTCTGGTTATAAAGTCGAAAGTATAAATGGCATGTGGTGCTCTCACCAGACTGTTAGAACACTGATGAAACCTATGTTTGATGCTTCCAATGAATTGCAATAAATGTTCTATCAATTGCGCCATAATGACGGCTATTACAATCAGGAAAACTTCCCATGAAGCAATCTCAATATCTTGCCAATAATCATAAATGTTTGAACACAGATTCATATGGGTGTATGATAGAATTACTCGGTTCTTAATTTATTCCAAGACCAGCAATAAAGAGCGCAGAAAAAACAGCAGACACTCCCATGTAAATGAATATTGATAATAAGTTAGATGGCGAAGTACCAGATATGGCTGGAGTGAGAATTCCATCGCCAATCACCATACAAGTGCCAACGAGGACAAGAATAAGAAGTGCATTCTTCCTAGATGCATGTCTCTCCAGCCACCGCTTAGTTTTAGCAGCAAATGATTGTTCATGGAAAGTTGAACGACTATATGTTGTCAGCTCCTCATCTGTCCTGTGCTGATTAGGAATCGACTTTACTTTTGCATGTCGACAAAGCAATGAATAAAGCGCAAGCGTTCCACCTATAAAATGACATCTAGGGAGTTGTCAGTACCAATAGAGGACAACATTGCATACTAAGATATTGAAAGAATCAGATTGTTTTGGTAAAATGTTAAATTCCCAAACCCTAACTAGTCCGAAGACACGAACTAAACAAAGAAAATCTATAGAGCCAAAGTGTATAGTATAGTGAAATTCATTTACCTTGACCATTGTCAGTTGCCCTACAAACAATGAAGACATACTTGAGAAGTGGGATAAGAGTAAGAGAGTAAATGATCAATGAAAGCGCGCCAATTACATCTTCTGTATCTTTAATTCCATGGGGGAATGTATTGTAGAACACATACAAGGGTGAAGTCCCCAAGTCTCCATAAACAACTCCAAGACTCTGGAAAGAAAGCCTCAAAAGCAAAAGCGCAGAGAATTTCTGAAGGAATCAAAATTGTACATGCAACAAAATGAAATCAATACCGACTCCAACATTCTTAAAAGTCACTAAGTCAATGACCCAATAACAGATTTGTACTTATTTCTAAGTTTCTTAGCATAAAGTATGTAAGTAATAGATGTTGAGAAACTGCAAATCCATATGAAGAAATTCAAGCTGGAGATGGTAATTTTGAAATTCATGGGGTCTAGCACAGAAGGGTAAAAGGAGTATAACTAAACAAAACAATCTTTCAGTTCATGGCTTTGCGCAAATATCCAATAGTGATAAAGAATTGGTTTATTGGTCAAAATATCGCACACGAAGACAGAGCAGAATCAATCTGTTTCAATACCTTCTGTCTGTACATATTTCTGAGCCTTCCAGCTTCCTCATCCATAGGCTGGTCAAGCTTTTGATCCAAAACCCACATACTACCTTTATTGATGTCAGGGTCTCCATCAATCTCAGCTCTTGAAGACATTTCCATATTCCTTTTAACCCAATTCGCTGTCTCTTCAAGTAGCTATATCGAAATCTTAGGACCACCGAGTTCAAACACAAAATCTCCACAAATCCAATCCTAACTAACAAAGCCAATCACAAAGAAAGTTGGTAGCTTTAACTGGAAAAAAGAGTTGCAACTAAAGCAAACTCAGACAATTAAGTCACTAGTTGCAAAACTGACATCCCAATAGAAGCTTTTGCCTAATACAACGCAGACACCCAATTAAGGAAACTCCCGCTCTATAGCTCTCTCGTACTCGTGAACAGAGACTTCAAACACTCATTCAAATTCATCCGTAGGTTCAGTATAAATCAGTGAGAAAAAATGCTGGCACACCCCTTGAGCAAAAAAGAGATTTTCAGCTAATCCTAATTCTGTTCCGAAGCATGACGATAAAGATAATCGATGATCGCTAAGAGAAACGGTTCGAGAGAGGAATAGAACTAGGCATATATATATATATATAGAGTCTGTGTGTGTGAGAGAGAGAGAGAGAGAGTAACATGTGCAGTTTGTCAGAAACTTTTAGCTTGTTTATGCACTGACTATACGAAGGGAAACAGAGCTTTCGCTCTGGCAGTTAAAAACTAAACAAACACCAACTATGGAGTCCGGAGTTGGAGCGCATCTCTTAAAGGGAGAAGAGATGGTGCGCAGAAGTTATGTTACTTTTCATTTGTTGGACGGATTTACCAAAAGTGCTTTTCTAAGGTTAAACCACGTCTGTATTGTTCGACGACGTGATGTCATCTTTCCTTTTTCACTCGAGTTGTTTACGATTCCAAATAATGAATTTTTGACTAAAACCATCTTGATCGCTGCTGCTGTCTGGGGAAGGTTCTTCACTACCACAAGGTGCACAAGTACAATTTCCCCGCTCTAAAGTTAATCCAAGTCTGAACATGGATATTTTTGGTCATATCGTACTTTGTTACGTATCTGAAAAAATGATGGTACGACGGTTAATCAAGTGTAAATGTCTTGTCCGATATAATTTACTTTGTGATGTTTCGGCCATCCTCCATGTAATTATTTGCAGATAAAACAATTGTAATTTTGACGTTATCAAAGAAAACGACAAGAATGATAAAAAGCTCTCGTTATCAAAGAAAACGACAAGAATGATAAAATCTCAGAGAAAAGTATAACAGATATTACGGGCGTATTCGGTTAACAGATGATAGGCTGTTTTTTAATTGTTTGTTGTGAGTCAATTGATTCAACTCAACCAGTTAATTTTTTAAAATTTAAATATTTTTATTTATTAAATAATAAAATTCATAAATATTATATAAAAAAAATATGATCTAGCTCATTACATCATTTATATTAATAAAGAATTTAATGTTAGATGATGATAATAATGATGATTATCATCATCATCATCATCATCATCATTATTATTATTATTATTAAAGTTATAAACTTATTTTTGTGAAATTAAATATTTAAAATTTAAATTTTTATAAAAATATTCAATGAAATACTAAGAAATATAATATTTATGCCCACTTTTTAAAATCATATCTTCATAAGTCATTTTACACATCAACAGTTAATACTAAAAAACTAATTTTATCAAATATCTTTAATAAACAACTGATATTATCAGTTGATCAAATCAACAAATATAATCAA
This sequence comes from Erythroxylum echinodendron, assembly GCA_027575705.1. Lineage (NCBI taxonomy): Eukaryota > Viridiplantae > Streptophyta > Magnoliopsida > Malpighiales > Erythroxylaceae > Erythroxylum > Erythroxylum echinodendron. The sequence continues at coordinate 22,031,225 of JANZXR010000172.1, read as the reverse complement.
TTATCAACTAACCATTGAAATAATCAACTAACAACTAATGTAATCCGTTGTTTGCCAAACAACGCCTATTTAATTTTTTGATCCATATGTTTTTCTAAAAAGATGCACTTCCTTATTTATATAGCTCGAATCTATTGAAAACATTATCTTAATATATTGAAAAAGTCCTTCGTTTTTAATTTCTTCATCGTTTATGTATGTTTATTTTATTTTTGACACTTTGAGTGGTATTACCTTAAAAGCAATTGTAAGTCTTAAAGTGAGTTGCAAGTTTTTGGCAGTCAGTATTGGTTAGATACACACTAAGGTTCTTTATGGAGACCTTTTTATTTGTAGCAATGATTAATGGGCTCACCAAGAATATCTAAAGGGATATCCCTTGATTATGTTATTTGTTGATGACATATTTTAGTAAATGACATGGTCAATGCCAAACTAAAATTTTAAAGGCATAAATTAAAGTTGAACGACTTTAAATTAAGCAAGACTAAGACTCAGTACTTAGAGTATAACTTTTTGAGCCATAACGTGGCTTTCGATGCGGAGGTAAATATTGATTCAGAAGTTATATTACAAAAAGAGTGTTTTAAGCATCTAAGATCTTTCATCCAAAATAATTAAGAGATCGTTGAAGACATAACTCACCGTATCATATCAGAGGAGCTTAAATAGAGAATTACATCAAGAGTTTTTATGTGACAAGAAGATATTACTCAAGCTCAAAGGTAAATTATATCGTTTAGCGATTAGGTCGGCTATGCTCTATTAGACAAGGTGTTGACTGATTAAACCGATGCATAGTCATACGTTAATGGTGACAAAAATGAAGATGCTTTGTTAGATAAGCAACCTTACTAGAAGACATAAAGTAAAAAATGTAATGGAAAAAGACAAATTAAAGGTGACTAATATTAATGAAAAATTAAGAGAGAGAAGACTTAAGTAGTTTAGATATATTAAGAGAAGATAACTTGAGACTTTAGTGAGAAAATGCGAGAAGATTGCACTTAAAGATTATAAGAGGAGAAAAGGAAGACCAAAAAAGAATTAGAGAAAGGTGATGAGGAATAATATGACTCTCTACTGGAGCTTATTAAGGATATGACTCTCAATAGAAAAGTTTGCTGTATTAGAATAAGGGTAAAACATCTCACATAGAGAGATTCTTCTCTTTTACATAAGTCTTTTAAATAATTTTCTTCGAGTCTTATTTCATGTATTTAGCCTAAAAGTTTAATACTCAGTACTTCTATCTTAGTTATTTAGCCTAAACATTTCTTCACTTAGCCTAAATATTTTCTTATAATGACTTATTTGATTGATTTATTTACTTGTCTCCTTCCTTATTTGTGTATTTATTTACATATTTTATTTTTAATTTTTACCTTTTAAATATTTATTATATTATTTATTGTCACTTATTTTTATATTTTTATTTATATGTACTTATTTATTTATTTATTTTCATTATGTTATTATTATTATTATCTCTTATCTCTTATCTCTATTTTTATTTTACTTTATTTTTAATTATTATTACTTTATTATTTTAATATGTATATTTTCTTTTCCATATGAGTCCATGAAAAACATCCTCTCTACAAATTAGGGGTAAGGATGCATACTTGTAGACCCCTCCAGATCCCGTGTATCAACAACACTGTCACTAAGAAGTTGTTATTATTGTACTATTGGTTAGTGAAAGATATTCCTAGTTCTCAATTTTTTTTACATTTTTTACTAATTTTAACTTACTAACCCAATCCACCAACTCTAAAATCATTTTTTCCCTATTCTAACTTCCCACCACTTGTTTTGCTTTCCTTGCTCCTAAACACCTATCAATTTTTTTATTGTTATTGGTATGCTTTTTTTCATCCCTATGTACCCTGCCACACCTCTTTCAAACTTAGCACCAACCTACTTGATTCTACCACCTCTTTTCCTCTTCTTTCAAACTTGAGTCCTAGTTTGAAAGATAAGTTAAACTCCTCAATGACTGGTTAAATTCAAAAGATAGTACGAAGAAAGTAGTTGGCAACCTAGTTATATTTGGTCAATTACATTATGTTTCATTACCTATTATAGGGGCTCTGATCTCTCTATCTCTAGAGTCGTTGTAGTTGGGTGCAAAAAATAGTAGGTTACCTTGATTAGATATTTCCTTAAGAAGTGATTTTCATTTCCTTTAGTCTAAAAATTGACAAATAACAATGAAAGGCAACTAGGTATAGAGAACACTCTGATAAGTGAAGATGATTTCTTCATCTCCAAATTCTATATAAAAGAAATGACATAAAAGATTGTTGATATCGGCCATTGTTGATAAGATCTCATCTTGAATAATTATTTGATATTAACTCCTTTGTTTTCAATTTATTTTTGTGCTTAAATGCTTAAATTATTGTTTGTTTTATTTTAGGAGATGAAAAGTAAAGATTGCATTAAATTGGGACTTTATTGATGATAGTGACAAATTTTAGATAAAGTGAAGAGATTGATGCAGTGGATAAGGTTGATCACTTGAAGAGTTGGAATTCAACTTGAAGACTTTGCCTTATCCTTATCATGCAGGAGTTTGAATTTAAATTTGTTTTAGATAGACTAACTATGTCACATCTAGTCCTAGTGATGTTAGTTCTTGTCCTGGGATCTCATTACTCTATATGTCATTGAAGACTCTCTTCATGACATATAACTACTCTGGCCAGAGACTCCCAAGTAATAACTCCAATAAGATCTTTAGGTATCATCTCCTTCTATCAGGAGTTGTGAGTCCTTTATTGGCTACCCAATTACCGTTGATTACTAATAGCTATTCCCAATCACCACCTTAAGAGCGACCTTATCTTGAGGTAACAAGGAATGATGTCAAAGCACATAATTAGTATCCAAGATATCCTTGAGTACCTCAAGTTTAAGGATATTTGCACCATTGATATAATGAGATTAATCATTGGCATTTGATAGATCATCTATATAATAATCTCATAGCGGGTCATCCAATGTACTTATTACTCTTAGTAAGCATCCACATGTTAACGCTAAACTTCTCATGCTTACAACTTGTGAGATCTACTGCTTGATCAAATCAAGGAGTATAACATGTGCTAGTCTATCTGGATTAATAATATCTTGTCGTACTAATCCTATGACTAGGGATTATTTAGATAATAACATAATTGCACATGATAGGAATCTCATTATCATGATCTCATCATGATTTCCTTTATACTATATTTTGTATCATGGACTTCATTAATTTGATTTAAGATCGACATCAATTCATATAAAAACGAATATCAAATTAATAAAATTTTCCTTTCGGTTTATTAATCAACATAAATTTTGTACAAAAGTGCTAAAGTTAATTACCTTTAGAGCACTACTCTAACAATCTCCTACTTGCACTAAAGCCAATCGCCTTTGTATCTAATACCATAGGCAAGCACACTAGAATCAAATTTCATTTGAGGAAATGACTTAGTCAAAGGATCAGTGATGTTCTGATTTGTGGGCACTCTCTCTATCTTAACATCACATTTTTCAATTATCTCCCTGATCAGGTGATATCTCTCGAGTACATGCTTGGACCTCTGATAAGACCTTGGTTCCTTAGCTTGAGCAATAACCCCATTGTTGTCATAGTACAACATTATCAGGTCTATAATGCTTGGAACCACTCCAAGTTCCATAACGAACTTCTTAATCCAAACAATTTCTTTTTTCGCTTCTGCAACTGCAATGTACTCTAACTCGGTCGTCGAATCTGTAATGATCTCTTGTTTGGAACTTTTCAAATTGACTGCTCCACCATTCAGCGTGAAAACATAACTTGACTGATATTTGGAGTCATCTTGGTCAGATTGAAAACTAGTGTCGGCCCCTTGAAAATTTTTCCATTAACTTAAGCATAATAGCTTATGGAATAAATGCATGAGAAGAAATTAAGGGTATTTTCGGTATATAGCTTAAGTACCAAGGGTAAAGTGGACTTTTGGGAG
>JANZXR010000172.1:22006535-22027121 GCA_027575705.1 Erythroxylum echinodendron | reverse complement strand
TTTTGCAAAAAGTTGCATACTTTTGAAAACAAGTTTCTGATTTGAAAAGCAAGAACTTCAAGAACTGCCATTTTGGGTAGAAAGTTTTCAAGGGCATAAAAATTCTGTGTTATGTGGGATTGTGGTGGTCCCCTCTGTTAAGACAGTGCACTTGTCTAAAGGCTTCTCCCGCTAGTGGCATGGAGCTCTTTCAAGGACTCCCCTCTGTTCACGGCTACGCAAGACCAGAAAATGGAATTGCCTAGTACGTTCTGTTCATGACTACATAGGACCCTTCAGGGAAAGGTGTAGTATGTTCTGTTTTGGATCCACCCGAACCATTCTGATGTGCTTAAGTGCTCATAAATTGTCTGACATGATAAATGCATGCATGATTTGAAACCAAGTATGTTTTAATTGTAAAAAGGTTTTCTGCTTGTTCTGTGTTATAAACTTGCTTCCTACGAGCTTTATGCTCACCCCCTCCAATTTCTGTCCCAAACTCAGGTGAAGCTCAAGAGAGCGAATAAGTCAGGATGCAAGGCAGCATAAGTCTGCAAAAGTCTTTTGTAATAGTTAGAACTGATTTTTGATAGCTAAGGTTTTAGCCTCCTTTCAAGTTATACTGCCAATGAATACTGATGTAGTTAAGACTTGTAAGGATTTTAAAGCTTTGTAAAATAGATACTTTTGGAAATGAATGAATGAGATATGTATTCATATGAATCTGTATATGATTTCGATTTCTGGTTATGATTGAAATAATTGAGGAGTAAGAGAGGTTATTGATCACGTCTAGCTGATTCTGATATAAGTTTGGAATAAATGAGAGAAGTTGAAAAGAGTTAATATATTGCATCGAAGAAGAAAGATGTTAAGGAAAAACATAGAGGTTAAGTATCCTCTGTGATGACGTCACACATAGAGGCTAGGAAAGCTTAGAAGCGTATAAGTATCTTCTGTGCTGACGTTATAACACAGAGGCAAGGAGGATTTAAGAGTATAAGTATCCTCTGTGATGACGTCAAAACACAGAGGCAAAGAGGATATAAGAGTATAAGTATCCTCTGTAATAACGTCACAACAAAGAAGAAGTGAGGATTTGGAAGTATAAGTATCCTTTATGATGACGTCAGAACACAGAGGAAAGGATGGATGAAGAGTATGAAAAATGAGTAGAGAAAAACATAGACAATAGAGTATAGAGGATAGAATCGTCTATGTTACTGTTCACAAACGAATGAACTTCGTCTGTGTTATTGATAGCGCTATCATCTGTGTTTCTATACACAGACGAATTGAAACAAAGAGGACAGGTATCGTCTGTGTTAATGTATACAGACGAATTGAAACAAAGAGGACACGTATCGTCTGTGTTACTGTTAACAGACGAAGTAAAACATAGAGGACACGTATCGTCTATTTTACTATTCACAGACGAAATAAAACAAGAGGACATGCATCGTCTGTGTTACTGTACACAGATGGAGTATAACAAAGAGAACACGTATCGTCTGTGTTACTGTACACAGAATAAGTAAAACATAGAAGACTCGTATCCTCTGTGTCACTATTCACAAATTTCAGACAATAGATTTCTCAACCGATAGAGGGTCAACCCAGAAGATAAAAGTCAACTACAGAGGATAGAACACAGAGGATAGATTAAGGATTATAAGAAGGAGCTAAGAAGTACTGGAGTGAAGCGTATCTTCTGTGTTCATGTTCACCTTGTATCTTCCATCCCAATGTTGAACCCTTAGGAGTTAGAATCGACCTTCAAGGTCTTCATGGAAGTTAAGGAGCTTGAAATTCTCTTTCAAACCATATAAAGAATACCCTGAATTGATTACTCTAGAGAAATTTATGAGGATTGTAAGATATCGTCTGTGTTACTGTTCACAGACTTCGAAATAGACATAAATGAGACGAAAGGAAGCCGAAAATGAGACGCAAGCAATGAGATAAAAAAAGGGGAGTTTTGAGAGGATAACCCGAAAGTGATCAAGGTATTATCTCTGGAAGATAATTTACATAGTAAGACATTCTGTATGCATGAAAGTAACAAGTATGGTATAAGAGAAAACATGAATAATCATGTATGAGGAGTTAGGTTCCGAAATCAGGGCCCGATAGATTATGATATCAGAACAAGTAAGCAAGTCAAGAGTCGGACTTTGAAAGCGAGGTTCGACAGAGTTTGGTATCAGAGAATGAAAGCAAGATCGAGTCGGACTCAGAAAACCGGGCCTGATAGATGTGGTATTAGAGCAAGCATGAATAATTATGTAAGTCTGAGTTGGACTCTGGAACCGAGGTATGACAGGTTTGGTATCAGAGCAAGCATGAATAATTATGTAACTCTGAGTCGGACTTCAGAAACGGGGCCCAACAATTGGTATTCGTATGTCCGCTCACTACGAGATCTCCATTTCCATATATAAAGAATACATCCTTAGTCCTTCTCAAGTACTTTAGGATATTCTTGATATCCATCCAATGACACTCACCAGGATCCGATCGATATCTGCTCGTAACACTTAGAGCATACCATATCTTGGGTCTTGCACATAACATAGCATATATGATTGATCCTATTGTTGAAGCATACAGGATCATACTCATGCCAGTCCTCTCATCTTACGCCTTGGGACATATAGATTTCGAAAGTTTTATCCCATAAGTCATGGGAAGAAACCTTCTCTTTGACTACTCCATCTTAAATCTCTTTAAACACTTTATCTATGTATGTCTACTATGAAAGACCTGGCAACTTCCTTGATCTATCTATATAGATCTTTATTCCCAATATATAAGTTGCTTCTCCAAGGTCTTTTATGGAAAAATTCTGGGACAACCAAATTTTGACTGATTGCAAACTTGAGACATCATTTCCTATTACTAATATGTTATCCACATATACCATAAGGAATATGATAGCACTCCTACTAACCTTCTCATATACACAAGGTTCATCAGGATTTTATGAGAAACCAAACTCTTTTGATTGTCTCATCAAATCATATGTTCCAAATCCTAGATGCTTGTTTCAATCCATAAATAAAAATTTGAAGCTTGCATACCTTTCTGCCATCTTTCGATACGAAGCCTTTAGATTGTATCATATATACATCCTCGGCTAGGTTTCTATTCAAGAAAGTCGTTTTCACATCTATTTGCCATATTTCGTAATCATAATGAGCAGCAATGACTAGAAGCATTACAATGGATTTAAGCATGGCTGTGGGGCTAAATGTCTCGTCATAATGCACTACTTGTCTTTGAAAATATCCTTCAGCAACTATCGTCGCTTTATAGTAATCAGATTACCATCCATGATGATTTTCTTCTTAAAAATCCACTTGCACCTATGGGTTTTAGCGCTTCGGGTAAGTCAACCAAAGTCCATACTTGGTTTTCAAACATAGAATCTATTTCAGACTTCATGGATTAAATCCATTTTTTAGATTCTGAACTCTTCAGAGCCTCTTCATAGGTTGTAGGCTCATCGTTCTCTATAAGTAATACATCATTTTGTTCACTTACAAGAAATCTATATCTCTTTAAAAAATTGGGTATCCTATTTGGCCTACAAATATTTTGTGTCAGAATGTTCAACTGTTGTCTCATCTCTGTGAACAACAATTTTAGGTTTAGGTAGTTGATCTGCATCTGTTTGAGCATCATAAACTTCATCAAGTTCAACTTTGCTCTCACTATCTTCTCTTAGAGTAAACTCTTTCTCTAAAAAGATAGCATGCTTTGAGACAAAACATTTTACTCTAAAGAATTATAGAATTGATATCCAACTGTTTCCTTAGGATATCTTATAAATAGACATTTATCAGATTTTACTTCAAGCTTGTCTGATTGAATCCACTTCACGTACGCTAAACAACCCCAAACTTTCATATAAGAAAGATAGGGCTTTGTGTTTGTCCATATCTCATATGGAATACGATCAATTGCTTTTAAAGGGACTCTGTTTATCAAATAAACAACAGTCTTGAGTGTATGACCCCAAAAGGATTTTGGTAGATTTGCTAAGCCCATCATTGACCTTACCATGTCCAACAAGGCTCAGTTTCTCCTTTCAGCCATACCATTATGTTATGATGTGTAAGGTGGAGTCTATTGGGATACAATCTCATTATTCCTGAGATAAGTTAGAAACTCCTCGTTCAAGTATTCACCACCTCGATATGACGAAGTGTCTTGATATTTCTACCGAGCTGTTTCTCTAATTCATGTCTAAATTGTTTGAACATTTCAAATGCCTCAAACTTGCCTCTCATTAGATACATATACCCATATCGTGAATAATCATCGATAAAGGTAATGAAGTACATAAAATCACCTCTGGCATGAATGGGCATCAGAACACATACATCAGAATGTATTAAGTCTAGCAATACATTCGCTCATTCACCCTTTCCTTTAAAAGGTGATTTAGTCATCTTGCCTAACAAGCAAGATTTACATGTGTTATAAGATTCATAATCAAATGACCCTAAGCTACCAATCTTGTGTAGCTTAGTCATACATTTCTCACTTATATGGCCAAGTCGACAATGTCACAAGTTAGATGATTTTAGGTTATCTCGTTTTTGTCTTTTATTGTCATTGATATTTAAAATTGGATTACATATATCTAATATGTAAATACCATTGCATAATGTAGCAGTACTGTTCACAAGGTTACACACGCTAAGTTTTAATATTTATTAACCTTGGTAAATTCTACAAGCGTACGGGTCATTCGTGTAATACCTAAGGTATCGATCCCATGAGGATGCTAAGTTAATCCTAAAATCTAAGGTCGTACTAAACTACAATAATTCAAAATAAATAACTAATGCATAAAATAAACCAATCAAATAATTAATTTCAAGAATTGAATTGCAGAAATATAAACAACATAACAAGTCACACAAACCAATCCCAAAACTAACCTAAAAACTATCGAGTGAGAAAAGGGGATTTTAATCCAAAATTAACGGAAGTGAATCAGTTATACAATTATTAAATTAATGGGTCCAGACAATCTTAGGGTGAATTACTCTCTCTTTAGTTATAATTCTTAACCCTAATTGATAATCCCTAATTTATTGTGATCTCTCGATTCACAATAGACCTAAAACCTAAATTAGTTCTAAGTTATCTAATAACCTACAGGGAACCTATGCTCGATCTCTCGTTATACGATTCTATCGGTTTGATTCAATTCTTTACCTGTTAAATCACCTAACTCTCGTTAGCCCAATTTGATGTTTTTCACTCGGATCAATCTCTTAGTCTATTGCCAAGTTATTAGGAGCGAAATTAAATCACAATTAAATCAATAAAAAACACAATCAATCAAGCTTTATTAATCTCAAAAATCAAAATCCCAAAAGTGAGTATAAACAAAAACTTAACATTCAACACAACCTATTTCAATTCTTTACATGAATAAAATTGAAATAATCAAAAAATACGTCAGGAACGGAATTGTGGAGGCAGTGACAGTGGGAAACTACTTATTCCAAGAAGTACATTACGTCAAGCTTCTTCTCCGTGTTTCTCTTCCTTTATCTTCTTCCTCAATCTTTTAATTTTTCTCTAGGTTTTTTCAGAATTAGCTGATGTGAAGGCTCTCCTTTTCAGACTCTCCAACTCTGCTGCATTTGTCTCATAATGACGTATTTATACTTTGGACGCTCTAGGTTAAAGTCAGGGTCGAAACGGTCTGAAAAATGTAGCGAAACCTTTCTACTGAAATGGTACTAATGCATTTTGATTTTCCATAAGGTGGCATTCAATTAATCAAACTTTATTAATCTCAAAACTCAAAATCACAAAAGTGAGTATAAATAAAACTTAACATTCAACATAACCTATTCTCAACACCTATTTCAATTCTTTATATGAATAAAATTGAAATAATCAAAAAATATGTCGGGAAGGGAATTATAGAGGCAGTACTCGTTCCGGGAAGTACATTGTGTCAAGATTCTTCTCCGTGTTTCTCTTCCTGTATCTCCTTCCTCAATCTCTTGATTTCTCTCTAGATGTTTTCAGAATTAGATGATGTGAAGGCTCTCCTTTTCAGAATCTCCAACTCCGCTACATTTGTCTCATAATAACGTATTTATACTTTGGACGCTCCAGGTTAAAGTTAGGGTCGAAACGGTCTGAAAAATCTAGTGAAACCTTTCTGCTGAAATGGTACTAATGCATTTTGACTTTCTTGGAGGTCCATTCCACTGGACCATGGAATAGAAAGTTGGCAAAAGTAATTGCAGGGTTCCCGAGTCACCCCAAGTTGCATTACGTAGCTTATTCCATATTTGGTCGACGGATGAAACTTCAACATAGCATGATGTTTAATCCATTCACTCATTGAAAGGTATGAGTTTGGCGAGTTCACATCAAGTCTGCCAATATTACTGAAAGGTAAGAGTTTGGCGAAGATGATAGATGGACAAAAATAGAAGATGACCACGAGATCTGGAATAGATGGCAAAAAAAGTTGATTTTACTACGATGAAATCTGAGAAGTGAGAAGATGGTGGAGGCGACGAGAGTTCTTGCGAAACTGAATATGATGTTTTGCATTATTATCCTCATTTCAATTAACCAGTTTGTTGAAAAATTGGCCGATTCTCTAATAAATGGGCCAGTTTTTATACACAGGGGTTACTAATTGGAACCGAACTAGACAACTGGCCGATTCAAACTGTTCTCGGTTGGATCAGCCAATCCAGTCTGATTTTTAAAACCTTACATGTGGCAACATCTTATCTTGCATGTGCATGCATAAAATTCATAAAAACAATTTTTATAAAAATTAATATGAAATTTACAAGCATGAATGTTCATCAAATTTCCAGAATTTCCCAGATCTTCATACATGCATCAGGCTGAAACTAAATTTGTAAAAAAATAACAAATGACATTCACTTGCATCTTTCATTGGCAGAAACATAACATAGCTCTTTATAAACATTTATGTGAAAGAAAATCAGAAAAAAATTTCTAGAATTATTTTGAGCTTTTCAAAATCAGCACATGCATTCAGTTTTCTAGAAATTCCCAGAAACCAACATATGAACAGACTGGATATTAATTCTAAATAAAATAGAAAATGAAATTCAATTGCACTTTTCTTTGACAGAAACATGATATAACACCTTATAAACATTTCTGTGAAAGAAAATCATAATTTTTTTTACAATTTAGATGAATTATTCCAAATCAACATGCATATCAGTCACAACCCAGCAAACACTTTGCACATGCTCAATACATCATCTAATACATGCATAAACTTACTCTAGTACCACTGTTAGGGTGCCATAGATTCATGCATCATATGAATGACAATGCAGACGAAGTGTTAGAATATAAATTCCAACCATATGACAACCCCAAAAATCTAGAAACACACATGTATGCATAGAAAGATCATAAGAACAAGAAATTTAAACACTTGTACCTTTTGTTCTCCTCCTTTCTTAATTCTTCTTCTTGTTTGGGTTGTAGCAAACAAAAAACCTTCCTTGATCATCCAAGAACATGCAAAGAGGAAAAAGAAGCAATGTGTAAGGGTGGTTAAAACACCAAACTTGATGAGTTCAAGTAGATGATGGAGAGATAGATCAAGAATATCTTGCATGTAATTAAAGTTATGCAATAATTGTATAAATTACATGAAGAAGACTCAATACTGCTTCTCTCTCTCCTTAGAACTCTTCTAGACTCCTTGTCCTCTCACTTGAGCGTGTAAGAACTTGTTAGAGCTTCTGTACATAAGTGAAGAAATCAGTTATGTACATCTGTTCACGATCGTGGATTACTTAATTGACAACCTCGCCTTTGGTCACGATTGTGGCTCATCGTGGTCTACTTAATTGACAGCCTCACCCTCGGTGATGATCGTGGATCGTGGCCTACTCAAAACCATCCATACACTCTTTTTCTCATCCGATATTTTATGTGTGTGACCTTTAGGTTCTCGCTTATTTTAGGCACTTGAATCAACTTTTAATTCGAGCAAATCATAGATGGTTTCATGCCACTTGAATTAAATCTTAATTCAAAAAAATGATGAAGGATTTTATGATGCCAATTTACTAGAATTTAAGTGGATTAACACACACACTCTTCGATAGTTAATGATTTGAATTATGAACCTTTTTATAGATAATTACCATGCAATTCGTCCTTTTACCATACTATACCTAACTTGGCTCGAAGTATGGGCTGTGTGTCAACTCCCACTAGATTGACTACATCACATCTAGTCCAAGTGATGTTAGTTCTTATCCAGGATCTCATTACTCTATGTGTCATTGAAGACTCTCTTTATGACACATAACTGCTATAGCCAGAGACTCCTAAGTAATGACCCCAATAGGAAGCTGTGGGTATCATCTCCTTCTATCAAGAGTGGAGAGTCCTTTATTGGCTACCCAATTACCTTTGAATACCAATAGCTATTCCAATCACCACCTTAAGAGTGATCTCATCTTGAAGTAACAAGGAATGATGTCAAAGCACAGGATTAGTATCCAAGATATCCTTGAATGCCTCAAGTCTAAGGTATTTGCACCATTGCTATGATGAGATTAATCATTAGCATTTAATAAATCATCCATATGATAATCTCATAGCGGGTCATCCGATATAATCACTACTTTTAGTAAGCATCCACATGTTAACTCTAAACATCTCATGCTTACAGTTTGTGAGATCTATAACATGTACTAGTCTATTTGAATTAATAATGTCCTATCTTATTAATCCTATGACAAGGATTATTTAGATACTAAAATAATTTCACATGATAGGAATCTTATTATCATGATCTCATCATGATTTCCTTCATGCTATGTTTTGTATCATGGACTTCATTAATTCGATATTAGATCGACATCAATTCATATATAAACAAATATCAAAGTAATGAAAATTACCTTTTGATTTATTAATCAAAATAAATTTTGTACAAAAGTGCTAAAAGTGATTGCCTTTAGAGCACTACTATAACATTGATAAACAAGAAAACTAAATTGAATAGTTACATTTATCTCTATTAGTTAATTTAGGGTTTAGTCTTTTTCACGAAACTTATCGTTATCATTTATCTGATATGGAATGCTATCACACCCAGACAATAGATGATAAGTTTTAGTTTAGATGTTGGGTTTGAACCAATTAATTTAAGAAAATTTGAGGTTTATTATAGCTATCATAATATGTTTCGAACTAATTACTTGAATTATGAAAAAATTCTTTTTAGACTAATGATCAATGTTATAATTAGATGATATCTTTCCCTTGAATCAAAGTTTGGTAATCTTGACTTTCTTATATTTAAATTTAGTTGATTTAATTTGTTTTTGTATTAATTTTAGTTAATCAGTTATTTACTCAAAAACCCCCCATTTAATTTTATTGCTTGAAATTAAGAAACTAGTGTTCAGTTCTCTAGGGATTCGACATAGTTCCATGACTACCATAAAAGTTTGGAGAATCAGTATTATTTTTAGGGCTTCGACAACTCGACAAAAATTTGGTACCATTGTTGAGGAACTATTTTAAGTTTTTTAATTTCTTTGTGTTTTTATTTTTACAGTTATTGTTAACCTCTTGTCTTATATGACTCATGCCTCTCATACAGGTAAATTGCAATATAATCTAGAAATTGAGAAGACAATGTTTTGTTTGAGAAAAGAGACTAAGTAAGGAAGCGATAATTCACCTTCAGAAGTGAAAGTTGAAGTGGATCTAAAAATAGGTGAAGACTTTAATTTTCAAGAAGTGGACAAAAAGATGGTAAATCTCAACCTGAGAATATTGAGGGAGTTAGTGGCACCGAATTTGATTCAACAACCTTTACGCATTTAATTTCCAGATGTTGACGTAGATTTCGAATTGAAATCCAGTTTGATTTACTTACTGCCTATTTTTCGTGGACTTGTAGGTAAAGATCTGCAAAAACACTTGAACGAATTTCATATTGTCTATTCTGAAATGAAACACTTTGAGGCAGTCAAACAGTTGATATCAAATATGGCCGAAAATTCTCAACAGTTTAGGGATAAGGATGGATGGAGCTATTAAGTGTGTAAATGAGGTAAGTAACATACACCTTGAGAATAAAATTTCTGATTTAATTGCTCTAGTTTGTCAAATGGCTATAGGTCAATTACAATAGGCAAGGGTGTGTGGAATATGCTCATTCTCTAGACATTGTACGGATATATGCCCTACATTGCAACAAGACTCTCTTCAAAAAGCAAATGCAATAGGGGGCTTTCCTGGTCATCCTCAACGAAAGTATAACCCTTGTTCCAATTACTATAATCCAGGATGGAGGGGTCATCCAAACTTGAGCTATGGAAATCAAATAGTCTAATAATGATATCAACCTCACATTTTTAAACAACCTCAAGCTCCTACATTTATTCAACCTCAATCTTCAAATTCAAGTCTGTCTTTAAATGAAACTGTTAAGGCGCTTACTAATAATACTCAACAATTTCAACAGGAAACAAGGGCAAGCCTTCAAAACTTAGGAAATCAGATCACTTAATTAGCCACCTCGGTAAGTAAATTGGAAGCTCAAGCATCAGGGAAATTACCTTCCCAAATAGTGGTAAACCCAAAGGAGAATATGAGTGCAATAGCTTGAGAATTAGTAAGGAAATTCAATCTGGAACTTCTTTACCAATGGAGATAGAAAGGAAGTATGATGATGGAGAAAGGAAGGAAGAACTTCTAAAAAAAGAATCAACAAAGGTAAAAAATGATTCATCTTCATCAATATCAATTAATGCATGTTTACCTCCTTTTCTTAGTAGGTTGGCTAAACCCAAAGATGATGAATATGAAAGAGAGATCTGAGAAACTTTCAAAAAGGTGGAAATCAATATACCACTTCTAGAAGCCATTAAGCAAGTTCTAAAATATGCAAAATTCTTAAAGGAGTTGTGCATAAATAAAAGGAAGATAAAGGATAAGGAGAGAATAATTTTAGGTAAGAATGTATCAACTATGATAAATAGGAAATTACTGGAAAAATGCAAAGATCTAGGTATGTTTACACTTTCTTGTCTTGTTGGTAATAAAATTGAGTGTGCCATGCTAAACTTAGGTATATCTATTAATTTCATTCCATACTTAAACTATCGAGCTTTAAATATGAATTATTTGCAAGAAACTAATGTGAATATCTAACTAGCTGATAGTTCATATCTGCACCCTATTAGAGTTATTGAGGATGTTTTAGTCTAAGTTAATGATTTGGTATTTTAAATTGATTTTTACATCTTGAAAATGGATAGAGATACTGTGGAACATTCAACTTCAATTTTATTGGGTAGGTCGTTTATGAAGATGACTAAAATGATAATCGATGTGCATAAGGGTACTCCTTTCGTAGAGTTTGATGGAAAAATAGTGAAGTTCAACATTTCTGAAGCAATGAAGTACCCAAATGATTTTCAATCCGTTTATCATATGGATATTGTGGATTCATTTGTGCAAAATATGTTTAAAGAAGAGAGTGTTGAAGATAAGTTGGAGTGCAAGGCTAAATCGGAAGTGAATGAGCAAATTGATGAAACTTATAAAGTTGTAGAATCATTGTCAGCAAGGCTAATAGATTTGAAAACTTTAAATGATGAACTTACTATAACTCACAAGAATATCTTACCTTCTATTTTGCAGGCTCCAAAGATAGAATTAAGGGTGTTACCTGATCACCTAAAGTATGCCTATTTAGGTGATGTAAAGTTATTATCCTCAATCATTTCAAAAAGGTTGACTAAAGAGTAAGAGGAAGGGCTAGTGACATTACTTAAGGAGTAAAAAATTGTAATTACATAGAAGTTTAGGAATAACAGGCCATGTCGAGCATAACGGCGTTAAACAATTGTGCTTTTCAGGAGGCAACCTAAAATATGATTGTTTTGTTTTATTGTGTTTTAGTTCTTTATAGGATGCATTTTTTTGTTTTTAAATATAGATTATTGGCAACAAAAAATTTCCAGACTACTAAATCTCATAAGTTGAGATCTTGCCTTATGTGATTTAGTGTTCTGGAATGAGGATTTTAAAATTTCAGACTACTAAATCTCATAAGGCTTAGTGTTATGGATTGATACTCTAATATTACAAAAAATAAAAATAAAAAATATATTATTTCCATTTTACTTTATTTATTAAAAAACAAAAACAAAAAATTTATATAAAAAAGCATCGTTTTATTTTTTTTCCCTTTTCAAGTTATTAGTATTTCCCTTTTCATGTTATTAGTATTTATTCATTTATTTTATAAAAAAAGAGCCTAATCGTTTATTTCTCTTTACAGGAGCATTAAAACTCCATTATTCCTCACCGGCCCTCATCACCCCACACAACCAACCCTAAACCAGCTCACCACACAAGCACACAACCCTCAGCAATAGCCTTCCACGCACCATCAATTTAGCCCTCATGCAGTCCCTACACCATAGTACACACCACTACACCTCTCTCCACTCACGCCATAATGCAGACATCTTCCCACAGACAACACATCACACAACCCTATATTAATTTTCTTCCACCCACGCCAGTAATTATTTTATTTTATTTTGTTTTGTTTTATTTTTACTATTTTTCATTTCCTTTTTCTTAATTTTTACTTACTTTTAATTAATCTTTCTTTTAGTTTAATTTCAATTATTATTAAGTTGTTTCTATTTTTTCTTTTTTCTTTTGTTCTTTTCTTAAGTAAATTTTTTATCTTGTTTAGTGCAATGGGGGGTTCTAAGGCTACTACCAAGACCACAGCAAAAGGCAATTCACCGATGAATGCTAAATATGCTGAAAGCTTTAAAACATGTGGTGGTACTAAAAAGAAGCGTACGTGCATAATTTTCAAATACTCACAATTCAAGGGAGTCCCCTATTTTGTGCTTTATGTTTCTAATTATCTTTATTGAGTTGTGGGTATCTTATGCATACATAAGGGGTGTGGGGGGAGCAAGTGTTCATTATGATAAACATTGTGGTTTCTGCTTAGACTCATGATATGTTGATTCATATATTAATTATTCCTCATAATAACTTCACAATTTTCTAATGTTTGTTCAGGAATAATTATTAAGTTGGGATGCATTTTTGGTTTAAGATCTAATGCATCAAAGAGACAAGCATGATTAGTGTTTTCATTAAAGTATCTCATTGGTTTTGTTGAATGAAAGTGTGCAAGACTTTATGCAATTTTTAACACCTACATAAGGTTTAAGCCTAAGAGCATTCATCACATATGTGGTCATATATATCTTTTGTTATGTGTTATCAAACATAGCTTGTATATGCTAGAACTTGCTTTTGAATATGTGTTGAGACCACACTTTTGATTAATTTGTGTATAAAGATGATGAGGGCATTTAGGATAACCATTTTTTTTACCTAAACAACCCTACTTTAATTTTTATCCCTAGAAAGACAATTGGAGCCTTAACATTTCTTTCTTGCATAATAACCTTGTTACAAGCCAAATTTACCCTTTTTATTGTTGATATCCTTAATAATTTTAAACCTTTAAATTGAAAGAATTGTATTGAGATATTTGCATAGAATTTTGACTATTTCCATGAAAAGTTCATTAGATTATTCAAGTTGCATTGTTTTGATCCTTTATAGAATGGAGGAGAAGTAAAAAAAAAAAAAGCAAAATCTCCTCTTTGATATTTTTATTTTTCTAAAAAAAGAGAAAAAAAGGACAAAAAAGAAAAGAAAAGAAAAGAAAAAATGATTGAAAGAGATGTTATTTGAATCAAGTGAGTTTTGATTTAAGTTGATACTTATGTAGATAAGTTTGTATGATTCCTTTCAATTTATTTAGCCATAAAGTTCCTTCTGTCATACCTTACCTCTGCCATTACAACCTTTATTAAGTCCCTTTGATTTATACATTAGTTTCATTTCTTTTAATGATGGAGATATGATTCTTAAGCAAGCTTATGGAAATAACTCACTATGTTTTGATTTGAGAGCTTAATGAACTCTAAACACTTTGGGCGTGTAGAGTCAAATATTTATGAGGGTGTCAAGTCTTGTTTATTTGATTTTGATAGAATTAATGAGATGCTATGTTTTAATAATGAGTGGTATGAGTGCTCATTCTCTCAATTGTTATTTTATCTTAACCCTTAAATGTGAACTAGCTTTTGGATATTTTTTTAGTGACATGAAGGGAGATGAGAGGTTGTTGTGAAGATGATTAATGTATTGAATTGATGTATGCTCGAGAATAAGCATGAGTCCGGTGTGGGAGAATTTGATAAGATCTCATCTTGAATAATTATTTGATATTGTCTCCTTTTTTTTGAATTTATTTTTATTCTTAAATATTAAAATTAATGTTTGTTTTATTTTAGGAGATGAAAAGTAGAGATTGAATCAAATTAGGACTCTATTGATGATAATGACAAATTTTGGATAAAGTGAAGAGATTGATGTAGTGGATTAGGGTGATCACTTGAAGAGTTGGAATTTGACTGGAAGACTTCGCCTTATCCTTATCATGTAGGAGTTTAAATTTAAATTTGTTTTAGATAGACATCTTTACAAGTTAGAGTTAGATTAGAAAACCTTATAAAAGGGCATTCCTCTCAACAAAAAAAAGGTTCTCTTTTTACTTTTTTATTAATTCTTAGTTTTTCTTCTATTTTTGTTATTGGAGCGAAAGCCATATGTGGCTAAACTCAATTGTTTTGATTCAAATGGATTTAATACTCTGGTTGTAACTTTGTGAGGTTTTGTGTTTCAAACTTTTATTCGCATTTTAATTCAAGTATTTCTTATTTTTAGTCTCATATTTCATTAATGATTGATATTCAATTAATCTGACAATTTAATTTAATATTGATTAACTTATGATAAACAAGAAAACTAAATTGAATAGTTGCAGGTATCTCGATTATTTAATTTAGGGTTTAGTCTTTTTCATGGAGCTTATTGCTATCATTTATCTGATATAGAATGCTATCAGACCTAGTCAATAGATGATAAGTTTTGGTTTGGATGTTGCATTTAAACCAATTAATTTCGGAAATTTTAACATTTATTATGACTATCCTAATATGTTTCCAACTAACTGCTTGAATCGTGAAAATATTCTTTTTGACCAATGATCAATGTTACAATTAGATGAGATGTTTTGCTTAAATAGGAGTTTGATAATCTTGACTTTCTCATATTTAAATTCAGTTGATTTAATTTGTTTTTGTATTAATTTTAGTTAATAGGTTATTTAATCAAAAACCCCTAATTTAATTTTATTGTTTGAAATTAAGAAACTGGTGTTCAATTCTTTAAGGATTCGATTTGATTCCACAACTACTACAAAAGTTTAGAAAATTGGTATTATTTTAGGGGCTTCGATAATCCAACCACTTGTAATATCCAAGACAAACCTTTGTTAATCAAAAGATGGAGACCTGGCAATCCTTGGGTAAAACCGGGTTATAAACCTTACTAATATAAGCTAATTTCTATAAATTTTTGTTGGAGTACTGGTCTTCAAAGTATTTAAGGCATATAATTAGTTTATTGGGAAGACAAATTAACTTAGATGAGAACACGACTACTCTTAAAAGCATTAGCTTTACTCGAGTCTATGTTGAAATGGAGATAGAAAAGAAGCTACTTAATGCAATCAAAATAATGAAACTAAATGAGGATAGTAAACTAGTGGATGACTTTATTAAAGTCACCAATTTATGGAAACTAATATGAAATGGCCATATGATCGTCTGGAGGATTAAGAATAAAGATACTTAACATGTTGACAAAGGTAAGGTAATCTTTAATAATTAAAGGAGAACGCCCTTTCTACAAATTCTCATATGTTATCAAATAAAGAAGTTTTAACTACTGTTTCTATAAAAGAACCACGACCAAAGATGCACAGATAGTAGAGGCATTGAAAAATGCACATAATGTTAATAGAATTATTGAGTAACAACAATAGTAGAATATGACATAGCAATAATAGATGAAGATGATGACAAAAACAAAATAGAGCATAATGAGCCAAAAATGTAGCATTATACTTAGGACAACCCCTCTCCTCATCTTGACAAGGTAGAAGTAAATTTGGTAAGTTACCCCTACACTTTAGCCCATATTACTACGAGAAGTAAAATTTTTAGGAAACCTAGAAAGAAAAAGGCTAGTACAATCTCACCTAGATGAATATCCAAGTTTGAAGTATTAGGGGCCTAAATAACCCTGATAAACAGATGGCTCTTAAAGATCTTTTAAACCTTAAGAAGCCTCATTTTTTATTTTAATTAAGACCAAAATAAAAAGGGAGCAGTTCTAAAAAGGGCCTTTGTTTTAGTAGAAGGATTGGATTACTTTCGCAATTGCACACTTCAATGGGAGAATAATCATCTCCTTTGACCCTTTATTTTTTGAATTATTAAGTTGACTCTTCTCGAATTAATATATTCACTGTTAAATTCTCATAAGGCAATCCTAATCCCTCTTGGCCATCATTATAATTTATTTATCAAATTAGAAGTTTCAAAAGAAGAAACTTTGGAATGATATACAGGACCTGAGTTTTAACTCTACCATCCCTTAGATTCTAGTAGGTGATTTTAACTATATTATATCACCTCTAGAAGCCCAAAGTTGTTGGAAGCAATAGGAATCACATATTACCTCAATTAACTAAAGACCTGGAGCTTATTAATCTTAGGTATATATGTAACATTTTCAATATGGAATGAAAAATAATCTAGAAGCAAGTCCTTCAAAAGAATCTTAATAAATACTTAGTGAACTTTGTTTGGCTCAACTATTTTCCTCTCAACTTTGCCAACTTCTATAACTTCCTTTCCTTTAATCTTACTCCTATTATAGTTTAGACAAAAACCATTATTGTCAAAAGGAAAACCCCATTTAGTTCTTCAACTCTTTAATAAAGCACCCAAGCTTCAAGGAAGATGTTACGAAAGGCCTAAGCTTTGAGGTAAAAGGCTTGCAATCCATCCAATGCCTCCAAAAGTTGAAAGCCATCAAGGTTGAACTCACTCTCATTCAAAATAACAACATTGACCTAATTCTTTTAGAGAAAAAACAAGGCTTTTAAGCCCTCTAATTAAGGAGCAGGAGACAATAGAGCTAAAAAGGTATGCAAATGCTCCAAAGAATTTTAACCCATAATTATTGTAAAAATATTGCATCCTATAGTTGAAAGATGGTGATAGGGACTTAAAATTTGTCTGCAATATCATTAAATCAAGGAGAAACAGGACCAGCATTGAGGGTAAGAGATATATGATCAAGAGAGCTTTATTGAGATGGCTTATGAAAACTTCAAAAAGGTACTAGGGACAAACACTAATGCTATGCTTATTCCTGAAGAGCTTAGAACTTCTCCAGAAGGATTTTTCCCTACTCAATACTCTACTGAGTTGACTGGAGAGGTAACCTCCGATGAAATCAAGAATACTTTGTTCATTTTTATCTATTGAAAAGGGACAACAAATGGATCATTATGGTTAATTTTAATACCTTATGCAAACAAGGGATATAGTGCAACCTTTCTTGAAACATAAAATAGGGGATGGTAACAATACTTGCTTCTAGTTTGATCATTACCATAACCTAGGTCCCCTATACAAATTAAGGGAGTTCCATTCCCTTAGAACCATTATACCTGCTCATACCAAAGGTCTATGATCTGATCAAAGATGATAGTTAGGTTTGGTGCCTCCACTCTTTTAAGAGATTCAAAGAGATATTAGGCAACATGCCACACTACTTCCCCACTATCTCTAAAGAGGACACCTTCTAATGTATCGAGGATAGTTCTTTGAAATTCAATACTAAATCTTGTAAAAAAACTCCTATTAGGATCACCATTTCTAAATGACTACTCTAGCCTAGCTTGGATTCTACTTTAGACCCTTCCCACTCCTTCATTCTTTAGCTTACAGCTAGTAGGAAACTAAGAACAAAGGATAATCCTAAGTTTTCTTTAATAAATAGTAGTTGCTTTCTTTGCTTAGATGTTAATGAGGACCTAGATCATTTATTTTGTAGCTGTACAAACTCCTCTTACTTATGGAATCAAATGCTAATTCTTTTCAACTTGCATTGTTACTATTCAAATTAGTAAAACACAATTAGCTAGACTTTTGGAATCAAGTTGTACAACAAAAGAGATAAGATATTGTTCAAGTTAACTTTTGGGGTATTGATATACCTAATATGGCATGAAAGAAACGAAAGACACTTTGAAAACCAGGCTATCAATGTTGAAACCAGCCTCTACAAACTCTTATTCAAGATTAGTATTGAATTTATTATAATGGAACTCACAACACTAATATCTCCTGGAATGTGTGCTAAGCTTAGATTATTATAAGGCCTTGATCGTTGATTTTCTTTACTTGTTATGAATATATCCTTCTTAGCCTTGGTTAAACTTTTGAAGTGTCATATTGGAGTTGTAGTTGTTTAATGAATTTTATAATTTCCAAGAGAAAAAAGGAATACTTAAAGATTACAAATTTAATATCTACAAATAATATTAAAAATTAAAGCAAAGACCTAGCGTATTCTAACATATGTATGCAAGTGACTTTGAAAGTAGTTATTGTTATTCTTCCTATTTTCTGGATGCATAGTCATTTTCTCTTCTTTCCTTTCATTTATCCTTTATAGAATTAAATTGATAATAAGATATTAGTAATTGTATCTAGCTACCATATTGACTTACTGAAGATAGTTTTGGCTTGCATTTTAGTAAACCTGAGAAGCCTAAATTCCCGACTCTAATTTAAGAGTTATAATAACTTGAATTCAAATCCTAGGAACAAAATTGCAGTATTTTGGAAATTTAAACAATAATTATTTTATACAAACAACATCGATATGATAAAATTATTAAACAATCATGTATTAGTACAGACTTCATTAATTGAAAGTTACATAGCTATCTGTGTAATCAATGTTAACTGTAACTATGCTGATATTTTAATTTCTGATAGGATGCTACCTTTTATGCTTCTTACAATTTCACATAAATTAATCACTCCTGTCGCAGCCAGACAAACTATTAGGCATGTACATTCAAATCCTTGGCTTGGAGGGTTTGCAACGATGAAATTGGAAATGTAGAGTTATGGTCTACAACATTGAACTCAACTCCACTCATATTCATCCGAGTGTTTTGAATAGTATGGAGAAGATTCTTCAATGATACTTGAAGCAAAATGGCATCTTTCTTTCTAATTGGCAGACGTGTTACAGTCAACAATAGATCACTACGCATTTAGCACGTTCGAATTATAAAAATATTCAAAGGAACTGAGAAGTTTCCAAGTTCACCCAACAAGCACCATAACGTATAGTGCCCAATTTCCAATTTCCAATGCCTTACATCAACAGCTTACTATTATTGGGTCATTGTTTATTTTATCTTTCTAATTTCGATATACCATTGCCCAGCCATCAACCCATATAGCATGTAACAGTAAATGTAATGCCATGAAAGTTATAAATTTTGCGCACAATTTCCCTTTAGCTTTGCCAGGGGCCAGCGCACGGGCACACCGTTGATTCTGAAGCTGCAAGTGTAACAAGGACATTTAAAATAGTCATAGGATATGCTCGCAAATGATACGAATATTCCTTCGTACAAATTGAGACTTTTTAATTAAAGCAATGCCTTCAACCCGCAAAGTCAACTAGCTTAAATTCTTTTATCTCCTACTCTTACTTTCTAAATGCCACATTCACGACGGAAAAAATACCCTGCCATATCAAAATTGACTTCAACATATTTTTACCACTACAGAAGAAAAACAAAAAAACGTTAGGGATGAGGGTATAGTTGTGTATTTTACGTTATGTATGAGACTAAGAAAAATAAGGTTGTTCTCCATTAAATTATCACATTGGTTGATACATGGATCGTTTTGCCTAAGAAAAAGTAATGTTTTTTCACGAAAGTAATTAATGAATTTTATAATACAATAATAGAGTCATTACGTAACATTATAATTCAAATCACTCCAAACTATAGAGAGTGCACTAGCTACACGCACAAAAATTGCAAAACATGTAGGGGATAACAAACTTGTTTTATAGGTTCAGTCTCAACTTTAGCCTTATTGTGATGATGTTTTTGTAGGAATTTGTTAGAGAAATCAATCTTTCATATAACCTAGCTAGTTGTAATCTAAAGGGCCGTTTGGTTCCACTTATATTTTTTGTCGTTATTTTTAGTTTCTGCTTTTTCCTTAAAAAAATGATAACCTATTTGATTGAAATTTGTAATATAAAAACTGAAAACAAAAATCTACTTGGTTGAGATTCGTAAAAAAAACAAAAAACAAAAACATGTTTAGTTTTATCATCCTGTTTTTATTTTTTTGTAATTATACTCTTTTGTGTAATAATTATAATATAATACAATATATTTTTAAAATAATTAATTATCATTGTAGCTAAAATTAAAATATATGCAAACCAAATATTATTAAAAACTTACACATTAATTGTATATAATAAAATTACATAAATTAGAAATTATATTAAGTCATTCTA
>JANZXR010000172.1:21986437-22006435 GCA_027575705.1 Erythroxylum echinodendron | reverse complement strand
TACTATCATTTACAAAAAGAAACATAAATCAATTAGAAATAATATAATCACTCCACATTTGCCTAGCAATTTTATCTTGCTTTCAAGACATACCTCGAAGTTGTGCTGGAGTGATATTATACTCTATTTGAGGACTTATATCTTCATTTGCACTTTCCGTAATTTGTTCTTCATTTTCAGAACAACTGTCAAATAATTCATCGCTTTGTCCATAAATTCTAACGTAGTTGTCTATAACACAACAAGTAATAACGATGTTTTTTGGTTTCTTCATATCATAACTGGGCATCTTTCAATAACATTTCTTAATGAAGACTGCCTGTAGTTAAACAATTCTTGTGAACCTTGAAGTCTTCCTCTATCTCTATAATCTCACAAATGATATCTTTCACCTCGGTATGGTGAAAGAAATCAAGACATATTAGTGTAGCCTGAATCAACCAAATAGTACTTGTCAAACATATAAAGAACATAATATTAACAAAAAATATTAAAAATGAATCATAATTACTATGTTTATTAAAAATAATATATTACCTTATGGAAGCATAGGAAATTGATTTGTTGGATTCGTCACGGTTTCTAAAAGAACTCGAGAGTCATTTGCAGTACCTTCCCATCCAGCCAGTACATATGTAAAAAGCATGTCAAATGAATAACAACAAAT
This sequence comes from Erythroxylum echinodendron, assembly GCA_027575705.1. Lineage (NCBI taxonomy): Eukaryota > Viridiplantae > Streptophyta > Magnoliopsida > Malpighiales > Erythroxylaceae > Erythroxylum > Erythroxylum echinodendron. The sequence goes on along the minus strand of JANZXR010000172.1, from coordinate 22,005,768 downwards.
AATATCTTAGGTTGGATTAATTCTTTTGCTCCTGTATGGTATTTGTTCATTGGTCAGAACATGTGCATCAATATGTGTACCATCTATTGCTCCTACACAATCCTAAAATTAAAATATATATTAAAGTAATTATTAATCATAAGAACATAATTAAAATAGTAATTAAATATATAAATGTACTTGAAAATATGGAAAGAATTTTGATTTCTCTTAAATCTCAGGAGGTGTATTAGTAAAAGATGGTGGAGTAATGAATCGTTTTGCAAGACGATTAACTTCATATAAGACTTTAAGAAAGTACTTCGAAATTGTCCAGGTCGAATGTTGAAAGTGTTTTGCATTGACTCTAGTTGTCTCACTATGCCATATAGCCATCAATAAAATTGCTATTTGTTCCTCCACAGTCAAATGACTTGTTGCCTTTAAGCCTCCTAAACTCTTCAACTCATCACATAAGCTCAAAAAGATTATCTTTCACATTCTTAAGTTTTCATAAATCCTTGTAGGATTCTCGATTATCCAATCATGACTTTGTAGAGCAGAAGTTCTATATGGTTGCTTTTGTAAGTGAAAATATTTGTTCTCTCCCCCAGCTAGAGAAATAATGATTACCTTCTTATGTTCATCATCAGAATCTGATTCGAAATTTGATAAGAAATTCATGTATCTACAATGACAACATTAAATAATTAATATAACATTCAATCAAAAAATTAAACCATAGGTAGACAAATTTTCATACATTAAGTCAAATATTCATACAACCCATAAACTTAAAATGTTCAAACTATGGAACAATGTTTAAAATAAAAGTGTCAAATTAATACGAATTTGATATGCAATAACATGAAAATATAACTAAAGCGACATAACCCCATGCAATTTCCTTGTATCTGTCATCTTCATAAAAATATCCCTATAAAGTGGAGAATCATGTAAAGCCTTTATAGCTTTTCCACGTTGCACATCGTCAACACCCAATTCATCTAAGGACTTCATACATTCCATCATTATGTTACACTCTTGAGATCTACTCTTTGCGGTGGATGAAGTTTCACTCAGTTTTTTTGCAAGTAAATCATTCTCCCTTTTTGATTGTTCATCAATTACAATCAAGGTCTCTTCTACAATATTAGAATATGTCTTCTTTGTCTTCTTATTCTTAGGAAATTTCTTTCTCTGAGATATAGAACTTATATCTTGATCTTCTTTCTCATTATACAAGTAATCTTCATCAAAATCATTTTCATGTTCATCTTTTGTACTATTCAATGAAGATTTAGTTGATGGATGTACATGCACACCAGTTGTAGTAGTATCTCCAAATATGACACAATTTTGAAAATTTCTTACATCCTTTTTGCTTGAATCTGTGAGCCATTTTATGCACCTATAATGATGAAAAATGAATATAAGAATAAATATTATATAATATGATGTATTAATAAAAAAGACATATTTTACCTTAAATAGATTTTCCCAATGTTCATTTGTAGCATTAACTACACTAGTAAGGGAGTTGTAGCTGATTCCCATTTCTTTCAATAAGTTCTTGAAATTTTTCAATCTAGCCCTTAATCCATTATACTTATTCTTCAATTGAATATCAGTATATTTCTTATTGAATTTTGTTTGAAGCCCTCCCTTAATATTCTTCCAACTAGATTTGGAAAAGGCAGTAGTCGTTTAATTTCCCTTCTTCACTTCATCAACCATCAAGGAGATTAAATACATCTCTATAGTATTATTCCATACCCCATCTTTTTCATTTATTTCCACACAATCATTGGAATCGTTCATATTGTTCAAACCTACCATCACTAGATGTAACCACATATAAGTGACATGAATCATAACAATTTTTACAAAGTATTAAATGGTAAACATGGTTCAAAATAAACATAAGACAACTCAATCAATCCATACAAAAAAAACATAATCAATTTCTAACAAGTGATTTGACAAATCAATATGTTAGACCACCTTACTATTCACTCTTCTTTCCTCGCTCTTTGTTTTTCCCTCACTATTTACTGATTAGACAAATTAATATTTTGCCCACTCTACTATTCAATCCTCTAACATTTTCTTTTCTTTTAAAAAATTATTTATGATGAGGGTAGATTACATAACTTATTTTTCCATCTTACTAACTAATATCCAACTTCAAGACCTAGTACTCAGTATAATAATAATAGACGCAGAAATTATGGCAATCTAACCAATGAGTCGATATTCAGTATTCACTTGAAACATGTCATTACTATATCCTCACGTAACTCACTATTCACTCGAGATATGTAATTACTATATACGCATAAGTCTGATGGGATAATTCCTCTATTCATCTTCAGCCTTCAACAACTATGTCAGCTATAGGAACTATAGCACTATAGTCATCCATATGCTTCTTCTCTTCCCAAAAACCAGATATACTCATGTCACTCACTATTATCCTCTCTATATTATATAATCACATCAATATCATCTATGTGCTTCTTCTTATTCCAAAAACCAGCTATACTAACGTCAATATCATCTATGTGCTTTTTCTCTTCCCAAAAACTAGCTATACTCACGTCACTTACTATTTTTTTATTTTGCTAATATAAAAGATGAGGTAATTGTATCTCAATAGCTCTCCATCCAAGTCCAAGAATAGGTGGAGGATTAAGAGAATGGTTCATTTGAATCATATGATTGACGGGCCAGGGCCACACAAAGAAACCACCTGCTTTCTGGCATTTCTTCCAGAGAACAGCCCAACGAAAGTAGCTGCAACATTTTCCAACCCTCACTCACGTCTTCAATGTACACAATCTTCCCTTGCTTGTAGTAGTTCATCACATGTTCATGGAAGTGTGGGTATAAATAGAAGTAATCACTCTGAAGAAATCCCTGTATTCTAATCCTTTTCCCTACAACATTGTACAAGTTGTGAATTACTTGCCCATCCACCAGGATGTGCAACGAAACCATTCCACACATTGCTATTCTCCCATGAACCCTCATGTTCACCAGTGCTGCATCAAGCATGTCTCCCCTAAAATTATCAAAGTAGATGCTAATGCTTTCTGGGAAATATCTTTTCTAGGTTGCATCCAGGTTGGCCTTCTCTTTGTAATTAAAAGCTTCATCAAATCCCAGCTTATTCTTTAAAAGATCAACCTTTTGCACAAACCCTGCAATTCCAACAATGTAGCACCAATGAGACTTGGAATATTGACCAATGAGTTGCCCAATAGCCCCTGCAGCTACTAAGAAAAAAAACGTAATCCCCTTTCTTAGGAGAGCAGACCTCATAAAATCCTACATAAGCAGTAAAGCCTGGCATTCCAAGAAGACCGAGATAATAAGAAAAAGGGACATCACGCTCATGTTGTTAGATTCTTCTTAATTGTTGGGTTTAGGAAATCACTATTATCCTCTCTCTATTAAATACTCAAATCGCTATCATCTATGTGCTTCTTCTCTTCCCAAAAACCAACTATACTCACATCATTCACTATTATCCTCTCTCTATTATATACTCACATTATTCAATCCTCTCTCTATTTTATACTCATGTCACTCACAGCTATACTCACGTCACTATCATCTATATGCTTCTTCTCTTCCTAAAAACCAGCTTGTCCACCCTTAAGTTCCCAAAATTTAACTACATATTTATCTGTCAAACCCAAAAGTGTGCTTCTAGTATTGTTATAGATACAAAGAAGGAAGAAGAAGATGGAAGACAAGAAAACGAATACTGGATCATCTTTAATATCAGGTAGTTTCAATTTTCAATGCGTTGAAGAAATGAAAACTATGAAAGCACGAGGTACTCTAGTTTGAGGTTCCACAAAACTAGTGTTTCTATGTGTGGCCTTCACGTTTAACACTCGCGAAAACAAAATAAAAGAGATATGAAAGCAAGCACAGATAACGCAGGAGTGGAGATATACGAAAGTAGAAATCGTAGAAGCAGAATAACAGAGTAAAAAGTAACAAAAGCAAACATAAACCTGGACCATGGTAGTAGAGCCTAAAGATGAAGAAGAGTCGGCACAGAAACAGTTTTGGAATAAAAGAAAACTTGTTTTAAAATCTTACAAAAACTTCTTTTTTATGTTTTGTAAACCTATTGCAGTTTTTTATTTTTAGAAACTGGAAACGGCAACAACACTTGTCCAAACATGTTTTAATGAATGGTTTATTTTTTTATGAAAACCACAACAAAAAATCGAAAAAAAATGGAACCAAATAGGGCTTAAGATATCCTTAGCATTCCTAAATAGTTTGGCATTCCTCATTTTCCGTATATAGTGAGCTAGCATTGCAAAACCTACTTTGAATATCTTGTAATCTCCTTTCAAGTTGCAGTTCACCTTATTTGCTCATCTAAGTGTGTCTGTCCATATCTGGTTGTTATTCTTCAGGTTGAATGTTAGCAGAAATTGTCTCCATAATTCATTAATTGGAGCACATTTGAAGAATAGGTGGCCTAGTGTCTCCACACATTGTACATTTCATATTAGACACCTAAAATTTTTACTACTCTCCTATTATTAACCTCTACAATGTTGCTAACTGCAATGTAAATAAATAAGTTGGTGCAATCTTTAAGTCCTATATCAATTTATGATATTTTAATTTATCTAGGGATCCTAATAGTAGCCTTTTACATGAATCAGTAGAGAATAGTTTAGACTTTTGTAGCTCCCATTGTATATAATCAGGTTAGAGTTGATCAGGCTAAATATTCTATGATGATACAAGAACCCCTTGACAAATGAAAAGGTCAGCTCTAGTTGCCATTTTGGGTGAGAATTTGAACCTTAGTATTTACAGTATAGAACCTCTTAGGCTGTGGAAGTATATAATGAGATAGAATGACCCCCAGTAGATGCTAGTTTTCATACTAAAATGTTGTATTACTTATATTTCCAATAAAGTGCTTGACGTGAGGTTGCATAAGCTGTATAGTGTTTAAGATATGTTGAAATGCATAGGATTGTGTTTTTTTACACTGAATGGTACATATGTTTCTTATCTGATACGCACCATACAGATCCACTTCATCCAAAGACTTTCTTTCTCCATATACATTCTCCAAAGTCTCTTAGTCATTATTTCTTTAGCCATCCTGGTTACTGATGTGATTCCCAGGCCTCTATATTCCTTAGGCAAATAGATAGTACTTCGTTTGACCTTAGGAGTTTTTCCATGGGTGTTATTTTGTCCATTACATATGAAATCTCTTATATTTCTGTCATAGTAGATATGCAAGTTACTAAGGATTAAGATATTCAGCTATATTCTGCCTCCATATGGAAGGAATTTGTTACTCCATGTTGGGATTCTCTTCTCAATGGAGTATATTAGGGACCTGTAATCTATTTCCTATAGCCTTTTTTGTTGAAATTGGATCACCAAGATAAGTTAGGGGTAGTTATAGACTCTTCAAGCCTATATTTGAGACCAAACCTATAGAGTCCACTCAATTGTGTTTAGAGTGATAAGCATAACTCTTATTTGGTTTGAAAGTTAGTCCTACGATTTCCCCAAATACGGATAGAGAATGTAGAAAAACTCCAATGGATAGAGGGTCATTAGCTAATAATATTATCATATCATCAGCAAAAAAGAGTTATGACATATTAAGATTTCCACATCTGCAATGATACCTACATTTTTGTAATGTTCGTAATAGTGATTATATGTAATTCCTATATAATGATTACAAAGAGGTAAGGGGACAATGGATCTTCTTACTTCAAAACTCTTGAATCTTTAAAGAGTTTTGATGGCACCTTATTAACTTACACTACATAAGAGATAGTGGTAATGTATGCATGAATCCATTTAATGAATCTGTTAGGATAGCCAAAGGCTTACAGGGAAGAGATGATAAATGTCCATCTTAATATATCAAAACCCTTAGTGAAATCAATTTAGAGAGTATAACTACTAATGTTCAACCTGGAATTGTAATCTATTAAGAGTTCCTGGGCCAACATTATATTGTCTCCCATGCTTTTTCTCTTTCCTTCAAAGTTATATTCTTTAGATAGTTAGATAAAGCCCTCTAAGCTTCCATAAGATTCTATAAAGTCATCTTTTTATCTTACTGCATTGGATCAACATTATGTTTCAGTAAGGAGACACATTCTTTTTTAATTTCTTTTAGCATTTGCATACTCTGAAAATCTTTATAACCATAATCTTTCTTCTCTATAGCCCTAGAAATGATTAAGTTAACTTGGGGATGCTTTAGGAGTGAGTTGAAGAATATGAAAGGGGATCTCTTTTTTACTAGCATACTATAAATATCAATAGTAATAGGAATGTGATCTAAGAAAAGTGGTGACTTGAAAGTGGTAAAGCTCTCCCTTAACTTTGCTAACTATAATCTATTTATTAAGTACATATTGAGTTTTCTCTACAGGAATCTCTCCCCATTCTAATGGTTAATTTAAGTAAACAAATCTCCATGGTATATGAGATCCACCAAACCCAAAGAGGAAATGAGATTAATCAGTTCTTTTACATCAAAGTGTGAAGTAACCTTACCCTATTTGATTTAGAGTGTGCAAGTACACAATTAAAGTCTTCAGTAATCATCCAAGGCATAGACATATTAACCTCTATCTTCTCTAAATCTCTCCATAAGCTAGCTCTCTAGTATTCCCAATTAGTAGCTTAGATCACAGAGATGGCTAAAGACTATTTCTAGGTTTGAGCATAAATTCATAGTGAATAAGCTAATCAAAGCAAAACCAATTGGATAAGTGCAAGTGAGCAGGATCAACATAGACAATGAATCTACCATTAGGACGTTTGGAATGGTTCTCTAAATTGGTCCAATTTCTATGTAAAAATTTTAGGCCCATTAGAAAATTCTCTTCCTTTGTTAAAGTCTCAGTAAGGTTTTCTAGCTGCTAAGAAGTCCTTTAGAGCCAATTGCTTATATGGACAATTAAGTCCATGAACATTCCATATAATGCACACCATGATGAGTTTTAGATTTGGTTTTCCTCCTCCTTGAGTTATGATTGTTAGTCCCTAGTTCCGTCCATTCCTCAAGTTGGTCCTGTGCCTTAGGATCATAATCATCTTTTTTTCAGTTTCAACTGCAGCATTATTATTAGTACCTCATGGGTACATTTTGAAGAAATAGTTTGAATTACTTTATTCCTTACAAGTTCTTCAGTCCTTAGAGATCCCTCTTCTGGTAGAGTGGTCTCCTTATTTATATGTTGGTTAGCATTGATCGATGGTTTACGTATTCTAAATTTTAATATTTATAAACTCGATAATACTGCAAGCACACAGATAGTCTATGTAATACCTAAGGTATCGATCTTACGAGGACGGGTAATTTAATCCTAAAATCACAGGTAAGAAAGTATTAAACAGATATTTAACAGACAATAAAATTAAACATGAGAACTAAATAAATCAAACAAATCAAATCAAATAACAAAATAATAATTAACACTTAACACTTAACGAAAACAATCACGACAATGATTAACAATTTAAAATTGAAATTGAATAGCATTTAATGGAAATTGATTGATTTGTTGAACAATGATAGCACACCCTAGAATTCAACATAGTGAGTTAACCGAAAGAGAGAAAGGGAAAATTTTCTATCTTTAATGCCAGCCTAACTGATTACGATTTATCGAATTAACGATTCTAGATGATCTTAGAGGCAATTACTCTCTCTAAATTTATAATTGAACCCTAAAGCATAAAACCTAATCAAATTGTGAGAAGTTGTAATCTCTCAATTAACAACCTATCGAAAATCTAACCAGTTCTTAAGTTCTCTAATAAACAATTGGAAACCTATATGTGATCTCTCTACAAAAGATTTAGCAACCTGATTTAATTCTGAATCTATTAAATTTCCTAACTTTCATTAGCCTAATTTAATCATTTTTCCCAATTCACCCTCTCAGTTATTATCGAGATATGAAGTGCATAATTAAACCACAATTAATTCAATAAACATTTAAAACAATCATATTTCATTAAATAAAAAATAATATTCCAAATTTGAATATAGAACATCAATTACAATTCAATTCTATCATCAAACTATATATCCCAATTCTATAATTAAATAAAACTAAAATACATAGGAAATAGAATTCGAATGGATGATGGGAGGCTATGACTTCGGAAAGCTTCTTATTCTGGGAAGCACGTCGTGTCTGCGTCTTCTTCTTCTTCTCTCTACCTTCATCTCTTTCTCAATCTCTCAAGGTTCTCTCTTTTAGGGTTTTATCTTGGTGGCCGATCAAAAGCTCCCTTCTCTGTTTTTTGATGTTCCTTAAATACTTTGGAAGCCCTAAGGTTCATTTGGGGTCGAAATGGTCCAAAAAGTCCCTTAAAACTTAATGTTTTTAGCTGTTTTCGTGTCTACCCGATGTAGACCAGGATTGTGGCCGTGTCTATCACGATCATGGCCAGCGTCTTATCCTTTATGTCATGATCGTGGCTCAAGTGCCACAATTGTGGCCTGGTTTTGGCCTCTCTATCACATTCATGAGGTTTTAGCCTAAAATTCTGCGAAACTTCTCTGTTCTTTTCCGTTGAACTTGAAATACTAACAAACACATCAAGGTACCTAAAAAACTTAACATTTAAGCTCAAAGACTCATATTAACCTATAAAAACACTTGAACATATAAACTAACACATTTAAAACCTAAACGCACGCTCAACACTCAAGTTAACACTAAATACCTAACAAATTGAACCTTAAAACATAATGCATATCACAACTATCAACATCCCCACATTTAAATGGTTGCTTGTCCTCAAACAAACAAACAACAAACACATAACAAACAATGCAATAATGAGGCAATGGCTTCAACTTCATGAAATAAATTTACTCTTAAACATAGTTATACAAGTTATATGTGATCATTAACATGCAAAATCTGTGTCTAAGGGCTTTAAACTAAATATACAAATTAAACAAGATCTAAGTGTTAATTTATTTACCCTTTTCAATTGAACACACACATTAATAATTCTTTGGTCCTTCAGACTCTGTAACTGTTCCTAAGTAAATTTTCATAAAAAGTCAAGCTTATTACAAGTTCGGTAGGTTTTTATTAAGAAACACACATTTTTATTATTTATTATTTATTATCAAGCAAGGACTTAGTCTTTTACTCGGAGACAAACATTGGTGATGAATGTCGATCTCGTTACTTGACTAAGTCATTTTTATTAAACAGCTTGGTTGAAATGTCATTATAGTTTTTTTATGCGAAGGCATATATTTATGATGTGTGTCAATTCGATTACTCAACTATATCCTATTTTCAACTGGCTACTAGCTCTATTTATAATCAGAAGGTTAGCATAATGGTGATTTATTTAGCAAACTTTTTATTATTATAATTTCCTACCTTGTTGTTTTAGATACTCATTTTCATGAAAAATACTAGTTAAGCTACTTAAGTTAAAAGGTATCAAATTATGAATGAATGTGACAATCTAGAAGGTGATAAATTTACACTAAATCCTAATTAAGCTGTATATTTGTCCAAAGACTCCTAATTCACTAAATTTGTGAGCTAATGATTATTCATTACCTAATCGATTATGTTCAAAATTAAATAAATTTCACTCCATCTAAGCCATTGACACACTTAAACAATTCACACAATGTAACCTAGTGACTATCATACAATATACAAAATCACATTCAAAAGCAAAACACATAACCCTCCCCACACTTGAACAATACATTGTCCTTAAAGTGATAAGGAAACAAACAACAAATAAAAGAAAAGAAAACACAGAAATTAAAGTAAATAGAAATAAACATAAAAGAAAAACAAAACTCAAGGCTAATTTGAAAAAGAAAAATTAAAAAAATTGGGTTAGACAAAAATCTCATGGAGATGGAGGAGTTGATGGAGTTGGAGGAGGCAATTGAAGGCCCTGAGCCTCGAAATATCTATGGATCCGACGAATATCCAAACTCTGGTGGTATTATGTTCAGCCATCCCTTTATCATTCTGGTGTTCTCCGCAAGTGTCTTGTTAGTTTAGGAGATTGCATCCAGAACTTCCTTCTAGACATTTTCTTCCTCTTCCTTGGACTTTTCACTGGACTCTTTTGCCTGTTGTGGCAGGGCTGAGCTAGAACTCGCCTGACTTGCCCTAATCCTAACATGTTTCTTTTCGCTGATTGCCCTAAGTTCCATGTTGTGGGAATCAAGGATCTCAGCCCGTCATAAAGGGTGATAGTTTAGGAAGTTAGGTAAGTGGATAGTTAACCTACTACGGTCCACACCATAATATTCAGCAATTGCCAACAGTATATACCCCATTCCTAAGTTATTGCTCCTCTTGTGCGGAGTTGCAAAAATGGCATTTAGCACATGTGTGGATGTGTAGACTGGAATACTGTAGTCTATGCACCACAACATAAAGAGTTCCTTTATGGAACACTTGTTGATTTTTATTTTGTCAAAAACCAGATGACATATAAAATTGTGCAAAAAAAAGTGTTTGTGGGACCATATAATGTTGTTATAAGCATTTTTAGCATGAAATTGCTCAATTCTAGTAGAAGGATGAAAATCCTCATACTGATCGATGATGGAGTAATCGAGAATCTACATATATCGCACATGATCTCTAAGTTCAATTTATAATCTCTTCCTTTTAACCTAAACCACAATTCCTTGGGGTTCCTAGGGTTATACGTCATTGAAGTGAAAATTTCCGACGTGAGCTCCTGATAGACAGGATATTGGAACCATATAAATTGGGCCCATTGGATTCTCTTTGCTAAATTTTCTACTCTTTCGAGCAACTTTAGCCTATCGAGTATTTTAAAATCAAAGTATTTGGGAAATACTATCTGTCTAGCATTGAGAGCTCAGAAACGAGAACCCTCCTCCTTTGTGTAAATTGGGAAAGGCATGCCAAAATCAGCTGCTTGGTTTCTTCTTCCACATCCCGCAACTTGATTTCGTCCTATTTGCTCTCATCTGGCAGATTGCTTGATGCGCGACATAATTCTTAGAAATTAAGTAAAATTTGGAAGAAAATTGGCAGTTTGAAACTTTTAGAGAGATGTGAGAGCTTTTGTGGGCTTGAAGTCTAGAGGGATAAATTGAAAATGAAAGTGAATACAAAAGTGAAGTTATAATTGAATATATAGGTGGTTAAAGGCGTAAAATGGTAAATGTTTCTTAAAAATTGCATGCTCCCTTTATTTTATATAGTTGCAGGCCACGATCGTGGCCTACAGTTTTTTCACCACTTCTTGATTTTTCTTCTTTTGTTCCCTTTCCAATTTTTTCAATTTCATTTCTTGATTCTTTTGTTGCCCCTTTCACCTCTCTTCTACTTGTTTGATACATCATCCACTTTATTCTGAAATTCGATTTCATCTTGATTTTATTCCAAAAAAAAATAATCCTAACTACGAAATTCAAATGTTCTAACAAAAGTAAACAAGAAACTAATTTTCCATGGGTTGCCTCCGATGTAGCGGTTCTTTTAATGTCAGTAGCTTGACTCTCCTTAAAGCTCACGATGGTCGGAATGAATGGTGCAATGGTAGCGTAGTCATTAATCTCAAAGTTTGAACTTTAGCTACCACGCTATAGTTTCCACCGTCTTTATAATTCTCTTTTCCTTGCCTTCTTCTTCGCGAGTGCTTCTTCCTGAATGCTTTCCCAAGATCCTCAATATCCTCCCATTCACCTCGAGGTTCAGGTTCTTTACTATTCTTTGGAGGTAAAGGAGATATGCAATCTTTCCGCGACACTTTAAAGGTTATTTACTCTTTTCCTATCCTTAGAGTTAATTCACCTACAGCAACGTCAATGATTGAACACGTAGTAGCTAGGAATGGTCATCCAAGAACTATCGGAGTCTCCACATCTTCTCTAATGTAAAATATGTAAAAGTTTGTGCGAAAGGTATATTTACAACTTTTGTTTGCACATCCTTTATAATCCCCATTAGTTTGTGCACCGTTCTATCAGCCATCTTTATTAAAAACTTGGTGGGTAATAATTCTCTTAACCCTAACTTCAGACTAAAGGTGTAGGGGATCATGATTATACTTGCTCCTAGATCCACGAATGCCCTGTCTATGATGATTATATTGATACTACAGGGGATGAAAAAGTCCCCTGAGTCCTCTTTCTTCCGTGCGATGTTAGGGTCCTTTTCTGATATTCGCTCCTTAACCTTCTTCTTGACGGATTCCTTTAATGTAAGCTCCGTCTTTAGTTGATTTATCACTTCCTCAACCTTGTTTTGCTCAATATCCTCTAACTTCCTTGCCGCCCTCTTTGCATTTCACTCCTGTTGAGCCAAAATAGGGAATGGAAATACACGTGAGTTACCTTAATTGACTCGATCAATGGCTCGCTTAGAAGGTCTTCTTGACCTTTCCCTTTATCTCCTTCTTCCTGCACCTATTCCAGTTCCTCATCGTGGGTCTGACTGATAACCATGATCCTTTCTTTCGGGTTAGACTCGGTGTTGCTTGGAAGAGTTATAGCATTCTGAGTAGACATTGCATATGCTAATTGGCCCACTTGGACTTCTATATTGTGTATGGACGAGCATGGTTCTTCATTACTTACTCGAATTTGCTTTCAAGCCTCCTATGTGCATCCTTCATACCTCCAATCTTATCCAAAATCTTGTCTAACTTCAATTCCATCAAGCTTGGTTTATCTTGTTGAAAGCCCGATTATCCCTGAGGCCAGAACTATCTGCTAATGTTGTTCGACCAGGAGATGTTAGGGTGATTCTTCCACCTAGGGTTATAAGTGTTGGAGTCGGGATTGTTCCCCCCTCCTTGTCCATATTGTACCCCCATGTAGTTCATTTGCTCTTGATTTTCTTCCTTCATCAAATAACAGCCCACGGTATCATGGTCTATCTGTCTACAAAGCTCACACTTTAAATGTACAGCCTTCACCGAAGTTGAGGAAGACGCCTTCATACGGTTGACCTATCGCGTCAAGTTATCGATCTTTGCTTACATCTAGTCATTTGATCAATTACGATGATTCCTTTCAACTCTTTGAAAGTAGCAGGTTGCCTACCCAGCTCATTTGTCCATAAACAACTGTTGCTCGCCATCTCGTCAATCAGCTTCGCCGCTTCATCAATAGTCTTCTGAATTAAGGATCCTCCTGAAGTTGCATCGATCGTGCCTCTTGTCAGTGGGTTCACTCCATTCTAGAAAGTTTGCAGCAGGAACTCCTTCGGTAGGTTATACTGTGGGCACTTACGTTACAAGTCCTTATATCTCTCCCACGCTTCATAGATTGATTCCCTATCACCTTGTTGGAAATTGGTGATTTCTTTTATAATCTTGGTGGTCTTGGTCAACGGAAAATACTTGTTCAAGAAAGTAAGAACCAACTGATCCCACGTCATAATATTAGCTAGGCTCAGTGAATGGTACCAAGCCTTCACTCTATCTTTAAGGGTAAACTGAAACAATCTGATTTGGACCGTATTTTCTGACATCTGATGATACCAGAAGGTATCACAGATCTCGAGGAAATTAACTATGTGCACATTCGGGTCCTCATTATCCAATTTATAAAACTGCACATTTTGCTGAAGCATAATGAGAAGTGTGGGTTTAATTTCAAACGAGACTGCTTGAACAGGCAGCCTAGCCACTCCTTGGTTCACCGCGTTTAACCCCAACCTCATGAAGTCCATCAGGGTCCTCTATTGCTGTCCTTGGTTAGCTCTATGGTCCACGTTTTGTTGAACCTTCTCGACCATTGTTGATTTTCCTATATCTTCTTCTTCTTCTTCCCCTTGACAAGCTTTCCTAAGGGTTCGTTCTAGTCAATTGATATCTAAATCTAACGTCTATACTCTTGACTCGAACCTCTCTTGTCTCTTGTGTTCATGCAAGAGAATAATTTTTGAAATAAAATGAATCAATAAAAATAAAAATTAAAAACTAATCTAAACTAACACCTCCCTGACAACGATGCCAAGAACTTGATCGACGGTTTACGTATGCTAAGTTTTAATATTTATAACCTTGATAATACCACAAGCACAGGTCGTTTATGTAGCACCTAAGATATTGATCCCATGAGGAGGGGTAATTTAAACCTAAAATCTAAGGTCAGAAAGTATTAAACAGACATTTAACAGATAATAAAATTAAACACGAGAATTAAATAAACCAAACAAACTAAATCAAATAACAAAACATTAATTGACACTTAACACTTAACAAAAACAATCACGACAACGATTAACAATTTAAAATTGAAATTGAATAATACTTAATGGAAATTGATTGATTTGTTGAGCAATGATAACATACCCTAGAATTCAACCTAATGAGTTAACCGAAAGAGAGAAAGGGAAAATTTTCTATCTTTAATTCCAACCTAATCGATTACGATATATTGAATTAATGGTTCTAGATGATCTTAGAGTTAATTACTCTCTCTCAAGTTATAATTGAACCCTAAAGTATAAACCCTAATCAGATTATGGAAAGTTGTAATCTCTCAATTAACTACCTACCTAAAACCTAACCAGTTCTTAATTTCTCTAATAAACAATTAGAAACTTATATGTGAACTCTCCGTACAAGATTTGCCAACCTGATTTAATTCTGAATATATTAAACTACCTAACTCTCGTTAGCCAAATTTAATCATTTTTTTTCCCGATCCACCCTCTTAGTTTACTATCGAGATATTAAGTGTAGAATTAAATCACAATTAATTTAATAAACACATAAAACAATCAGATTTCATTAAATCAAAAATAATATTTCAAATGTGAGTATAGAACATCAATCACAATTCAATTCTATCATCAAACTATATATCCCAATTCTATAATCAAATAAAACTGAAATACATAGGAAGCAAAACTCGAATGGATGATGGGAGGCCACGACTTCAGAAAGCTTCTTATTCTAGGAAGCACGTCGTGTCTGTGTCGTCTTCCTCTTCTTTCTTCCTTTGTCTCTTTCTCGATCTCTCAAGGTTCTCTCTTTTAGGGTTTCATCTTGATGGCTGATTAAAAGCTCCCTTCTTTGTTCTTTGCTGTTCTTGAAATACCTTGGAAGTCCTAAGGTTCATTCGAGTCGAAATGATCTAAAAAGTCCCTCGAAACTTGATGTTTTCAGCTATTTTTGTGTCTTCCCGACGCAGGCTAGGATCGTGGCTAGTGTCTAATCCTTTCTGTCATGATCATGACTTTGTTCTAGCCTCTCTGTCATGATCGTGATGCCTGGATCCTGGTGACTTGCATCTTTCTGTCACGATTTTGGCTTATGGGTCGTGGTTTTGGTCTGAAACTTCTCCGTTCTTTGCCGTTGACCCTGAAACACTAACAAACACATCAAGATTCCTCAAAAATATAACATTTAAGCTTAAAGACTCATATTAACTGATAAAAACACCTAAACACATAAACTAACTCATTTAAAACCTAAACACACACTCAACACTCAAGTTCACACTATATACCTAACAAATTGAACCTTAAAATATAATACAAATCACTATAGCATAGCTATTAGTACCTTATTGCTACATTTTGATGAAATAGCTTGGATTACCTCATTCCTTACAAGTTCTTCAGTCCTTACAGGTTCCTCTTCTGGTAGAGTGGTCTCCTTATTTATATGTTACTTAACATTTAGGCCATATAGAAAAAAGTAATGTTCTTAACACAAATAATTACAATTACATAGTGCAATTTATTTTCTACATTCCAATATCCAATATCATTAAAAAAAATTGTTGATGAAGCCGATTATCAGTTTTATCTTGAATGGCTCATTATTTGTTGGTTAGCCTAGTCACAACTCATAATAAATATTTGCTACAAGTATTAGCAACTTTGTTTAGCAATAGTTCCATGAGGCCTTTATTTGTTGAGAAGCCATTTGGATCGAGCTTGAACTTTATGTCATGTTTGATACGAGATAAGTATAACTGAGGATGAAGTATAATAGAAGCTATAACAAAATGATAAATTTTCTCTTATAATGAAACATCATTGCTGCATAAAGATGATAAAATGACGTTTTACGATATTTATAAGTGTTATACATAGCCAAGCAAAGAAATAAATGATATAATGTATAAATGATTACATTACATCTACCAAATTATGCCGTTGATATATGGAAGTGTATAGAAACTTAAACGAGTTTCAGAGAATAAAAAAGGAAAATGAAAGACAAAAGTTGTTCATTTATATATATATATATTCTGGTACTTAGTTTTCATTAATTTCACGTATAATGAGTTGTGAAGAGTAAGGAAAAAAAAAAAAAAAGGATCCGACTCTAGTCGATTGAATATCTCGTATGAGTTGAATACGGACAATGTGCAGCCACTTCAATGACCACAAGTCAGATTAAAGAGAGATACCCAAGAACGCAATTATTAGAACTGAAAAAGAGGATTAAAGTATCTACCATTGGTTAATGCATTAATCGTATCTTCGTAGTTGCTGATCCCAACACGGATTTGTGTGACCTGAACGCAGTTACGCCAATCCAATTCGACCATAAGTAAAATAGTGACACGCGTCATTCGTGTGATATCCCTACATACGACAATGTTTTGCACCAACTGCACTGCCGTGTGAGTATAGCTCACGTAATAATTGACGAGGAGATAAGGTCACATAACCTGTGTGGGACCCCTAAGCAAAATAATTAAATAATATCATAACAATCTGTTGGAGATTGATTTTGAGTAAAGCACGAAGAGCTGGTAGCCGCAATAACCTGAATGACGACAATCCGTTTTTGTTGACTTCAGCCCACAAATGGCAAAATAATAGATATTTGTTTTCCTACGGATGACAATAAGCGGCTTTGTCAATTTTTTTAAATTAAAAAGATTATATTTAAACTTAGTCTACGCCTAAGCCTATTAATGTCTTAACTCTTTTAAGGAAAATGGTGTTTTGTTTAGAATATTTGAGCTTCAAATTAATTGGGCCTAAGCCTAATCTATAAGTTGATCTATTGAAAACATTTAAATTTAGACCAATGTGTCAACCTATTATCATCCCTAATTTTTATTGAAACAAAAGTTATAATTATTCCTGAGCATTAAAATTTTTCTTTTCCATTTCCTTCTTAAAATATCGACGACTGAGGTCCTACAATTAATTATTTGGTTGTAGTCTAACAATATAATTATTGAAAAATATTCTTTTGTTTTAGACATATTTAGATGTATATGGTAAATTCTATTAGATAAATACACATTATAAATGAAATTATGATGATATCGTAATTATCAGATTCTCGTTATATTTATGAATTATTCTTAAATTATCCTTGATCATTGTTTTCTTAAGGTTAGACATTAATAGAGCGTATGAATACTAGCACATGTTATGTTTCTTTCTTATTATAGAAGTAATCGATTTCATAGATTAAAGTATGATAATACTTAAATAAATATATGGGTGCTTATTCGATAATAAGTTAACTAAATTGAACCTATATAAGAATTTAAATTTGAACATTACTTATATATCTATAAAAATTTTCATTACGATAATTGTATAAATAATCATTTGGCTTAAGATAATAAAAGTATCTAATATAGGATTACTATATTTTGATACTATTTATAACTTACTCTAGTTAAGGATAATTCAATTAATAGACATTATATATATCATAAATTATATGAAGATAGTTGAATGATCAGTGTATGATTCATAATCCTAAAGTATTAAGGAGAAAGTTTTGTTATTTTCGATTAGCATTAATTTAAGAAATTTTTGACCAAAATAAAATAACATATTAAAAATAGTTTTCAAATGTTATTAATTGAATCAATTACTAATATTAGAAAACTAATATGATTAGATTCAAACGGAGTAGATATTAATTCTTTACTTTACACTTAATTAGAATATTATATATAAAATGATGGAATCATAAGAAAAATTATAATGGTAAAGACTCGTCAAAGTCACTTTTAACTTTTTTAAAGGTTTGGATGGTAAATGTGCATTTAGTCGTGCAAAACGAGATGTCTATAACATGGAGATGTCGTGGAAGAACAAGCCTGCGGCAGACATAGAGGGGTCACTGACAGTAGATGTAACTCCTAGACAGTGGCAAACCTTGTGGGGCCGGCAACTAGGTTCAATTTTATAGGCTCAATGGTTTTTCTTAAGAATAAAGGTTCAGTTATAAGAATATGGCATTCGAAAACTAGTAATAAGGAGAGTTTGGCAATATGGCTACACAATCCTAGGTTAGGAGTAAATAATGTTTGGATATTGGATTAGCGTAGTCTAGGTTAATTAAAGATATTCTTAACCTAGAACAAGGCTTGTTTAAGATTGAGATTAATGTAATCCTAATATAATTATTTTTGAAGTATGGAATAATGTAATCCAAATTTGAAGAAATTAAATTTTAAGATTTGTTTTAAATCTCAAAATTCTTAATTAAATAAATTATTTTTCTTAAGGTAATTAAGATTAATAATTGGATTGATTCTTAAATTTAAATTTCTAAAAAAAGTTGTTTTTAGAATTAAAATTAATTATTTTCAATTAGAATGAAATTAACTAATTAGACTCCTTAAAATTAAGAAAAGAGTTTTCTTAAGTAATGAAGAATGGTGTTTTTCAATTAAACTTTATTTATTTCAATTTATTATTTATAAATAAAGAAAAAATTTATAAATAAATATTTATTTCAATTTGATTGAAATAAATATTTATTTATACTTTTTTCTTTATTTATAAATAATAAGGTTTCTTTATTTATTAGAAATTGTATTTTTTGATTAAATTTTGAAAAAGTGCTTTCATTTATTGATAAAGAAAAATAAGCTTTCTTTGATATTTTGAATATAGCTTTTTAATTTATTAATGAAAGATTCTCTAATAAATTAAGAAATTAATCTCTAAATAAATAATATAAAGGACTTTCTTAATTAAATTTAAAATTATTTAATTTAATTTTGAAAGCAGATTCCTTTTTATATTAGGAAATAGTTTACCAATCGAAAAAAATTCTAATTAGATTGCTAATATTTTTTAATTGAATTAGAATTTCTTACTTGTTGAATTTGGGAAAAGAGTTTTTCTAAATTATAATAAGTAAGAAATATAATTTATTGAAAATTATTTTCAATTAAATTTTGTGAAAGGAGTAAAGATAACTGGAAATAGTTTCTAATTGAATTTGGAAATTATTTTCAAATCAATTAAATTTCTAATTGGAATATGAATTTAATTCATTTAGGAATAAATGAGTTTAACCTAATTTAATCATCTAAATAGTTGGAGACA
>JANZXR010000172.1:21946107-21970760 GCA_027575705.1 Erythroxylum echinodendron | reverse complement strand
ATACTATTCATAAAATTAATACAACTTAAGTTTAATATTATTAATTAATTTTAAGTAGTTATTAGAAATTTATACCAATAACTATATCTATGCTTTTGTACAAGATACTTAAAGGATGATCCGAATATTATATATATTTGTTTACAATTATTGTTATAAAATGTGTACGAGGATGTAAATTTTTTTAATGTTTTTTACTATCTAATACTTATGATGTATACGAAAATAATTTGTTTGCAAATTTCAATTTATTGTGAATTATTAATTATGACTTAGTTATACAATTCATAGTATATTGAAACTTATAAGAGATTTGTGAATATATATGAATTAACATATTATTATGATCTAGTTATACAATTCATAGGATATTGAAACTTATAGGAGAATTTGTGAATATATATGAATTAACATATTATTATTATTTATGTGACTATTTATGAATAAAGATTAAATGTTAGTTGTTTGTTCATCTAAGCTGTTTCAATGTCGTACTTTGCACGGGATTAAACTCATACTGTAAAATATTCACACTTTCGAAAATATATCCACGGGAAAGTTCAGGAACAAGATTCTATTGATATATGGGATACTCTGCAATTTCTCCCGAGATCACAAGAAGTAGATTATTCAATCAATGGAACAAGAAGATTCCACCCAAGGAACAACGTTTCACGGTGAAGTCATTGGCTGTTTCTTTATTCAATTCTTCATACCTCAAAATCAGTATGCAGAGCAGTCTTATGCCCGGTGAACAAGGTCCCCCTACTTGGCTGTCTCTGTCCCGCTATTTTCATGAAGTTTGGCCAAGCAGGTATGAAATCTCCAATAATTTGCCCCTCAATGAAACTATTGAAAGCTAATATGTTTATTTTGTATGATAAACCCACACCAACTAGTGAGTTGGTACATTAGGGCACCATCGCGTGGGTTATAAATTGCAAGTCTTCAATTCAAAGTGATGTCATAACCCGCCACTATAATGTAAATACAGTCCGGCGATTATATCTGTGTTGTATGTTATTTAAAGAACGAAATGTAATTTAAAGCTTATTTGGGGATATGCGCCTACGGATTCTCAAATAACCAAACTTCCCTGCCCCAGGTGATGAACCCTCAAAAATAAATGGCAAATAACCAGTTGCACTCTTGTATCTGTGCTGAATCTGCATGTTCGATAGACAGATTGTCGGTCAAGGATATAAGAAAGAAGTGTATCCCTGTGAAACGCATGCATGAGCTCTGAATTCAATAGAAAAGATATCAGGCCAAACTATCTCTTTAAAATGGCAAGAGGAAAGTGGAGTGCAACCCATTTTCCCAAACAAGCATAAGATGGACAACACAACAAAAAGCGGCAAAGAGGTAGTTTCAAATGTAAATCATGCGATGCACCTATTTTTAAAAGATGACGTGCAAAGGGTGAAAAAAATATTAGAAGGAAGAATAGGAAATTACCTGAAGAATTTGTTGGCTGCTCCGTAAACAATTCCGACCAACGACACAAACTGTTCCCCCGGAACCTCCACCGGTAATTTTTGCTCCATACAGAGTTCCATCCTCAGATTTAGACAGTTTGCCATGTTGCATTTCTTGTACCAATCGTACGAGCCTATCTGTCCCATCGGAGCCAAGTCCACAAGCACTATAGCTGTAGTGACACTAGGACAAAGATTGAACATACATCAATGACCACTTTACGCCACTTTTTCTATGCTTCTACCTAACCATCTACTCATCATTCCTGTGATTGAGAAACGTAATAAGATGAAGATCACCGATTATGTTTCAATGAGGTTGGTCCAATCTATGATTGAAACATTCAACATGCAGAAAAGTGCAACACAAAAATTGTCTGTTATCCTGAATATAGAAATTATAGTAACAGGAACTTGACATGATTTTATCACAAAACTTATATCAGAATTATGGAAGGCTATCTGTGATGTTGGGATATAATTAAACAAATTAGAAAACTTAGCATATACCTGATACAAAAGTTCTCCAAGAGCTGTCAGCTGCTCATCTGAAGTTGTTGATGTTAACAATGCCTTGAAAGCCTAAAATCAAATGCCAGAAATGAGTGATTTCTGTTTAAATGTATGAATGATAAATAAGACCACAACTGTAGCCAGTTCCTCTAATCAAGTAACAAAAAATTCAGAATTTTATGGTACAGAACGCATAACTTAAATTTACCAACCTTGACCCGAAAATTTTCATATATAGGGTGTTTGGCAGCTGCTTTCACCCCATATGTGCGATTCTGATCAATCACCGTGACAGGATCATTATGACCAGCATACTTGTTGACAAATGTCTCACCAAGAATGGAATCAGGAAGAATATTAGCATAAAGTGCTTCAAATCTGTAAATAATAAACACAAATGTTAACATTCCACATAACTTAAAAATTGGAGTAACAACTTGAAAATCTAGATAATCTCCATCAGTAGAGAAATCAATGAAGAACGCAAATACGAGTGAAACTATACAGGTACATTACCTGTGTGGTGACAAGTTGCATAAGTAATCTAATGAAGCTTCAACCTTGAGTAGTTCAACACCATCATCATCTAAGTCATCCGGCACTGATCCATTAGCAGTGGTGACCAAACTATGCGATGTAGTGGATGCTATGGATTTTATTATCTCTCGGCCCATGAAGGCACCTATTCTGACAGATCCATAGTCTGCACCACCAACACTTCCAAACCAAAATGATTAATTAGTTGCCTGGAAAACGTGAAATCTGCATAAAGGAAGTTTGTTGCATATTTATTATAACAATCCAACCAAAGCCCCGAAAGACTAAGACCTTAGAATTTAAAACAGGCATAAAAAATGAATGTGTACATAATTCAAGCATTACTGAATAAAGTTAATGAGCAAAGCCACAAGCAACAAGAAGAATTAATTTCAAAGAGAATCCAACCATCCAAAATACGGATGAAAAGGATTTCTATATATATTGTTGGAAATTAGTATTATGTTTTGTATCCTATACAGAATTGCTACTAAGGCATCCTTACATTGAAATAGTACGTCCCCTAGTTGGAATATTAATAATAGATTATACTGCCCTTCTAGTATAAATATGGGCAGAAACCTAGTAACCGTAAAGGCCATTCTGTTCTCTTCCATATTCTACACATCTTGTCATGGTGAAAGGTCAGCAAAGAATTGGTTGACATTACATGTTTTCAGTTAAAAAGCAAGGGGCTGAATAATGAAGTCAAACTTAGACAACTTGACTTTGGTTTCCATAAAAGAGCTTAGGAGAAACAGGCAGAGAAAGGACAACCGCAGACTTCATCATAGTAGATTTCAGATTCAAATGCTATAAACAGTCAAAGGAACATGAGAGCAAGGCAGTTCAAAAGCACCTGTGACGTATTCCAGAATCAATTCCCCAAAATCGAATGTGGGTAGGAATTTCAACAAGTCCAATAACCTCAGCAGGCTACATGGTGAACAATCAGGCTAGCAGCATTAATCCTTCATCTCCACAACAACCTAAGCAAAGATTTTGTTATATAACTAGCTAAACATACCTGGCACACCATTGCAAGAAGTTTGTTGGCCTCACCACAAGCTGATGTCATCTGATCCATGACACCACATGGGGCTCCAACAACATGATTCTCCACCTAAGAAGCATTTTAATAAGCAATGTATTTGCTTTGCACAACATATATATCACTAGCAGTAATAACAAAGAAAAACAAACAAGCAGGGGCTGAGTCACAATAAAACCTTTTGGGAGAGCAAGGCAACATCTTTTGGACTGATGCTAAATCCTGCAAATTATGAGTGGAGACTGAATTTAAAGTTATAATTGTTCATATGTCCAACTTGCTTAACTAGACAAAGAGAACCAAGATCGTCAGGAGATATATCTAATAGTGAAAATCAACCATCCAGAAGGATGATCATTTTACTCTATGTAGCATTCTGGATGGTTGATTTTCTATGCAGCATTCTTCATAAATTACCCTTAGTAACCCGTTCTATCTTCAAACAAAATGTAACAACACGCCTTTCTGGATAGTAAAACATGGGAGACATATAAGCTGCGCGCACAGGAAATGAAATTGATGTACAATTTTGTTAAGCTACAAACCGAACTAACAATTACCATGGGCAGCAGCTATTGCAGACATGCTAGCAACCTCCACAGACGCAGAAGATGATACACCTTTGCCTTCAGGAACTGCAGAAGAAACCTACAAATTTTGAATTGAAGTTATGTCTGGATGTTAGCTCAACAAGTTCCATCAGAATAAAGAAATCAATGTAAAGATTGTTTTCATCTTCTTCAGTTGCAAAACAATTGTACATATTTTTCACAAATCTTGTTCAATTGCAATTATTATCGTTTATTATGCAAATTAAGCCAATAGCAAGGAATAAAGAAAGGTCAGATCAGCATTGCAAAGCAATATTCATGAGTCAAATAAGTAAATAGAGTGGCATCCCCAAAATATTTTGGAGTTGAGATGCCGTGAATTATACCAGCATGCTGATACTATCCTCAAAGCGGACACCTAGTTCTCTCATCAAAACAAGAATTGTTCCTGCAACATAAGCTGCCCACCTGGAAAGGTATCATATTACTAAAAAGATAAATCTTTACAGTGATAGCCAGGAAGAAGAAAGTTACGTACTTCTGTGATGGATCTTGAGAAAAATATTTCTTTGCCTTGTCATATGACATAGGTTGATCCCCATCCATAAAATCCGACAAATCCATGTCAAAGGTTGGCCCCCGGTTGCTAAGTTCTGAGCCATACGATACCTGGTGAAATCAGGATCAATACATACACTTGGAAGTGCCACTAGATAAGATTAGAACAAAAAGAACAAGAACCACTCCCCAACCTTATATTTGAGATAAGCACTATGAAAAAGCTGAATATTAAACTGCTATGATCCATTTAACCCAACATGGTGAACTGATGTCTAATAATCAAAGTACATCCACACTAATCTGTAAACAGGATTGGCATCAGTAAATGGTATGGTGAAATATACTTACAATTTGCAGAACCGGAGTAGGGCCTTGACCTTTTGCATTTTGACGTGCCTGGGCATGCTTCCAAAGTCTATGCTTGCTTGGATGATTCCTTTGCAGAGCAACATGGCAAGCTTCTCTTATGGGCATCTTTGAAGGAAAAAGAAAAAAGGGAAAAACTTTGTTAACCAGTTCAATGGCAAGAAAAATTTGATCAATAAGAATGAATTCTAAATCATGGCAAAATCAACAAATTGAATGGACCAGCAAATATCAACATAACATAAGAACCATCAGCAGCCAAGATTTTGGAAATTGTGGAAAATCAACTATTTGAGATTACATCTTAAATCTCTAACGCACTGCCATCAATGGCAAACACATCAACACACATGCAGGAGAAGAAGACAAATAAGCTGTCCATAGTGGAGACCAGTAGAGTTCTTGAATGTTGAAACATGACTTGCACAAGCACAAGTTCGAGCAAGCATATACAGTTACAACGGCATGCATTAATAAGAAAAACTAACAGCAAATAGATAAAAACAATCACAAAAATTTCAGCCATGACAAAACTATTATCAGTAAAAACCTAACCTGCAGGACGAGACTCCCAGAATAATCGGCAATCCCTCCCATCACATCCAGCCTTCCAGGGGCTCTTGTCACAAAGATATCTTCCTGTGAAAATGATCTAGCACATATGAGACTGTTCCATAAGTTGAAAGCACGGAAATCTACTACATAAAGATACCAATTGAATAAAATGTGGCAGCCAAGAGGTCGATATTTAGCAAATACTACTAGGTTGAACCGATCTCAACTATCTTAGAGCATCTTATAAAGAATAGTATCTACTGATAAGAAACATAACATTTTGAAGCGGACAAGAAAAGATCAACCAAATCAGAAAGAGGGACATTAGGCAAATTAGCAGGCCTATTTCATCTTAGTGTCCTTCCATTTGAGTTATCAACCCAAATAACAAATAAAAACTTTGCCGTGATTTGTCATTATATGCGACTATCTCCAATATAACTAGAAATTCCTATTTATTTGCTACAGACTCGACGATAGATCAACTCCACTTTTATTAGGAAGTATTTGGATACAGTAAAGACTGTCGGTTCCCAACAAGCCACCACTACAAGTATGGCATCCTCAAAATTGTAACCTTCCCAGAACCATATCACATCATGGATCTGATGAAATACATTTATAGTGAAATAACCTCCCAATTGAAGAGTGCTGCAGCTGCTTTGCGCTCCCGCATCTGGGGCTTCTCCGTGCTCTTCTCAGAATCATAAATGGTATCAAGATCTGCCAGGCTCTTTAAGAAACTCATTGTATCTGAAAGACCTTGAAAACCTCCATGAACAATCTCAAAATCTTCAGTCCATCTAAGGAAAAATTTGCAAGAGTTTTTCAGTATACATGAAAATCAAGAGCTCCTTATGGGTTACAAAGAAGGATGAAACTTACGAGCTAAGAACAGATACATTCTCACCCCTATGGAAAGAAGGTGACCCTGTAGATTTGCTAAGCTCATTTTCAGCATTTGCATACCATTCAGGAATGCTGATATCTCGCCCAGGTACCCTTTGCAGTTGATACCCAAGAATTATAGCATCTCTTAATCTTCTTGCTCCACTAAACTACATTAGTGATTATGCAAAATACAGTTAAACTTTAAAAATTAGCTGGAGCAAACATCTACAAGCTTGACAGGAAACAAGTCATTCATTAACTACTTATTCATATTTCCCAATAGTCCTTAAATGTAGCCTTTGGTACTTGTTTTTATAAAGATTGGTTGCACACAAGAATATCAACATATACAACTTAAGAACCATATGGTATAAAAATCTTGACCATGAGTAAAAATTCCTCGAATCTCAGCACCTAGGACAGAAAGGTGAAAACTGAATGTGGAACTCAAAAGGAGAGATGAAAGTGGAAACAAAACATCAAGTAACAAAGGGGCAGGTCTTGTTTAAACATAACTGTGAAACAGAATGACAAATTCCCCCAACCCGGCAGAGTTTTATAGAGAACAGAGCATCCAAATAGGAGAACAAAATATTAACTCTATTTACAAAATTTTGTTTAAGCATTATTCTTTCCTGGATAATTATCATTAAGTTTTACCTAGTCTTTTTATAACGTATTTACCCTTGCTTTTAATTAATAGATTCCAAAAACATTAAGCTGATCTTTGACATAAACAGCACTCAAAGCCTAAGCTTAATAGTGCATGAACTGCTGATTTCATTATTTACCTTATCTGAAGCATAGTTCTTTCCCATTGCTGTCTCCTGCAAGATGTGAGCTGCCACCTATAATTCCAGCATTGTATCTATGTCAACAGTAGAAGTGGTAGGAACTTGACATAACTAATAATGGGAGAGTGCATGATATACAGAAACAAAATGTCTTTAAAGAAGATTCTGCAAATAACAACAATCAGGAATTTGATTAAAACATTTTATTTCAGATGGAGAAAGCACATTCTTTAACAACATAATAGCGGTTATTAGACAGTTTCATGCCTAAGAAATGCTTAGGATAAACACTTATCTTAAGTTTAAGAAGCAAACAAATTTTAACATCTTTTATATATGGAGGACAATACCTATCTTAAGTTTAAGAAGCAAACAAATTTTAACATCTTTTATGTATGAAGAAGGACAATACCTCACCACCATTTATTCCTCCCTCATAGCACGGTTTCAAGCTAATTGCACGCTCAAGGTAAGGTTTCCAATGACCAGTCAGTAAATCTCGCCTAATCATCTCAACACCACATTGATAGAACTGCTTCAAAGCTTAGTGCACTAATATTAGAACAATTACAAGCCGACATTTTGGCAGAAGATAAAGGAAGGGGCAATGAATATGAAGTAAGATGCATAGAAAAAAGGAAGAAAATAATGATGGTTGTGGTAATTAAAGACTCACTAATCATACCTCAAGCATGTTCCTCAGAAAGGGTTCTTCATTGAAATAATCTCTTCTCACAAAAACAAATGGCAGCTTGAATGCCAGTGCTTCACTGACAGTGCCATATCCAATTTTTCCTGGATCCATACAAGCCCGTTAACCATTATATATCACAACAATAAACTTTGTGCAGATACATTATCTAATACAGACCAAGCATACAATCAGATGCTGCCATAACATCAGGTGTATAAGCATCCTTTGGAAGTTTGATGAAATTTGGGGGAAGTTCCAATGTGTTGGAAGCGCCACAAACCTGGAAAGTAAAGCCAAAGATTATTAACTATCAAAGGACATTCAAATGGAACAAGATGTCGGACTATTTATGAAGGTTACCAAGCAAAGCCAACCATGGGGCAAGTACTCTTCCCTCAACTTCCAGCCTGATGGCTGCATGACATACAAAGAAGCTCAAAATTACAACACAAGAAAATAAAGGTGAGTAGGGTACATCTAACCAGTATGGAACGTAATCTAAAGCATACTGGAGTATAAAAATCATATACTTTACTAGACTTCACTGTTTAAGAGAAGCAAAATCAATGTAATTTGTACCAACAGATCAGAGATTTAGCATCTCTACCTGCCCACCAAAGTTAAGGATAACTAGCTTCATATCTTCACTGATGCCCAATTCTTTCCTTACCTTCAATGAAACATTTCAAAATAACTTAATCAAGATCAACATGATCTACAAAGCAGTTAACGGTGTTTTAGATTTCTAACCTCCCTGCGGCCTTTATGCAGCCTTCTCACCACTAATGGCACATCAATAACATCCCGGAAAGCAGGCACTGAGGAAAGAGAAGTAAAATAAATTCTCAAGACCAATAAACAAATTATTTGACAAATAATATAGAAAAGAAAAAGGAATGGAATGTTTTAGGCTGTGTAAGAGCCAACATACTTGGACAATAACCTGGAAGGCGGATAAGGAACTCACAATGAGAATAATCCTCTGCTATCTGCGTGTATTCAACAGCATTTAGAATTTTGGTATGATACCAGCAGACTCACTACATCAAGTAATAGAGATTTTAAACTCCAAAATAATGTAGGATCACGAAAAATAGATCAATCAAAGATTCTAGATATATAAAACTTATCATTTAGTAGGAGCTTTAGTTTTAGCATTAACCTAAGCATAATAAGATAATATAGCAAAGTTTGAATAGAAATTAAAAACATCATGATCTAGAGTCACCAATAAGAAGAAGATGAATACGACGATATGATTACAGATATTGAAGTTATAGGACACCTGCCACACAGTTGAACGGTGATGGTTACCAGCAGCCATCACGTATTCTGCATAAATAAAGTCCCAACTGGACAACAAAGAAATTTTCATTAATATCTCTTACATTAACCATTGAAACAAAATCAAGAAGGAAGAACAAATAAGCATGAACATTGTAAGCAAATTTCAAAGCTCAGGGATGGGCTAATTGTCTGATATAGTCCTTCCATTGAAAATAAAAAAAGCATAGAAACAATAAAAAGAGAAAAGAACAAAGAAAGCTTTTGCATAGAGTTAGTCAATAGTCCAGTTCAACTAGTAGCCTAAGAAATTCACTTGGACATGTAATGTTAATGGAAAAACCAGGGAGGGCAGAGAGACAGTAGAATTAACAGCAGAAGCTGCAGATGAAGTGTAATAAATGCTACTCATAAAATGCACCTGAAGTTGGTAACACACACAGATCGAATGCCGGCATCAGCTGCTGCTCGGCATGCTACTGGAACAACATCTGAAACCTGTGATACATAAACCGAAAAGAATATTGCCAACTTATTTCGCTGTCATTCAACGTTGCAGAATAAAATCAAATTATTGAAAAAGAATACAAGTACCACTAAGTCAGCTTTAATGGAGGTAAGCCATTCAATTTCTGTTGCCAAAATAGACTCCCGAGGTTTGACAGCTGTCTCCAAATACTAATTTCCAAACATGAAAAACAGTAAAAACAACTAATCCAAAGGCTGAAAAACAGGTAGTTAAATCACTCAAAATCAGCTAGAAATTAAAATTGAGAGACGAAATATATTTAAAACTCAATGATAAATACTTCAATACCTTCTCCAATGATGCAAGACGATCCACAGTTAAAGCATCTGCCTGAACGGCTCCACAATCCAATAATACCTAAACATTGAAACATAATTTAGTTCATAACATTTAGAACTCCAAGAATTAAATTATATATCTTATCTATATATGTGCGTGTGCGTTGTTCATACATTTATATATCATCCATTTGTACATTACACGCCTATAAACCACACTGAAAGTATTAGTTATTGAAATCTTTAATTCTACCGCATTCTGATACCAAATTTCAGCAAGTTCGCAGTGAATGCAAGAACAAGAAACAATCAATTTCAGGTGGAAGCAAACTAAGAAAAGGAGACTCTACCTTGCGAATGAAGAGCCGAGGAGAGTCTATCGCCGAAGTAAAAACAAAGTCAGGTGCACCAGTAACAACGTGAACGTCATGGCCAGCAAGAATTAGGTGCCTAGCAACCTATAGATGGCATCAATTAAGCTCAAAAAAATATCAAATATTAAAATTAGTAACATGTTGACTTGAACAGTTAAGCAAACAAGCAGAAAAGAAAAGGAAAAGAAGTGATCAAAAGGAGAAGACCTCGACGACGCGAGTGGCGTGACCGAAACCATGACCAGTGACATAGTATGCAAACACCAGGTGCCTCCTTGACGCCGATACTGCTGCACTCTCCTCCTCTATCCTCATTCCCACAGACGCTAGTTGAAACGCAGATCAGATGATTTGTTTCTATTAAAGAGCAAGAGAGGGACGAGTGTAAAAAATAAAATGGTGGCCTAGACTCTGGAGAGCAGAGACAGAAGGAACTCTTTTAGATTGAATATTGGGTGCTTTTACTTTTATGCCCTTAACCGTTAATAGATAACGACGACCACCGTTTTACTTTCGGGCGACTTGCGTGTGTACTACATGTTCTTTCCTATTGGATTGGGTTGGAAATATTCCGTAATTTATAAACCACTGCTTTAATATTATATAGATAGAAAATTATTTTAAAGAGTATTGACTGAGCTTTTTATATTATCTTTTAAGGCAAATGAGATGAAATGAACCTAGAATCGTTTTAGGATCATAAATTCACGTCACTATCATCCGTTCGGTTACCAAATGGTTGTCCTCCGCTCGACACTAACCTTTTTTAGCTGCCCCACCATATCCATCTCTTTTTCTTTCCTATGCATTGGTTGTCTTACACCCATCCAGGATTCTCTCAGTACAAGGGCAGATTTTGTTAATCAGTTTACTAACTCATGACAATCGTCATTGTTCTTTCTGAGTTACTTTAATACAATTTATCTTCTTATGATGATTGCAGTACTTTTTGAATATATTTAAATAAAATATAGATTACGGTTAAGGTACGTGATTTAACATACCTTACTTTTACATTATTATCTTTTAATTTCTCTTATTTGAAGTCTTATGTAAGAGGAAGGACTTGGAATTAGGAAACTAAAAGAATGGCTTAAAAATTCACTCAGGGTCGTAAAAGAATAGGTTACGGCAATTAGGCATGTCTTAAATAGCCCGTTCGGCCCGCCTACTTTTAGCTCTCATTGACCGGGTCACAGGTCAGACTGATCAGGCTCGTTGATTATTTTTAAAACGATATCGTTTTGTTATAAACGACATCATTTTGAATATTTTTTATTTAAAAAAATACATGACGGGCTGGGTCAACGTTGTTTTGAACATTTTTTATTTAAGGCTCGGCCCGCCCATAGATCGGCGGGCCAAGGGTCCGTCAGTCTGTGGATGGGTCAGGCCGTTAGCCAACCCATGTTGGCCACCATGACCTGACCCGCTCCAACCCGACCCAGCCCGGGACCTGGCCTATTGGCATCTCTAATGGCAATTTCTTTTGGTAATAGAATACAAATATTAATTGTCATATTGGTATTATATAAAAAAAATAATAAGGGCTAAAAGAATAAAACAAAAATTTATTGGTTAACCTTTCAAAAATAATTTGGTCTAAAAATATTTAAAATTCATCGTTAAATCACATAAGGTTTTCAATAGCAAAAGACACACACACACACACCTATATACATAAACAAAGTAAGGTCCTAACTTATTGTTTTGATGATAACAGAAAATATTGTTAATAGTAAATTTATTTTTGTGATATGTGTTGAAAGTTAAGTAAGGATTGAATTAACTATAGCAAAATTATCACGACATTACAATGAGTTCACAATTAAAAGAACTACAAATTCAAACAGCAAACCAAATTACATAAGCAGATGAAATTTATCAATAAAGGTTACAGATTCCAACTGGTCTTCATTCCTGTAAATAATGCCTGCTCATTATATTTAGCTATAAGGATGGCTCAGATCCAATTGATGGTGTCATTAGCTAGGTTATACTTATTAACTTCCTTTTGCTTGTATATCCCCTTGTTAGGTTCCTTCCATATAGAGTAAATAGTAGTTGTGAAGGTTGTTTTATACAAAGGGGCATCTTGCATCTTATATATATATATATATAAGAGCTCATATCCAATCATAATTAATGCAAGTAATCAAAAGTGTAAAATTATACTCCAAACTACTTTAAAGTAGTTGCATTCAAAGCATAAGTGATCTTGATCTTCTTCATTATCTTTACAAAGCACATATATAGGGTTGTAAGTTTCAAACCATCTATCTTTGGTATGAATCCTATTCTTTATTAACAATCATGTGAAAATGGATGCTTTGTGATTGGGAGAACGTTATGTAGAAGATTGTACCAAGGAATTTTTCCGCCTCCTTCTTATAAAGCTTTGTAGCAAGACTTGTTAGTAATGGTACTTGAGGTATCTGATAACCAAGAAATTGCATCATGCCTATGTGCATAAAGGATCTAAGGTAGATAACCCACTAATACATTGAATCCTCTGAAGTGTCTTGCCTATTGCTCATAATTTATTAAAGATGATGCGCTGGAGTTAAGTGGAGAGTCTGTTTGTAAGTCAAGATAATTCAGATCTTTGTATTAAAAGAATGAATTTTGTGCAGTCATCG
Organism: Erythroxylum echinodendron; assembly: GCA_027575705.1. Lineage (NCBI taxonomy): Eukaryota > Viridiplantae > Streptophyta > Magnoliopsida > Malpighiales > Erythroxylaceae > Erythroxylum > Erythroxylum echinodendron. The sequence goes on along the minus strand of JANZXR010000172.1, from coordinate 21,957,665 downwards.
AATCAAACCCAAATATTTTGCCCGTTTCCTAAAACATGCTTAATCAAAGGAAACACCACCTGCCTCATTTTCAACATCTGATGAAAGAATCAAGAGAATTGCTTAGAAGGACACAATTGCCAAAAGCATTCAGTTCTAAGATATGTTTCATGTAGCCATTTCACCCATATTGCATTTTTATCTTCAAAGAGTCTCCAAATCCGTTTACATAGAAGCAATTATTGCATCAGAGGTATAGGGATGATCCCCAAGCCTCCTTGCTATTTAAGAATAGTCACCTCACTCCACTTGACTTTAACTTTTATGGAGTTCTCTAAATTCCCAGTCTATAGGAATGGTTACCTCACTCCATTTGACTTTAACTTTTTTGGAGTTCTCTAAATTCCCGGTCTATAAGAAAGCTTTCAAGATGTCATCTATCTCGTTGGTTACTTTCCAGGGTAAAGTGAGATGGGATATCCAATAAACATATAGATTTCTATGAACATAAATTATCATAGTAACCCTAGCTATAAGAGACAGAAGTCATTTTTGCTAGGCATTTGTTTGAGCTTTGATCCTTTCTATAAGTAGAATACAATCTAAATACTTTGGCTTGGCATATGAAATGGAGACCCCCAAATATTTGAGGGGAAGCACTTGGAGCTATAATTTTGTAATATTGGATAGTTCCATAGAGTTCCCCATATATTTCAAACAATACAAACTACTTTTATTGACATTCACTTTTAGACTTGACCATTTAGAGAACTACATAAGAAGGTCCTTTAGCATCCTCACAGATTATGGTTCTAATTCTGAAAGTAATATCAAATCATCCGCAAACATGAAGTGGGTAAGCTTTTATCATGATAATGAAACCTACCATTGGTATTAATAACCTTGTTGATGAATCTAGAGAGACCTTCCATAACAAGTGAATAGATAAGAGAAAAGAGGATCCCCTTATCTAATGCCTTTAGCATAATTTAATGACTTAGTTCAAATCTCATTAGCCAGTATACTAATTGAAGTAGTTTCTAAACACATCAAAATCCAAGCAGTGAACTTCGTAGGGAATTTAAGGGCTTCTAGACAAATTTGTATAAACTGCCGATTAACTGTGTTGAATGCCTTAGAGAAATTTGTCTTCCAACAACAACTTTTAATTTGTCTCCTTTTAAAATCTCTTGCATAAATAGTATGCTATCCCCTATAAATTTTGCCTGACTTGTATAAATACACCATGGATAGGATTGATCACTGATGATAGTACCTTCTATTTTTAGTGATTTTATTATTACTGACATTCGCAAATTGTTATTAACTACTGTTATGATCATTTAGTAATTTATTGAGTATATGATCTTCTGACTTGAGTCACTTATGTATTGATATTAAATTTTAATAATAAAAATATACTTTTATATTATCATTATTATTATCATTAAATTTTAATAATAAAAATATGCTTTTAAAATTTATATATTCATATATTGCCAAATCATTAAGGCCGTTCTTTTTATTTGTCCCGGCCAGTAAAAATGGCCTTCCTAAATTGCATACCTTAAAAAAACCGTTTTGCACTGTACAGTTTAACTAATATGCTACGCTTTGCTACCAGGTAATTGAAGGAGAATTGTTGTTCGACTTTCGAGGGAATTGTGGTGCCAAACAATGTTGCAGCTGGTGCAACCCTTCTGTATCTTCTACTCTTCTGAAACTGAAAGTTTTGCATGGACTCTCACAGTCTCTGTAATCATCCATGTCCATCATGTCAGCTTCTGTATCTTCTGCTTTCTCTGGCTCTGACAGTTCCAAAGGTTGTCCAGCTGAAGTGCTCATAGGTAGCTGGGACGCACCCCAGGGAACAACTGCCAGGCAATTATTTGGTTCTGTTGTTTGGCTAGTGGAAACTCCATTCCCCATCAAATTTTCCATCTGTAAATTCGCTTGCCAGCATAAATGTTCTGCAACATTGATACAGTAATTGCAAGGTAATGAAAACTCAATGGGCATTAACCAAACAGCACCAACATTTCAAAATGACATGAAAAATGAAAGCAATGTCAAATGCAATAGAGCGACCAAAGATATGTTGTCTTCATTCAACTCGTATGTTAGATTTTCTGACATTCTGAATATCAAAAGCCTAAGAAGACAAAAGTGTTTCTCCTAAGTACCATATTCTTGAATCAGAAGTCAGGGGAAATAAGAACTAGTACCCTGAACAACAAAATCCAAGAAACTAAGTACATGTGATATCATTTACTTGCCTCTCATATTTTCCAGAGACAAGTATAGAAGTACCAAAACTCTATTTGTTCCAAGTAGCAAACACAAGAACTCCCGCACCTACTATATTGTATGCTTCATGTCATGAAAACAAGAAACAAAATGTCGTGGGCAATGCTTACTGATAATCAAACTAACAAATTAAAATCAGAAAATTTCGTTACAAGGATTAAAAAGCTCAATGAATCTTGCTAACAAACCCATAAATACTCGACGAATGACAAAGATCGATACATGCACCAGAAAATACTGCAAGTTAAATTTGAACAGGATACCTTTGAGCCCTGGAATGAAAGCAGAATCTAGGACAATCGGAAATCCAGGCGAAGTGGGAAACTTGATATAGGGTGTATCAGGATGCTGGTAGAGCACAATAGCTCTTTCCTCCCATTTATCCACCAAATACGTTCCATCAGTCACTGAAACACCACCACTCCTTTGATTTAACAGCATCTCTTTTTGAACTGATTCTAACTCGGGGACTCCAGCTCTCGGGTCCTCATCCATAAGTAGTATTGTCTCGCAATCCTAATACCATTGTTACAATCACAACCCGAATCAGATAAATAAAATACCCATTGGCAGCCAACATTTAGGCTCACCCAAATCAAAGGAAAACCCAACGTGGCTGAAGAAGAAATCAAGAACGAACTTACCAGTCTCCTGGATTTCGTAGAAGGATAACAGGAAAAATAATCATGGGAAACGTCTTCAAAATTCTTGCGCTTCATTCAGATTTCAGAGTTTCTGTTTTTTTCTCGCACTTGTTTTAGCCACAACGATTATCCCAGGGCGTCTCAAACTGCTAAATCACAAAATCTGGGTTTTGCTTATTTGATGGAAGGGTGGTGGAAGAAAAGTTTTTAATGAAATAGGATTACCTCGTTTATAATGAAATTTATAATGTACTATACTACATTATTTTATATTCTACCTTAAATTTTTTAATTTTGATTTTTTTATTTTTATTAATCTTTTTTATCTTATTTTATTTTTTAAAAACAATATAAGAATATTACATTCAACTATATTTTATTATAAATTTTCAATAAAATATAGTCTCATTCTTGCCGTCATTAGAGTTTTGATTCGACAGTACACCATGACCATCTCGTTTATTATTTTCAACATTCCTAAAGTGGGTTAGGCCTAAAAAATAGATCTATTTACAAAGAAGCTGCTTAATGGGCCTCATGGTCCAATGCTGTTATTTGGAATGTTCAAATTCTTACACAAGGTAAATTGTAGAATCAAACGTACATTTTACCTGAGTAGATTACTCACCTCCTGGCCTGTTGCTGTTATTTAGTTTCTTTTGTTTATTTGAATAAAATAAATAAATTATTTATTAATTTTAATTTTATTTATTTACTCTTTTTAACCCGCATCAATTATTTGTAATTTTTTGTTATAGTATTACTATACTGTGTACTTTTTTGTTTTCTTTTTTTATTGTTACATTTGTATGTGATTTATCGAAAACAATCTCTATATTTTGTAGAAGTAAAATCAGACCATCTCAGACCCGCTTTAATGATGATGACGATGATTCAAGTAACCAAAGGAGTTGGGAGATTTAACAAACTACAAACTAATATCTTCTACTGACACTACATCTGGGGCTGTAGCTTCGTTCTCCAGACTTTCCAATGTTTGAGGTGATTTCTTTTCTGTTGGTACTTAAAAGGTATTTGGATTTTAGGGATATAAGCAAAATTGCGAGCACTGTACCGAATTTGGTACTGAATTAGGTTCTAGTACGGTACTGTACTGAATACCGGGTACCGTTTCGAGTAATTTTTTAAATTTATGAAATAGTCCATGAAATTTTTTTAAATTTACAAAATAGTCCATTAGTATATTGTAAAGTTATAAACTGTATACTTTACACTTTTACATTAACCCTATTTCCAAAATTCATAATAATAAATAATAATCAAAATTAATACTTTAATATGAAGTAACAATAATTTTTAAATATTTCACATATAAATAATAACCACAATTAATATGAAAAAAGACAATCATCATAATACAAATATAAAAATAAGAATAATACAATATATTTAAAATATTACAATAATACAATTTTATTATTTTAATAAATAATAATTACATCAAAACATCTAATAAAAAGAACAATAAATATCTTAACTATTACAATTTCATCATGATGAGAAAACAATCAAGTTGACGTTAAACTTGAAACAAAAACATTTATAATTACATCATATATATAGAATTTAATATAAACTGATAAACATCATATATAAGTAAATTTAAAAGAAGAGGAAAAAAAACCTGAAACGAAATTCAATCGTCAACAGGAGGATACCCTCTATAACTGCACTGGCCTCAATTATCATTTGATACAAAGTCCTCATTATTGAGAAGAGCTTCATCATCATTATCATTCAAATTTAATGCACCAAATGACATGACAATACTTTCCTATCTAAGATTATCTTCCAAGTCATTGACATCTACCAAATTCGATTCTTCAGAAACCCAATCCGCCAAAAGATCGATGTTATCAATGGAAATTAAATCAGTTGAACTACTTGTACTATTAAGACTCCTAATAAACAATAAATTTTAATTATTAAATAAAAATAAGAAATTATATCGAAAATAATAATGATAATAACATATCTTTTCCGACAATTTTCATTTTCAACAATCACAAAACGTTCATAAAACAATTTCCAATTCCAACCATTCCCAATAATTTCTATTTCCAACAATCACAAAATATTCATAAAATAATTTCTAGTTCTAGTAATTCCCAATAATTGCCATTTTCAGCAATCACAAAACATTCATAAAATAATTTTCATTTTCAACAATCACAAAATATTCATAAAATAATTTCCAATTCCAACAACATATAACAATTCTCATTTTCAACAATCACAAAACATTTATATAGCAATTTTCATTTCTAACAATTCCTATTTTCAACAATTACAAATCATTCGTAAAACAATTTCCAATTCCAACAACATATAACAATTCTCATTTCCAGCAATTACAAAACATTCAAAAAATAATTTTCATTTCTAACAATCACAACATTTCCAGCAATTACAAAACATTCATATAATAATTTCTATTTCCAACAATTTCCAATAATTATCATTTTCAACAATCATAAAACATTCATAAAACAATTTCCATTTTCAACAAATCTCATTTCCAACAATCACAAAACATTCATATAACAATTTTCATTTCCAACAATTCTCATTTTCAACAATCACAAAAGGGATATAATTTAATTATTAAAAAATTGTAAGAACTTAAATTAATAATGATAATAATGATAATAACATACCTTTCCCGAAGCTTTAAATTGTATCTAACAAAAACCAAGTCATTCAACGTCTTATGCTCCAATCTATTCCTTTTTTTAGAGTGGATAAATTTAAATGTGATCTAGTTTCATTCACAGCCTGTTGCACTCACACATTGACTTAAAATTTGAATTGCAAACCTTTTTAAATCTGGAACACCATTTTCAAATTGATCCTACCAAAAAACTGTAAGTTATAAGATAACAAAAGTAGCATTATAAACAAAATAAAGTGATAATTAATTTTCAACAAATAAGAAAAAGAAAATAACTAATACCAGGAGAAAGTTTTCCTCTTTGTCGAATAGTAATCAGCATTTCAAAATTCCCATAAGACAACTTATAAAGCTCCATTTATGAGCTTAATAGATCTTGCATCGCGTTAATGTTAACAATTGTTGTAATAGTTAAAAGCATTCCTCTATTAACTTCAGCTTGCTTACTAAGATCTAGTCTAAAATAAACATTAGGATTAAAAAATGCCCTAGTTGCAAACAACGAAGAAGAAAGTTGTCTTTTCCTTCTCTCATTAATGATTGAAAGATATGGTGTGTACAAAGAAGGCCTACGTTCCATATTAGCCTTAATTGCTTCCGTCGCTTTCTCCATGGCATCAAAAATATAACCCATTGTTGGCTTGTCTTCACCATCAGCCAAGCGTAGCACCCTCACCAAAGGCTCATAAACTCGGATAATAAATTGACATTGAGACCAAAATTCTCTATCTTCCAGTATAATATTACAGACCTCCACTCTAACATTAGACCTAGCATGCTGAGATGCAATCCACTTATCACTTGTAAACATTTCTTTTAACTCTTTCTTCATTGAAACAAAAGACCGAAGTGATAAGAAATTTGTTGTAAATCTTGTCACAACAAGACGATACAAATTCCTACCATTAATAAATTCCTTTATCATCAAACTCAATACCCATGTACGATTATAAATAAACTTTGTCATCTTTTTATCTTTCTGCATAGTGTCATCAATAACTGGAAAATACCTAGGATCTCCTATATTCTCCAGTATTAGGTCAATGCAATGTGCAACATAAGGAGTCCAAAAAAAAAGAATTATACATATTTTGTAACCTTTTTCCTACCGCTTTATAAGCAGAATCATTGTCAGTAATAAACTGAACAATGTTTTCTATCCCTACTTCATTCACAACTTCATCAAATATCCTAAACAAAGTTTCAGTATTTCTAATAAGGTCAGATGCATCAATATATTTCAAAAACATAGAGCCATTTGTAGAATAAACCAAAAAGTTATAATAGGCTCTTGTTTCTTATTTGTCCAACTATCACACATGATTGAACATCCATAAGTACCCTAAGTCACTCTTCTTTCATCCAAATAACTTCTAATTTCAAAAGCAGAACAATTCCAAAGTTTACCTCTTAAGTCATCAATCGAAGGACCCTTGTATCCCAGACCATAAGAGGCTATTGCATCCATCATAGGTTGATAATAATAAGATTGAGAAGTATTGAATGATGAACCTGTATCATACCACCATCTAGCTACTACCATATCGACATTGTGAGCTGCATCTCTTGATTGCATTACACTACGAATTGAAGGTTGAGCTTCAGGAGTTGTTCGTGATACAAAGAAACTAGTCACATGCCTTCTTCTCTTCCTCACATCAGGTTCAAATACTTCTTCTTGAGCCTGAGATGGAACACATTACCAGTACCAGTACCACCACCACCACTACCACCTCCAACTTTTCCATAATCACCATGGAAACTAGAAAATGAACTTCCACTACCAATTTCAAAATTCAACATTTCCCTTCTATCTCTTTTATGTTGATATTCATCAAGTAATGTTTTCATTTGTCACTTCACTTCATGACTTACTTTTTTACAGTGTTCTACATCCCCTTTAACCCTAGCTAAATGCGTCTTCAATCAGGTGATTCCTTTACCTTTCAAATGCTTGTTACAAAATAAGCAAATTGTATGATTCTTCATACTTGGGACTAATGCAACATGAGCCCAAGTTGGACCATTATACATTCCTGAAGTAGTTTGATCAAGAGTAGTTGAACTTCCTTCTATTTATCTATAAGTCTGTAACAAAAACATGAAGATGTTAGTTTTGTAAGAAATTAATCCTTTAGTAGTTTTATCAACAAAATTAGTAATGATATGTAAAGAACCTCTCAAACCATTACCACATAGTTTTTTTTACTAGTTGTCCTCTTACAATAGTCAAGATGAACCAAGAAGATTAGGGATAATAAAATATTCCACTGTAAATTTGGATAAGATTATTAGAATTAAATTAAAATTTAAAACTAGTATACACCTTAAATATTGCAATTAATTATGACTTCTTAAACAAATAATAAAAAACTAATTTAATCTAAAATTTACTAAAAATTTACTAACTCAAAATTTAGATATATATATAAAGTAATCAATTTTAATTTTTGTCTTTCTATATGAATATGATGCCATTTGACCAATTTCAATTTAGGTTTTTTTATATATATTTAAACAAATTATCTTTTCTTCAAGTAATGATAATGTAATTGTACTTATAGGCTACAACTACATGCCATTTAACATAACATGAGTGGATCTTCTTATAAATATGGTGCCATTTAGCAAAGCATGAGCCATGAATGGATTGGATCTTCTTAATTTTCTGTTTTTATTTTTAATTTTGTTTTTATTTTCAAATTTAGTTAACAAAATTTGTTTGTTTCAAAGTTCAAAGTTCAAACATGAATGAACCAAATCAACTGAAGTACCAATACCAAACCATTACAATTAATCATATTGGAATATACCTTTTACGAACCAAACCAACAAAAACGGTTTTCATTTCATATTTTCATTACCATCCGATTCTTCCACAATCCAAAATTCCAAACCAACCACAAACAATCAACATACGATTGTCATTTTTTCATTACCAAAACCAAAAAACCAACCCATACATTACAACCTTCAAATCCAATCCAACATTCCAACTCCATCGATAGACAATCCACAAACAATCCAACATTTTCTCCAACCATTGATAGACAATCCACCAAAAATTTCATCACAACACAAGCAATCCTTCACAATTTCATCACAGCGCAAACAATTAACCATAATCATTCTAACAGAAATTGAATAAAAAAACACACCCAAAGTCAAACCAACATAAATACAATGGTTGATGAGTGGAAGAATCGAGATCTGGGTATTATTCCCAGATCCGAATGCAGAGAAGATGGTGGTTTCATCGGATACTGGAAAGGGATAGGCGACTTTGGTTGATGGTCGTGGAGGAGGACGATGGCTGATGTTGCGACTCGCGACTTGCGACTTGCGACTTGCGACTTGCGACAGGCAATGGAGAGGGACAAGCGATAGGTGACGTTGTGACTTGTGACAGAGAGAGGATCATCGGGGGAGTAGTGGAGGACCGCTAGTGGCTGGAGCACGACCGTCGACCATTGCTGACGACGAGAGGAGAGGAGACTGGAGAGCGACAGAGAGAGGAGCAAAATCAAAAAAATGAGAAGATGCAGAAGAGAGGAGCCAGGGGGTATTTAGAGTTTTTTTAATTTGGTCCTCCAACTTTTAGAATTTAGCAGTACCGGCCCAGTATTTTCCGATACTGTTAGTGCCGGTCGGTACCTAAGGCTAGTACCACAATCAAGGATATTGGCCGGAACGATATCCATATCTGTGGATATAAGTATGATTGTCACTTTCATTTTGAGAAGAATAAAGTAAGTATTATAATCTAACCCTTTTGTTATTATCTAATCAATAATATAGAGAAAATATTATTATTTAATCTAAACCTAAATTATACTAAATACATTAATATATCAATGTAAACAAATAAATAAGTAATCAATAAAAAATAGATAATATAAGTATGGGTAATATTTCTGCACTAGTGATAATAGTTGCCAATGAGAATATATTTGGACCCTCTCTCTCCTTAAATCCATTATTGTGGTTGTGACCAAAGAATCGTGGCTAGTATTTGTTTTCATTTATATTTTTTGTTTTTAAATCTAGTAAAGAGAAGATTTTTGGTTTTTGTTTTGATTTCTTTTAATTTTCAAAACCTATGGAAACTATAAAAAGTGAATTTTATTTTCTGTTTCTCTTTTTGTATAATATGATTTATTATCAACTAAATATATATTATTTAATTATTTAATATCAATTATTGATAAAATTTATGAATAATTGAATTAAATTGTCATAATTAATGTAAATATTAATTTTAAAAATTAAATAATTTTGATTAATAAATATAATTTAAATTTGAAAATAAATTTTAAATTAAAATTGCTTTAATAATTAAATATATATCAAAAATAAATATTAATTAGTAAATTATTTATTTTAATAAAATTTATTATTTTTCACTGATAATTTTTGAATAAATACTATATAAAAGATTAAAATTAAATTAAATTAATTCATAAAAAATTAATCTTTAAGTTTTATCTATTGGTGAGTGTTAAACATTAATAATCAAATATATTTTGTTTTTTTTTTCAAAAAGACACAAAAAAAAACAATGAACAAAACTAAAAATTACAGAAGAAGACTCCTTAATAGTTGACGATGTTAGCTTCGAGAAGCTGGAGAAAACGACACGCCCAATTTGACACTCTTCTTGTTGTGTGAGAAGTTATTGATGATTTATGGAAAGAAGACACCTTTTGTTGTCATGGTTGTTATTGGCGGCATAGATGATGGTAAAGATATTATTTTATTATATTTTTATTTTTTCCAAATACAATTATTTTTTGTGTTATTTATTGCTTACTTATAAAAGGTCTCCATGTTAACATCATTACCCTTAAAATTAATAATCTCAACCCAAGGCAATTTATGTTAAATGTCAAGTAAAACATTTAACATAATATGTGAATTTTTTTTGCACATTAAATATTCCCACACTAAAAGTTTTACTTGTTCTTAAGCAAATCAAATTTAGTCACTCTTGGCTTAAATAGATAGTAATTCTAGGGAAGATCCAATAAATCAATTAAAGAAATCAAGACTATCCATCATCCTTTCAATTGCATTGCTCATCAACTAGTTTGGTATTTAGATAGTTGTAGTAAATTATAAATCAATTCAATTTGATATAATAATCCTTCAATCATTAATTTTAATCCAAATATATAAACTTCGGTACTTAACCAAGGTAAATGACAAAATAAAAATATACAAACTTGATTGGGGAATACAAGAGGAAAGCAAATTACTAAAATGTACAATCTGGAAAGAAAAGATGACATAATATTAATCCACATCAGGCTAAGAATGACATTTTTAGCCTAAACTAGACCACCCTAACTAATGTTGGCCTAAAGTCAACGAGCAAGACTAAGGTTAACCAGGCCTAAGGTTAGGCTAAGAACTAGGAGTTGGCTTAGTCCTTTTTTTTTTGTTACAAGGAAAAGAAACAAAATTACATGATCCTTCGAGGGAGACTAATCCCTGCTATATCCGGGAGAAGGATAATGGCACATCCTGTGGGTGTAACATCGAAAATGGTGAGCCCGAGATCCAAATTAACAGCAAGGTTGGCAAGCCAATCAGCGCATCGATGGCCCTCTCTGTATGTGTGGCGCGTAAGAACGACCTAATTGCGAGTAAGTAAGTTGTGAATGCCCAGGACTATAGGGTTGAGTGACGTAGCCCGGTGTGAAGCATCAGACAGAAGGTCCTTTACTATGAGAGAGTCCAGCTCGAGTACCACGTGCCGAAAGCCAAGGGACCAGGCAAGGTTCAGACCCGAATAGACTCCCCAGAGTTCCGCCGAGACCGGGGAGCACCGACTGATATTCTGAACAAAGCCTCCAAGCTAATCCCCGGAGCTATCCCGAATAAGACCACCAGCTGTGGCCGACGAGTTAGCGCTGTTAAATGCGCCATTAGTATTT
>JANZXR010000172.1:21918527-21936512 GCA_027575705.1 Erythroxylum echinodendron | reverse complement strand
CAAAGAAGGAAGGTGAAGTAAACAGATGTCAAGCATGAAAACATATACCTACAAGTGACAGAAGCACAATATACTAGCAGCAACCACTAATATCAATAGTGGAAACATGCAGATATACTAATAAGATAATACTGCCAAAATAATAATAAAACTAATAATAAATAATAAAACTAATAATAGTAATAATAAAAATAAAAATAACAGTAATAATATATAATACTAATAATAGTAATAATAGTAATAAGAAAATAAAATAAAATAATAACAATAACAATAATAATACTAATAATACTAAGATAATACGAAGAATAATAATAATATTGACATAATAATAAAATTAATACCATTAAAAAAATCAGCCCAAGAGCCAACCTCCAGAAATTAAAAGCCAAATAAGAAAGGGATGTGAAGTGAGATGGCAAGCATGAAAACATATACCTATGAGTTACAGAAGCACAATATACTAAGAGTAAACACTAATATAAATTGTGGAAACATGCAAATAAAGAGGGCTGAATATTAGTTATCTTACGCTTTCCAGAGAAATTGTACTAAAAAGGCATGCAATTAATAGAGAATGCGGAGCCTGAGAAGCAGCGCATCACATGAGAAGCGCTCTAGAGAAAAGCTTTGTAGAAAGACTGTGGTTATAAGGGAACTAAAACAGAAACGCAGTTTAGGAAAAAAATAGCAAGTTAAAAAGTGGAACAACCAACGGCTCTAATAAGGAAAAGAAAGAGGGTCATACCATATCAGGAGAATCAACACAGACGCAAATAGCAGGCTTGTCAGGAGTTTCGGGCCAGAAAAGACAGTTGAAGTGCCAAATCCCTGCACAAGTTGACAGTACGTTCCTCGCATGTAGCGCAGAACCCAAGTTACATCCTCCCTTACCGCTAGGCTTAGGCGGTCGGACTGGATTTGGGTACAGGACAAGGCGACAACGCCCAGGCTAGTTTACATAATCTCCGTATCACTCGCCAACTCTCTCAGTGCATGTAGCACTGGAGAGCGTAAGCGGTACGAGAATCTACTAGGGGAAGAAAAAAAAACCCAAACAGCACACGCGACCGCCGTAAGGGAATTGGACTCAAAACAAACGGTATAAGGTAGAGCACTAACCTCTCTGGCGACTAGCATTTATGCTTGGAGATGTAACAAATGCATAGGGTCTCAAAAGTAGAGGGAAAAGAGCACGTAAACCATGCAGAAATACCTGGGTTTTAGACCCACAATGCAGAAGACAGCGGCAAAACGCATTCGCTGTCTCTCATTGTCGTCTGCCCGTAAATGAACTCCTTCGTCCTCCATATCTGCGAAACCTCCTCCTACGACTATGATTGAGGGCTTGATTGGACCAGCGACTTGTAGGCCGTGACGGTAATCTTGTTGATGACGGCAACCATAACTGAGGAGTTCCAAAACAGAGACAAAGGTAATACAAATATTGGGAGTGAGATAATAAACCAAATAACCGATCGCTCCAGTAGTGTTTCTATCTCGACCAAGCACATATCTTTGCTGGATTTGTCGTCCCGTAGGCTCCTGTAAGACAACAAACTTATGGCCATTCACGCCATGAATCGAAACAATGAGTGATTAACTAAAAGAATAAAACCAATCCAGAGAAAGAAAAATCACAAAAGGTAAACCAAATAATCGCAAAACATCTCAATTTATGAATATATATACTGGAACGATGCCCAAAAAAGAACTAGACCAACTAAATTTGGCGGCGGGAGGAACGACGGCCACCGACATAATGACACGGTCCGCATTACACAGGCACATAACGCACGCGGTCAAAGCCACAACCTTGTACGTCTCTGGTATCTTGATGGCGTTAGCCTCTCCCTCAAGCATTGCTCTCTCTATACCCTCTATCGTGCACTTCACAACACAACCATCTCTTTTCTTTGTCACTTTCAACTGATGAAGACGACGATGAGCTGATACTGACCATTTGACGGACATATACGTTCTTATGTACTATACGAGCAGTAACTTGACCTTTTCTTGGTCTCTAATCTCTCGGTTTCACTATATGTTTTACCGGTGTTGAGGGAGCCTTGAAACGGACCTGGGAAGCCGGTGATCGGACTGCCACGTCGGGAATATAAAAATCCAGACTCACATGCATCTTGTTAAGGACAGGCAAGAAAACGATACCGGTAACATTCACAAGTTTCTTGATCTGAACTCTGAAGTACATTTTTCGGAGTTTGGTTTGAAAGAAAAATCAATGGCTCTACAAAGGCAAGATATGGGAGTGTTGAGATAAATGTTCCAGGAATATCAAACGCTAACTAAACCTCAGACCTTCCACTTTAACCAACCGAAACAGGGAGGACCATCGACGGATTAGAGTTTAGTGAAACCTTTGATCTTATAATGTTTCCTCTTAGACATAGCATGAAATTAATGTCTCTTCTTATTGAGTCCAATCATTTTAGTTCTCTACCATTAGCTATCGATTCAATTAATGATATTTGTAAACTATTTACAAATTGTCATTCTACTTTGGTCAAGGATTTTCCGAATCAATACTAATCGAGAATAGTAGAATATTCTCCCTGATTAGTTTAAGATGATAAATCCTATCTTGATCACACAACTACGTCCATATAGTTCGTGGTACATTCAATGACTACCAATTGACGACCCATGATTAAATAATTCATATGTAATAACAAAACATAGCAATTCTTATACAAAATAACTTTGGTGACTTCAAGTCAAAGGATCACTTATACAGTCATTACAATGAGAATTTCATAGATATACAAGTAATATTTCAAATGGATTTCTTATGTCGAGTCCGTTCAGTAAACTTGTTCTCTAACAAGCACCCACACGTTTGTTTAAGTATCTTTATGTTTTAGTCTATGAGTTCGACTACTTTCTTTATAAAGAAAAAGATAATGAGCGCTAGTCTTTTTGCATTCTATTAATGTCCAATTTTAATAGAACAATGACTAAAAACAATTTAAGAATAATACATAAATACAGTGTGAATCTCATTATAATTTTATTTGTAATGTACAATCATTTCATACATTTAAACATGTACAAGATAAATAATATCTTTAAATAATTGTCATCAAATTACAACTAAAGCAATTGACTGTAGGGAATAAACTAACAAAATTTATGTCCAATTTAAATGTTGACAGAGTTATTTTTCCTTATTCGTAACTAAATTGTAAACTTTCAGTCAGTTGATTACTGATGCAATGCTGAAACTTTATTATATACGAAAAAGTGATTCTTTTATGCAATTGGAAAGGCAAATCCTCGAAAATAAAGGTAATTCAAAAAGGGGTGGTCAAACTTAGCTTTTCAAAGTTGGAACTCAATAATTACACTCCAGTAACTGATTCTCATTAGCGACTTTATTTTTCAATAAACCAAAATGTTATAATATGATTGGTTTCTTAAGGAAAGGAGCATCTAAATAAAAGCGATAGGACGTGGATAAAGTTTGCTAGTAACTCTGGCAAGCATGAATCAGAGGTTCAAGTATCTTTATGCTTATAAACAAGGATTGATTTATAAGTACCATATTACAAAGAAATTTTAAATGGTTAAACCGTAGAAAACTCATGTCAACATCATGCATGCATACATATATATGTATTTCTCGAGAGAAATATGCAGAACACTAAGAGAAACGGGACGTAAAGCATATAGACAATTTTGTAAAAGAGATAGAAGTTTGTTAGAAAGAAACTGTCAATAAATGTTGTCTTTTACTCAAATTTTCAGTGTAACAATCCGTGATTCAATGAGAATTTTTTCTTCTCTCTTTTCTGATTTCTCGTCACCTTTACAAAGCGTAATGAAAAGTGAAAGCCAAATCAGGCTAATATTCTCATCCCTCAGCCGAGAAATGGGAAGGAAACCTGCAATAGTATAAGAATATCAATTTAGAATCACGGTAACTACAGAATCTATCGAGTCGGCAATCGAATATCCTACAAATAAAGTTGAACGAAAAGTGGTTAATTAGGTATGATGATTTGCTAGTCAAATATGCGTGATGGTAAATGCGCACTTACTTGTGGATTTCTGGCATTTTAGCAATATTGTAATGCATACTGAATGTGATTCCAAAGCTTTGTTTTTCCGTATTTGAATTTCCGCCTGATAACATATATGACTGATCCTAGTGAATTCATCAGATTGTTAAAAACAATTCAACCATGCCTTTTGAGTTCCTAAAATTCTAGTCTAGTCTTTTCTTTTCCTTTTTCTGCAATTAATGGACAATCCAATATAGTTGAATTAAGAGAGATGACCTAATTGGGAGACATATAGTTTGTTCCACGTGTATGCCAATACTGTGACGCAAGTAAGAGCCCATTCCTCTTGTTAAAAGGTTTACGCAACTCCATAGCAAAAATTTGAGAGCAAAAAACTAGAAAGGAAACGGTTGCATTATATATATATATATATAATTGAAGTGCGCGTACACGTTGTCTTCACTGTCTCATGAGAATGGCGTGCCTTTCTTTGTCAATTTCAATTTCTTACTCTTTGCGCGCTTTGTCAGAATATCACTCCTCTTTTTCTTTATCTTTTCCCTATCTCTATGCCCCTATTCTTTTTCCTAATTACCATTTGCAACCTCACAGTCACACCTTCTTGAGCATTGTTTTTTCTGGATATTATAAATTAGGGTTGAATATTTTATCAGGTTTTGAGACCATAATCGCTAATTGTCCGATTTGAGCAGGTATGGCTACTTGAGTTATTCGAGTTTATTATTAGAATAATTTAAACCATTGTGAAACAATATGAAGTACAATGGATCGTAAACTTATTAATATTGATTTCAAAAAATGAAAGCAAGATAAATTCATGAACCTTCGTTGGACTTACTCATAATTATTTTTTTTACTCATAAGAATATCATGTCTTAGTCTAATCTGTTTGCAATTAATCCTTGGTTGAACACAAATAGGACGTACGCAAGTTGCAATCTATTGGAACCAACAGAAACATTGTAAAAGATATCCCAAACGTGCACATGAATGTGAGACAATAATATCAATATGAAGTGGAGAAAAATTAAAAATAACTATAAATGTTATATCATTAATCCCATAAGCATTTAGATAATAACAATTATATTATGTATTTCACCATAAATATACCCGTTTTCAAGAATGTAACCTAAAAATATATTTGATATTTATGTATATCGTTGTACGTGGGATATTAAAAGCCTTAAAAGTTTGAATACCTAAAAATTGTTTATAAAAAAAAGAAACCGTAATTAGGTTAGTTATATATTAAATGCCCTTTTCTCTAGAATAATAAAGTAGGACATAGCCTTTTTCTTGTTGGTTTTAGTGGGTTGAATGGCCTGTTCAAACAAGTCCACATACATTCCCTGTCAGTCTATTTATATAGAAACCATCCACTTCTCACCACCGAGTACATAATTCAATTCAGCAAGCGGTATAGCTCAGGACGCTCATTATCAAAAGCTGAGATTAACACCAACACCAAAGACAGGTAACAAAGAGAAAGACAGAGATGGAATGGAGGAAATGCTATTTGGATGTGATGCTGGTGCCTCTTAGTATTCTGATCACCATAACTTATCATGCCTGGTTGTGGCATAAGGTCCGAGTCCAGCCCCTGACTACCATCATCGGAACAAACGCCACCGGTCGCCGTTACTGGGTTTCCGCCATGATGAAGGTGTGTATATAAGGATCCTCAGAATCCACGCAGCTTTACTTCTTATCACCTGAAACGACAACTCATATCATAGGCAAGCTACTTTTATTTCTTTCCAGTACAAAACATATACGTACACGAAATATAAAGTTTCATCAAGTCTAATGACAAGGTGACATCATCTAAATGAAGAAAAGAAGTTATAATAACGAAAGTCATTTCCCTTACACATCTGGTAGAATAGTCTCTGTGGACTATAGCCAACTGTTAATTCGCGACTGGTATTAACAGACGAAAACGAGTGTTGATTCTCGCATTGTTCTTTTCTACTTTTTACTTAAAAACAAGAGTCTTATATAATTACATTCACGATGGACTTCATGCGGCATGGATATGCTTGCTATATTTCCTGAGCCGTTACGCTCGAATGTAGTGCTTGTTGTCACATGATTATCAAGTTGGATGTTCCTTGGTCGTCTGAGAAACAAACGCTTACATGTGGAGGTTTATAACAGTTAACGTATGACAAATTGAGCAATTTAAATACTTGGTGGCTTTTACTGTAGAGCTTAGGTGAAATAAACAATTGATTCTATTGCGTTACAAGGTTAGACGTCAAATGAAGTGCCATACTTGGTACCAAAACAGACCATTCATTTCAATTCAATTAAGCTTTTTCTTAGTAATTTTGGTAATGTTTTCTGGTTATATTTCCCTAATTATTTTCACTTCACTATCTTCATATCTTACTAAAAAATGTCAATGGTGGCAACTTTCTTTCATCAATTTCCGCTAAAAGATATCCATTTAGTTGGCTGGATGTCACCTCGAGAGATCGAACTAAAGTGGGATGCCTAGAAAAATAGAAAATTAGAAAGACGACTGAAGGGTAGTTCAATAACATAGTAGTCTATTGGCCACTACACTTTAGTGCCCATAACTTTAGACGATTTACTACACCAAACTGCAATTTGCTTTCGTAACCTTTTACGATTTGTTGGCTTGAACCAAGCTTTTCTTATAGATTGCATGCTTAATTAAGTATCTATTGATAAACTCTTTAAAAGTTTTGGGTCATAATCTATAGTCTTACTGTACCAAACGTCACACTGACATGACCTAAAGTCAGTTTTAGTGCCAACAATTTCAATGTACGGCTAACGAAAGTGGTGACATAATTGGGCAGGACAACGACAAGAAGAACATATTGGCCGTCCAATCCCTTAGGAACTTGATTATGGGATCAACGTTAATGGCCACTACCTCAATCCTTCTGTCGGCTGGCTTGGCAGCCATTGTAAGCAGCACATACAGTGTGAAGAAGCCAGTAAATGATGCCATTTACGGAGCTCACGGCGAGTTCATGGTAGCCTTGAAATATGTGACACTTCTAAGCATTTTTCTCTTCTCATTCTTTTGCCATTCTCTGTCGATCAGATTCGTGAACCAGGTTAATATACTCATCAACACACCTCCAGACCCCATGTCCATTGTCACTCCTGACTACGTTTCGGAGCTCCTAGAGAAGGGTTTTCTTCTCAACACCGTGGGAAATAGGTTGTTCTATGCTGCAATGCCTCTCCTGCTATGGATATTTGGGCCTGTTCTGGTATTCTTGTGCTCCGTTACTATGGTTCCAGTGTTGTACAACCTGGATTTTGTGGTGAGGAATGGAAAGGGAAAGATGGATGTTAATGGAGATAGGGACTTTGTATAAAACTACACAATGTTGTCATCAGTAGCTATTTAGTCAGTCTTGCATAAAAATAGGCTTTAATGCTCATATATGGACAACTTTTTGTGTGCGGAGATACGGAGATGGAATGTTCATAAAAGATCTATCGAGGTTAGAAACAGAGATGGAATTCAAGATAATTAAATGTGCCTCAAGAATGTGTATTGTGTGTCGAGTTGAAATACATTGAAAGCCGAAGAAATTTAACCTTGTTTCACATAATGCTTTTCTATGTTTATAATCAATTAGCTATGTTTTCTAAAAATAAATTAAATTAAGAGAAAATCTTAGTTAGGCTTATCAATAGGTCGGGCTAGACCGGGCTAATGTCAGGAGTGCTCGGCCCATGGCCCAGGTGGGCTGGAATGACCCTACCCTGACGGGCCAAAATGGCCCGTGAATTGTGGGCAGGCTAAGGCCAACCAGCTTGCCAGGGTCACGACCAGCCCGTCAAGCCGTAGCCAGCTCGGTCATTTAATATAAATTTTAATTTTTATATATTTATTTTAAGACAATTTCAAAAAGCTGTAGTTGTATTTTTTAAAATTTATAAACTATAAATTATAGCATAATCATTTATAGTAAAATGTAAGAAGAAATTACCTATAAATTATACAAAAATATTTATATAAAATAAAAGATATAAAATATGAGCCAATTTATATTTATTAAAAGCAAGTAGTAATCATAATGTTGTCATAATTATTCTCTACAAACAAGTCAATTTAATTTTAACTTTGTAATTTTATTACAAAAATTAATTATAATGTAAATGTAAAAAAGTTATTATCTAATTACAATGAATTTATTTCAAATATTATTTTTATGTGTTTAATAAATTATTATATTTATTTTTATATGATTTTTTAAAAATACTTCTTTTCATATTATATCTATTATTAAGTAATCATTGTAAAATTTTATATTTTTATTACACCTATTAAAAGAAATTAATTAATTTGGTAATTAATCTTAACACATTTAAACTTTTTATTTTATTTTCATATTGAGACAGTAAATAGATTATGCATATATGCATTTATATTAATCTTAAAACGAATTAACCACTTTATTAATCCTAATGTATTAATTTCAAAAGAATATATAAGTAATTGAGTTATAAAAACAAATAAGTACAATATATTATATTGAAAATAGCTATTATTTTATTAAAACTAGAATATATTTATTAAATACTTTTGATATGTTTTTATAAATTATTTATTTTATTACATTTGAAAATAGTTCTTTTACTTTTTTTAAAAAATCATTATATTCTAATTAATCTAAATTTATATTCATAATTTTTTTTATCTAAATTCTAATATTAGAAGATTCATTCCTAAGTCATTCTAATTAAAATTTTATTAAGAGTAATTCCTTACTCGAAACTTTGATATAAGTTTTACTTTAAATCTTTCTCGTCTTCAGAGTGTTATAAGCATATCATATTTCATAAAATTTATAAAATTTATACCTTTTTTCTTTTTAATATATATATATATATATATATTATGCCACAATTTTAAATTATAACAACATATAATTCTTATATAATAAAGTTATTAATTTATCGAATATTAAATTACAAAATATTTATATCTTTTTATTTAAACCACTTAATATTTCATTTGAATAAAACTATAAGTCATTAAACGAAAGCATAACATCACTAACTTCTTAATGTTTTAATTAATATTTTTGGTATAATGACTAATGAGCTAAATATTAACACAATTTATGTTAGAAGTCATTAAGTTAGGTTCATATTGAAGGGTGCTACATACATTTGCATATCATTAATGAGAAAATATATTTTAAAATTAAAATCTTGATATTTATTTATTAATATGATTAATTAGGAAATTTAATTCAATTAATTAGAAATTTGTATGAAAAGTCATTAAGTTAATAGTTATATTTAAGAATTTCAATTCAATTAATTACGAATTTTTATAAGAATTTCAATTCAATTAATTACGAATTTTTAATTTACTTAAATAATTTATTAATTATTATAAGAGAGAATTAATAAAGCTAAATTTATTCATTATCATCATCACTCAGTCTGAAATCCTGCATTAAATTAGGATATGAGGAGGTTTAATAGTATGCAGCCTTACTCTTGTAGAGTAGAGAGGTTATTTCTGGTAAATCCATATGCGAATGAGACAACGAAAAAGTGATGCAGGGTAAAAGAGTAGATATAAAAATGATAAGCTAAAAGATTATATAAATAAAAATAAATAAATAAATACATAAATAAAATAAAATAGAACCAAAGAAGATACCTGATATGGTGCTCAAATATGCTAATACTTGAAACGTTGCAAAGTACGAATCTTCATGTCTCTAGTTATTTTATGTGTCTTTGTTCAGTAGCCCTGAGAGTATGACAATCCTATAGTACCAGATGGCCTCGCGAGACCATTCCTCATACACCTGAGCTGAGAAGCCAAGTAGTATGACAGAAAGACTTGCCCACGGCTCGCAATGACAGAAAGACTTATCCATGACTTGCAACTAGAATAGATAGATTGGACACTGGGGTTGGATTCCTAAGCAGTAAAATAGCCGTGCGAGCTTTACAGTAAATGACTCCCAATAACTTACTCATCTGTTTTGGTGCAACTTTAAAGGATATTATTTACCTGTATCTTAGCGTGCCAGAATTTTCTATTTCTGGCCAATTCCTCAGTAAGGGCCAACTATATCATATCTCTCTTGATCACTTCCCTCCAGTTCTTGTATGACCTCCCTTTTCTTCTTTTGTAGTCACTAAGGGTTATAAACTCATAGCGTCGCACCGGAGCATTAGGATGCCTCATGCTCATATGCACAAACTACCTAAGCCTAGTCTCTCTCAACTTGTCGACAATACTAGTCACTTGTACTAATTGAACTTGTTGGTAAGATTGTTAACAGTTTGGATACAATCATCTATATTGTACAAACATTACATTTAGTAATATAATATTAAAATCAAAAGAATATTTAATAAAGTAATATTATATAAAAAGAAAATTATAAATATCTTCATCTTTATATATTGGATCAAAATAACCTCCAATTGGTCGATTAATTTCACTAGTTCCCTCAGCATTAATACCTGTGGCTGTAGGAAAATTAAAAAACACAATATTAAGCAAGATAATATAAAGATAGATAAAATAAATATATTAAAAAAGAAAATAATTTACCATCAATATTTTCATCATTTAACCAACTTTGAGCACACATAAGAGCTTCCACAGTGCAATAAGTAGATCACGATGAGGAGTAATGACCCGACCACTAGTACTAAATGCAGACTCTGAAGTAACGGTTGATGGTGGAATAACTAACAAGTCCCGTGCAATGGCTTGTAAGATTGGGTAATTATATGCAAATGTCTTCGACCATGACAATATATCGAACGACTCACTTTTAGTTTTAGGAATACAATATATGGAAAAATATTTATCTAACTCTATCGTATTGTAAGAAATCCTAGCCCTTTTTTGTTTCAAAAAATTTGAAAGAGAATCTGTCAATCATGAGTCAGAAGAAAAGATCGAACTTGAAATTGAAGTCGAAGATGAACTGCCTGCAGCACTACTAAGATCCCGATCATGAGTTTTTTGCATTCTGACTTCATAATCGTTAAACAATTGATAACATAATTGTTGCATGGTATGTAGACGTTCTTGAGCTTCACCAGTATACAATGCATTATAAATATATTCAACCCTGTTCATCTTGTATCTCAAGTCCAATAATACTGCAATAATATCTCCAAACTTAGACTAATAAGAATTAAACTTCTCATTCATCCGCTCTGCCATAATCTGAATCAATCCACTGGAGTCAAACATCCACAATGATAAAGCATGCTTTATGTTAGACATAGTGCTAAAGATACCATGCGAAGTTGGATATTTTGTTCCTGAGAATAATTTAGTCCAATTATTGAATAATTTCAACTTCATACAAAGTTCTCTAGCCAAGTCTCATCGATTCTATAATGCTACATAGGTATACTGAGAATCCCTTTCGGCTATTCTAATAAATAGCTTAGCATATGGGATTGCCAACTCCAACATCTTAAAATTTGAGTTCCATCTGGTAGGACAATCCAAAATCAACTTTTTTGAATTTGGAATGCATAAAATTTATACAACATCTTTAAAATTTTAAACTCTTTTAGGAGTTGCGTTTTAATATAAAACACTATTCTGAATACACTCTATTGCTTCCTTTATCGTCTCCATCTTAACCTTCACAATCAAGTTAAGAATAAGCATAAAACAACGTATATGAAATAACTTACCTCCAGCCAATAAGCTCCCAACTCGCATCTTACCCTTTAACTTCTCAATCATAACATCATTTGTGCTACAATTATCGCTAGTGATGGAGGATACTTTGTTGTCGATGTTCAAATTCATCAAATAGTTTTTCAACACGTTTGCCAATTTTTCATTTGTATGTGGTGTCAGCACATAAATGAACCTATCATGAAAAAGCATACCAATATGAATCATAAATTCATAAAGTAATGAAAAAAATTAAATGAAAATAATATTAAAGAATATAAATTACCTCAGAAGTCTATTGCATAACTTCCAATCATTATCAATATAATGTGTTGTCACTGCCATGTATTGGTTCTCGGCTGTCCACATGTCCGTTGTTATGGCAATTCGTCCTTGAACAATCGACAATGTTCTTAATGTTTCTCTCTTGTCCTCATAAATTTTGAAAATATCATTCCTCAATGTATTCCGATTTGGAACCTCGAAAGTCGGTTGGAGTGAATTTAGAAATATCTATATCTCTTGCTTTCAACCCTGTATCTCTTGCTTTCAACTCTCTTGCTTTCAACCATAGGCAATGGTTGTTCATCTCCAATAACCATATTATCCATCAAAATTCTTGATCTACTATTGTTAAAAGTTGTTAAGGTCATTTCATTCTTTCCTTTCATAAGGTTAGGGGTAAAAAATGTTTGACCTTTTAAAACCATCTTCCTTCTAATACATGATTCTGTATGTCTCTTTAAATGAGACATTCCACCTATCGAGTCACTTGAATACAACTTATGATAATAATTGCACTCTGCTTTTTCAATTCTATTGATTGATATAGTCTTCTTAAAGTGATTCCAAACTTCACTTTTATGTTGACTAATTTGAGTTTTATTTGAACTTCTATCGTTACTTGGTGTTGGAATAGACGTTTCCACTTCTACTCTGGTAATGGATTAGAACTCTCAATTGAAGGAATATGTTCATCCATCTGACAAAAAAAATATAAATACTCGAGGTTAGAAACAAAAAATTGCAATTCAGTTTTGTATTTGATTTGTAATGTTTTACCCCCTATTTTTGGGTTGGGTTTATGGAAATTAAAAGATATTCATCCTGTAAATCATTACTCGGATATGGACAAAAAGAGGTAAATTATTGAGATAGAACATCTTAAGGGAAAGGAAAATAGATTAGGTCAAGAAAATAGATTAGGTCAGGATCTCCAAGTAGATAGATATTTTGTAATGAAAATAAAATGCTAACCTTTCATAACGAATAGTCCATAGTCATACATGGATTTGAAAAATATGTAAATCTAGAAAGGATGGTCAGAGCAATCATACTATATGTCTAGAATGACAGTCTTCACTCTCCTCCTTACGGTGTAGACTAAAACCTCAAAGATAAGACCACCATTCACGCTATAGAAGACTGATCCCACAGACTAAAACACACGATCCATAACTAATTGTGTGTGTTTAATTGGGCAGCTAATTTATTAGAGCGGTTTGTTTTATTTAAAGGTAGTCTAGAGAAGTTTCTCAACTTATATGTTTATGGTGCAAAGGGGTTTATGGAAAGGGAATTATTTGACGTTAAGATTATGCACAAAATCTCACCATAATTGCAACTAAATGCACCAATTTAATTCTTAATATTAATTTTATCAAACACTTCAAAAAATGTATTTTTGTCCAACACTTTCAGTGTATAATGTAATATAGTGATTTTGGAATAGAGGAACATAAACTACAACAAATAACAAAATGGAACTTTTATTTAGGTTAAAAACACTAATTACAATATGTATGAGAGCTAACATCATCAAAGTACCCCTGCACATATTATACACTTTATAGATAAAATAATCAACAATTATATATAGTTATATATATATCCCAAATCTTAAGGGATGTATTTAAATCTTAAAGAAGTAATATAGGTAATTGGAAATTATTATGCATGTCCATGTCAGATAACTTTTAGATGGGTTGTTTGACACCAATGGGTATAACTAAATTATGAAATAACTTTCGGCGTAGC
This sequence comes from Erythroxylum echinodendron, assembly GCA_027575705.1. Lineage (NCBI taxonomy): Eukaryota > Viridiplantae > Streptophyta > Magnoliopsida > Malpighiales > Erythroxylaceae > Erythroxylum > Erythroxylum echinodendron. Next base: position 21,922,757 of record JANZXR010000172.1, on the reverse strand, counting down.
TACCACTACTTGAGTCAACTATAAAGTTAGGGTGATTATGAACTCTCTATAACATATGTATTGCATTGTCACTTAGTTAATAAGATCGTGCACAAATTGTAAAGGTCAAATACTTAATGCCTTCATTTAATTTGTCAAGTACTTTACTAGAACATTTCACTAATACCTATTAGTTTTGGTGGTTAGCATATAGTACTAATTTATTTTGTTGCTAAGTTTACCCGAATGCATAAGAAAATCTCACCTAATGTCCTTACTAAAAGGAGCCAACATCTTCATCAGGGAGTTCTCAAAGCTCCTAAAGTAATTTTTGACTCCTATTATGTTTTTGTTTAAGCTAGTGAAATCTAGTTTTATCAATGTTTGTAAAACCTATAATCTATATTAATAGGAGTCATTTGAAGATACAATATGGTATCCAATTGTTTACAATAATAGGTAGACATATGGATCAACTTCTTAAATTTTATTTTGGGTCGGTTTTATATCAAAAATTGGAAACGTACACAAACGCTTAATTTCTTCTACCTTTTATACTGTAAACCCAAACTACCCTTGCACAAAGATGAATGGTATTACTACCTTTAATTTCATACTCCAATTCATTATAACTACAAAGAAGCGCAACTCAACTTTGAAGTTGAACTTTATCATAGAAAAGAGGACTGCAGCATAATACTAACTACTTAATATAATATGCTTCTATGCTCGTATAATTGAGTGATTAATAAGCTAATCCATTGATGAGCAAGAAAATATGATCCAAGACAAATGAGATGGTATGGCCATGTTTATGTTATGAACTCAATACTAGAGTTATTCTAGAGCTGTGAACTCAATATTAACTCGAGTTAATAGAAACAGAAGATGAAAATACTAATGTAGCAGGAAAGATGGTTTGATTAATATCTGCGAAATTTTATTAAACAAATTACAAGCATTATTCCATATTCCCAATATTAACATACAAAGTTATCAAATTAGCCACATCACATTTTAAGATAACCAAAAAATCAAAATGACGAAGAAAGAATGAGAGCTTACCTTTGACGTTGCCACAAAAGATGATATATGAATAAGAAGATAGAAGGAACAAAGTGAAACAGAGAAGAAGAACAGAGAAGTAAGTGAGTTCTCGAGGACGAAGGGAGTCCTTGGGGAGATTGTGATACTGTGAGTTCCAGGGATGAAGGGAGATGGAGGCAGGTAGGAGGTTGACAGACGGGTAGGGCGAGCATGCGATGGTGCGAGGGAGGGGACAACAGGCAGCTGGGAGGCAGGGTGGGTGTGGCGTGGCTTTCGTTTAATCAGTGGCAAAATGACATTGTTTTTGCTTGCAAGAAAATGACATTATTTTGTCTCGTATTTTATTAATTGTCTTAAAACAAAACGATGTTATTTTACTCTTAAAGCAAAATGATGTCGTTTTATCGATGGAACAAATATTTTAAACATGAACAAAACAACGTTATTTTGTTCCTGACTCTTGAGTGGGCACGAGCCATGCATCGGGCTACTTGGCTTAGGCCACGGTTAGGTCCGGCCATCTTAGCCCGTGGCTCATAGCTTGTGATTCACAGGCTGTGACTTAGTCCAAAATGCCACAGGTCATATCCAGCAGACCTGTGGGCCAGTTTGACTAGACCAAACCCATTGACCACGGACTGTGCCAGGTTTATTTTGACATACCTAATCTTAGTAGGAGAAATACAAGGTCTAAGCCATGAAAAAGGTGGAAGAAGGAAACCTAACTAGGAGGTTACATGTGTTAGAGATTAATGGGTGGAGGAATTTAGATGTTGTTCACAGTATTTAAATATAATTAATATTAGAAGAATATAGATATTTAAAAAATATCTAGACAAAGATAAATAATTTATCATACAAAGTAAATATTAGAGTGTGTTAGTAATTATAGCTAATTAAAATGTGTGACTATAATTAACTTAATACACCTATAAATATTTATCTATCTTCTTATCTCTTGTACCAAAAAACAAGTTTAAGTAGTTAAGAGCAGAGCTTGTCAAAATTCTAAATGTATAGGTTCTAAGTTACAAATTAATATTTGTAAATTATAGATAGAAAGCATTTGTATTATAACTTTGCTTTTCACTTATAATAACATTTTGTGTGTTTCATATTTATTCTAATTTTAAATGAGTTGCATTCTTAATCTATCCAGTTAATTATTCGAATAAGTGGTATTAGAGCTAGGTTAGGGTGCATATATCTACTTATCATATGCTTTGTGCTTAGCAGTTATAGTAGATCCTTTATATCAGAAAAATAAGTTAGATATTATTGACTTTGTGAAAATACTTGGTATTACTCACACGTAGAAGTCTTGTTTACATGAAATAGTAGGAGCTCTTTCTCTTAGAACAAGTAGTTTAGGATAGAAGAAACAACAACTAAATTTATGATTAAGAAATTCAGTAGGAATAATTTATTGTCATGAAAATTAAAGATGAAAGCTATAAAGAATAATTACTGCAGACATTAGCAGAAGGTCCAGCAACTTTATATATGACTCTAAATGCACTACAAAAAAAAAGGCAAAAGGCTACATTTTGTTTGCTATGATTTTAAAATTGCAGCTAAAGGTTGACCTTTTGTGACAAAATTTCAAAAAATCATTGCAAAAAGTTAACCCTTTGGCGACGATTTTCGATCGACCTTTAGCTATGATTTTAAAATCATAGAAAAATAATTAGCTAATGGTCAACCTTTGGTTGCATTTTTCAAAATCCTAGCTAAAAATGTAATTTTTGACTAAGTTTTGTAAAATCATAGCTAAAAGTACATTGTAGTTTTTTATGAAAAATTTGAATGTATTAAGCTTTGAAGGTGAATAAAAAATGTCACAACTTACAAATCAACTTAACATCTCAATACAGTGAAGATCACTTCATCTGGACCGCTAACAAAAAGGCATAGTGTGAAATAAATTGCAGAATTTTCCATGACGAATAAATTCTAGCACACAAGTAACCATAAAACTTAATTCATCGTGTCTTATTTGCCATGGCTATACCTGTCTCACCATGTACATCATTGACAACTCATCTTGCATATCAATAGTATAAAAACTTCAAAGGCTGTTTATCATTTCACTATATCATCCACAGTTACTTCTGGGATATCAAAACACTTCTGGGGATCCTTTTATCAACAGACTTAATCTGTCTTGACTTTAACATTTAACTAATTCACCATAGTTCTAAGCAATTCACACATTCCAATATGTTAATAAGTATTATCTATGCTGGAGCTTTGATCTTGGTTAGATGATTCCAAGCCTTACCTTATATGTTGTATTAATTTGTTATAAAACTACTCTTGAGTGGTACACTTGTCTTAAATGTTTTTTGAAATTTCTCTTGTCTCATATAGCTGTGATTGTCGATGATAAGACTATCTAAAAGCATTTACACGTGGTGCTGTTTCTATAGTTCTTCCATCGGGTTTGGATGCTATCTATGTTGTCAATCACAACATTTAAAGTGCATTAGTTTTGAAGCTCCCTCTGTATGTTACTATTGTAGTGACTTTTGAAGAATAAATGTTCACTAGTTCCCTCCGCTTCTTTATATAAACAACACCATCTGGTAAGCTGTGTGTATTTGGCTATCTTTTCAACTATTTTTAATCTGCCTTTGGTCACGATCCACAAAGTGAATGCTACATAGGGATGAAGATGACTAGGACATATATCTTTGTCTATGCCAGCTTGGGAAGTTGTTTAAAAAATATCTCCTTACAAAAGGAATTTGAGTATCTACGATCTGATAAGTGTCTCCAAACGTATTTATCTGTTTTCGTGTTGCAATGCAACAAGTTCCATATTTTTCTTCAGCTAGATAATTGGGAATTGTTGAACTCCGAAATTTATCTTTGCTTTGTAATGTTGTAGCAATTGATGTATCTAAGGGGATTGGCCTCTTTACAGCCTGCTTGGTTCACCTGCTGGAATAGATAAGGAATAAAATGGTTATTCTTAGGAATATAATAGATGAGGAATAGAATGGAATGAATATTACTTTGTTCAGTTTATTGCTAAAGAATTTTTAAGCTAATGTTTGGTTTGAAAGCGTAAACTTAGAATGACAATGAAATAACTAACAAAAGACCAAAATATCCATTATAGTCATCACTAACTACATTATTATTATTATTATTATTATTATTATTATTATTATTATTATTATTATTATTATTATTATTATT
>JANZXR010000172.1:21879347-21909222 GCA_027575705.1 Erythroxylum echinodendron | reverse complement strand
CCTAACTTCTCCGATTGACCTCACTTGGGCCTGTTTCTCAGGTCCGACCCGTTCTATGGAAACGGGATGTTACATAGAATACCTAAACAATTCTGCAATTTAAATGAAATAAAAAATAATGAGGAATCTTAATTACATGCACTATGTTTTCTTATAAAAGTAATAGGCTGATTATCTACCTTAAACCACATCCATTGATGGTCCGAAGAGTTTGTTGGTATAGGTATAGGATTTCTAAAGAAAAGATCTTGCAAATGCATCTTGTCATTTAAAACATTATAAAAACATCAACTAATTGTCTCACCTAACCTTCTAAAATCTTTCCTAATTACTTGATTTTTAATATAATGAGTAATAATATGTAAGAAAATTAATACTTGTTCATCAATAAGCATGTTTTTTATTGACTTTAATCCTCCTATACTTTTTAACATTTCACATAGTTTTAAAAAAGCTTGCCTATTCATCCTAACTATTGAAATACATGACTCATCATTGTCATGCATAATTCACCTCACATAATCTCGATTTGTATAAAAATTTAGAAAATAACTTCTAACACTTAGCTTATAACTATATAAAGAAGCCTCCGATGCTAGCAAATTTCATAGACAAATAATAGCATTACACAACTGCAACCATACAGTCAAGGTAACCACAATCATTTTTATTCTTTGGGCATTTCTACATAAACTCAAGCGTAAACAAGCCATGACTGCAAAAAATAAAATTCTAATGTATTTACATAAATTTGTTCAAACAATGTACCATGTAAGAGAGCAACTAAGAAATAATTCAAAATAGTTTGAATGTACGATGTAAGAGAACATCGATGAAATAAGTCTAATCTTACAAATCTATTGGAATGGACCTGTTAAAAAGCTTGTATCATGACTGTAGCTGAGACCAAGACTTGTCACAATCTAAAATTACAAATAAGTGTCTCATACATTCTTTTTGTCAAAGGAGCATAGCCCAAATACCATAGTCAGATACCCTTCAGCTCTGGTCAATTCTCCAAAATAATAAAATTTTATTTCTAAAGTTGGTCCTTAGAAAAGTAGGGCGTAATTGCTAGTGGATACTATTCCATTTTTCCATGTGGGTTATAAAAGGAAAAGAAGTCAACGAGCCTTTGATTTTAGAGGCTTATGCTTTTTTCCTATCAATCGTGTACTTTTAAAATGCATTAAATAAGTTCTTGACATTGACATAGTTTTTAAAATTATCAAAGTTCAAATTCAGTAAAAACATTATGGTAAAATAAAATTAGTCCATAATTCTATTTAAAAGGGAAGATTCACGGTTCAAATCTCTCATGCATAAACTATCATAAGGATAAATAGATGCTAAAGTTCATTGATTTCAAGAAAAGCAACAAGCTAAAATCACATTAGTCATTTTAAAAGTTATCCCAGTTTTAGGACAGAAAATGTTGGACAAACTTAAAACCATAGGAATAGGCATACCTTGTAGTTAATTGGAGGACTTTAAAGTTAGAAACACATTTTAAATTAGCTGCAAAAGCATTAAGAGGAAGGATGTAATTGATAATTAAAATATGGGATGTCAAATAAGTACTGCCGAAGCATAATTTCAAGTTAGAAAATCAAAAACTAAATTATTTCATTAACAGAGGATAAAATTTTTTTATATCCAACAATTTGTTTATAACCAATGGAAAATCAGGTATCTCATTTGATATTCAATCGATTGTTTCAAAAACATAACACTACATATGACAACAGAGGATGTTGGAAGATAATAAAAGGATCAGTTGTAGGCTGGCAAATGAAGACAGAATAGTGCTATTATAAAGATTCATTTGGTGTGAATTGTGAAAAAAAAGTGTATTCACTTATAAACAATTTATGTTTATTTTTCAGTTATCATATAATAAATCAAATATTTAAATAAAATTCAATTTTGTAAAAATAACATTTTAGGAAAAAGAGAAATTATTAACATGTTTTTTTAAATAAGCTCTTACTTCTCAACTGGTTTCTCTAATTCAAAAACCCTATTCTATTAAAATTGAAGAAATTCAAAATTTGATAATATACCGCCATTAATGAACACTTATAATAAAATTCAATAATTATCAAGGACATGCAAAACTTTGTCATCAATAAAACTAAGAATTATTGTAGGAAACGTTAAATAATTAACAGTTCCTTGAAGATTCACACCACACAACATAATTCCATACATTAGAAACAAAGGAGCATGATGATTGGTACTTTGTATTTAAGACAAAAAGGTCTTATGGGCAATCATCGCTTTCTCTTTAGGATATCTCTCAAGCGATTGTATGTCACAAAAAGGATATAAGTTACAAAATAAGATTAGAAAATGGTCTTTTAAAACTTTTTCTTGATCTAAAAATAAAGTTTTACAAGATCAAACTAAATTAGTGTAAACTTAGAACTATAACTAGATATAAAGTGTTGTTATTACACTTATAACTAAAATTTGTTCATTAAAACCTAAAATTATTCAAAGTTACTGAAATTAACAATTTAAAAAATAATTTTATTGCAAATGATACATAAAAATGTTATGTTATTTACCATTTAAATTATATTATATAACTATATGTAAAAGTGGCATTAAAGAACATGTATGAATAGTTTGTAGTGGTTCGAATACTCAAGTGCACATGATTCACTTTATCTTAAGCCATGATGCACACGAAGTAAGGGGGAAAGCGAGACCTTCCCCTGTAGTTCTCCCTTATGAATTGAACACACAAAAAAAAGGGAAATAAAAGAAAATTTATGAATCCTTACCACTGTGAAAGTGTTGTTTGGGAGTTTATTTTTAGGAGCCAAAATGAAGTTGGAACCATCTAAAATGTTTTGTTCAAGTTACCAACCTCTAGATAGGACTAATTAACAACTAATAACAAGATATTATCAAGACAACCACATTTTCATTCAAGTTGAAAAAATATGTATCAACGGATATACAACTTAATTGCATAGTTTATCAAGAAAGTCAAAAGGTAAATGTCAATTAAAACACTGAAAACTCATTATTTTATTTCAGTTGTTTCAACTGTCAACCACTTCAAACAATTTCATCATCAAACTACATACTTAAAACACAACTTTTCATGATTCATATTTCATCAAATTACACATTTCAACCTAAACTACTCACTCCAATGATTCCATTTGTCTTCTTTAATCCCCAAAAAAAAATGAAAACAAAAGATTGTAGGTTCCATAAGAAAATAAAAGGCATGGGTTTTATTCCTGTGAAAGAGAGACACAAATACAAGAATTACTCCAACATTGAGGAAAGCCAAATAGATGCATCAAAAGCATGTCTGAAAATTTATGACAAGAATGAGGGTATATATGAAGCATAAGTCAATAAGATAAAAAATTAAACTAGTTTTGAGAATCTGTGATATATATGTACATTATTCACAAACATTAATTTATGAGAATTTAGCCTTAAAGTTTCATATGTACTGCTAATCCAAATGACTTGTTGAACATAAAACTCTTTCCAGTAAAACTAGACGAGCCTTTTCTTTTCTTTTTTTTTTTTCTGTTTACTTATAAAGATCAAAGTTATGAAGATGAACAAACCTATAAACAAAACCTAATCGCTCACCCAATCGAAACAAAACAAAAACATAACTCCATCCCCCTCACCCAATCGAAACCCATCAACAAAAGCCCATCACCCATGGGAAAGAACATGAATAACTTACCTAAAAGAGAGGACAGATGGGAGAAGGTTGGGTTGATTTGAAAAGAGAGGCAAGTTTCTGGAGAAGACAATCGAGAGGTAGAGAGAGTGAAAATGAAGAAGAAGTGAAAGTAGGAGTGAAGGATAAAAATGTCCTAAACAAAATGACTTATTCTCGAAATACATAAAGTTAGGTGGGGATGGTCTTTAGTTATGACCGAAAGTTAAGGAATATCTAATCCTAGGATTAGTTATTCTGTGTATTTTTCCTAACCAAACAAAGGCATTCCTATGTTTTAAGAATACACCAGGAATAGAATACTTATTCCATTGAACTAAACATGCCATTAGGGAATCAACAACATTGAGTTAATCAATGGTCCCACAGAAATTATCATACCAAAAGTTGATTGACTTCCTACATGCTTCTATTCTTGATGAAGTAGCTATGTATCCATCTACACCATAGAGATTGCTTGTCCTTCATTAATCTCTAAAACCTTTTTGTAAACAAAATTGAGTTCATAGTTTTGATGGAATAAATCTCGAAACTAACTTGATTTCTAGGAGTGCAAATTTCTTTCAATTTCACTATAGTTTTGTGACTCCTCTCCTTACTACCTGTCCACAAGAAGTTTCTGAATAGAGTATCTATAGACTTCAAAATTGATCCTGAAAGAGATAAGTGGGAAGGACAATAGGTGTTGATAGAATTGAGGATCGAGTTAATAAGCTGAACTCCCCTTACTTGTGAAAGATGTTTGGAGCTCTAATATAAGATTCTAGCATGTATTCTATCAAGAAAATATGTATAATCCCTTGCCTTTAATCTTTATGGAGAGATAGGGATGCCTAAATATTTCATTAGGAACTCCTGTGACTAAAAAGTAGTTAAGGAAAAGATCGTTTGTTAAAATTCGAGGCACTCTTAGACAAAAATATGTTGCTTTTGGAAAAATTTACTTGAAGTTATGATGTTGTATGGAATATCTTGAGAGCTTTAATCAAGGTAGAGATAGAAGTGGCATCAACTTTTAAAAACAGGATCATATCATCTGCAAAAAGAAAAAAAAATTGGTTGGTCTAAATTTACTACGTTTAGAGTGGTATTTGAAATCCTTGATCTATGCCATAACATACTCAATGATTTCATAGAGGGTTTAAATCACCAAGATGAAGATGTATCACTACAAAAAAATGTTTTTTAGCGACGTATATTACCGATGGAAAACATAAACATTCCGTCGATAAGTTAGGTTAGTGATGAAATTTATTGACGGACAAAGGTGTCGTAGAAACGGTCGTAGCTAATTATACTAACGTTGTTTGTGCAGTCAACCGTTGTTAAATTACCAACGGTTAATATTTTTCCGTCGGTAGATTTACTGAAGGTATTGTTTGTTTTGTCAGAAAGTTTGTTACAATATTACCGACGGTTATGTTTGTTCTGTCAGTATACTGATAGTTATTCTACAACAAATCCTGCCGATAAATTTGGAAACAAAATTGGTTATTTCGTTTATGATTACTGATGGTTTGTTGTCTTTCATTGGTAAATAGAATTAATTTTACTGACGAAACAACAAATGTCCATCAGTAAATTAACTAGAAAAGTTTTTTTAAAAATATACCGTCAATAAATTTTATTTCATAATCTTATGCTTGATGCATAATTTAAACAATTATGAATTATCTATGCATAATAATTTGATTTATTTATACATTTAATTTTTTTAAACAAAAAGTTAATTGATGATATAAAGTTAAAATTATCGTAATTGATAATAAAAGCATTAAATTGTATATGATAAGTATTTGTAATTCTAATGAAGTGACTATAAGTACACTATTGATTTGGTGACTGTAGATGCTCTGATTTGTGTGATGAGGTGTTACCCATCTTTTTCAACTCATCCACCTTATTATGGAGCTGAGCTATGTACTCCATTGACTGTTGCAACTGAGTTGCCAATGTCTGTGTTATACTCTAAAGCTTTTAGACTTCATTGGTTATAGACTGCCCATTAGATGCTGCTATACTGGATGTGGAAGATTACGAATAACATGTGTTCGCAAATGAACCTAAGCTGAATATCCCTCCACGACGGTCCCTACCACCCATTGTATGAAGATAGATTTGAGTCTCATCAACATCTTCATATTGCTGAGACTATCGTTGAATGCTTTCTTATATTTGGTCCTATCAGAAGGCAATGTTTATATTAGTAAGTAATAATTATTAAGCATTAATATTAGACCATAAATTTCACATACATTTAGTTCTCTACATCGGGTGTTAACGAATGTCACACCGTCATATTTCTTAGTGTGAGTGTATAAAAAGAGATGACGGGGTGTAGGCTTCATGTCTATAGGATTTTTTATGCAAAAGAATTAAATGTTATAAGTTCACTAGAATTTATAAAAAATTCGGTAGAGTTTCCTTTGTTTTTATGATATTTACCCCCTATTGAATAAAGAAAACAAGTCAACAACACAACTATATATGGAACCAGACATTTATAACATTACCATTCTTCATAATACACATATTTTCATTCCAAAATTCACACATCAAATTCAATTGAAATACAAAAAATTAAAGAAATCAGAATATAAATGTAAAGTGTAGATACTTACAAGTCTCTCAGCATGCTTTTGGTGGGCAATAAATCCTCCCATATGTAAGGGAAGACTCTCTCCCTCCGGTCCTCCATGTCTGTTGGTAGAATTACGCTCTGAAATAGACATTACCTCAAGTGATGCCCAACACTATTGCCAACGACTCCATATTTTTTCAAACATATAAGGTGGTCGTACACCGGCCTTGTGTATTGCACTAATAAAGTCTCGATAACGTGTACGTGCTTGTCTCCCCCATACTTTATAAATGACTACATCAAATTCATAATCTCAAAAAAATTCTTTCTAAAACAAAAGGAAAAACATTCGATAAATACTTATAATGTAATACTATTTATCTAATTAATGTATAACAATTAATTAAAAAGAAAATAATAATTTATGTTATACCTTAAACTCTTGATAGTAAAATTCCTTTGTGGCTTGAGAGATATTCTTCTATACATAACCCTCAAGATCAATCTTCTCTTTGAATTTAGATGTCATGTTTCTTGAGCACGGTACAGACGGAATCAACCTAATATAAAAACAAATAATTTTACCATTTTTAAAATTTAAACTTATAACTTAATTATAAAAATATAGTGTTTCATGTATTTTCACTTACAAATTATTGACAATTGTGATGTAAGTTCGTCCATCAGGTCCCTCAGCTCCAGGATGGCAATTGCCTCCTTCATCCTCATTGTTTACCCCTGATATTTCTGTTGGTATAGGGGTAGTGAATGATGTAGGGGTGGTAGATGGTGCAGCAGTAGGTACGGAAGGTGATGCCTCATCTACAAGTGTAGTAGCTGGAGGGGGAGGAGGTGATTCAGTTCCAGCTGTTACACCATGAGATGCTTCACTTGTACAGTAAGTAACTTCGAATCGTGGTCTGAACCTTGATCACATTATACCCTGTTTTCTCTTTGGTGGCATATTTTAACCTGAAATTAATATTTGATTGAAATTTCTAGAAATATAACAATTTGAATTCAATAATTTATACAATACATTGAAAAGGAAATAATTGATTTGTTGAATATAATATTTAATTACATTACCCTTAAAAGGTATAACCGACTGCATTATAAACCATTTGCATCTCATTTGCATCCACATTATTTGTTCTAGATCCAATCCCCCCTTCAAACGCATTTAAGTTCATTGACGATTGTACTTCATTATCCCTTGAGGTGCTACAAATCAATGGTTTCCCATGTCGTGTCCACTCAAAATAATTTGGGACAAGCCTTTTTCTCAACAAATGCCCATTCACTTCATCAATAGGAAGGAAACGAATGTGTTTGCACTTTTTATATAGACATTTGATCTTTAGGCCATCCATATATATAGGTTGAGAACATGCATAATGAATAAAAGCTTCAACTCCCTCAATAAACTCAGGATTAATGAAACCATCAGGTGTTAATTGTTTATACATCCAAGATTTATCAACATTACTCATTTCTGCAAAGCTATTAATTTTAAATAGTGATTCCATAGTTAGTATCCTTCATGCCTAAAGTTTACAGAACATCTAAGCTTTACAAAACATCTCCTAAGTATGAACCATTTGAATTAATGACCTACAATTGATTTCAAAACTATGATACTTGGCATTGTTTACACCTGTGAATCAAGAAAACAAGTTCTCACTGTGACTCCTAGGAAATTTTCACCGATAAGCCTCACCGAAGCTATACTATAGGTTTTTAGTCTATATAATGTCCTAGGGTTTATTATGTAAAGAATTGTTCTTGTCTATAAAAAGTGTTAATTCCTTGTGTTAACATTGAATTTGCATTGATCACATTAAAGTTTAAGTATTAATCAATCGAATTAATGACCTATAATTGATTTCAAAACTATGGTATGTGGCATTGTGTACCCTTGTGAATAAAAAAAACAAGTTCTCTCTATGACTCCTAAGCTCGTGGAATTTTTCATTGATAAGCCTCATGGGAGCTACATCACGGATTTCCAGCCTATATTTTATTATACCTCAAATCATCCATAATATCTTAAACTCATTCTACATACAATAAATGCTTATGTAATCATACATCTACTCATTAAAGATTCAAACATAACCTAAAATAAATAGTTAGACTATTAAAGAAGAACATAAAAACTCATCAATCACTATGCCATTGGCCCTAGCACACATATATCCTAAGACATATTAAATGAAACTAATATAAAATTGAAGAAATAATACCAGGCAATTTCGTTAGTTTTCTTACTGGGACAAGCTTTGCTCCAGTTGCCAATGCGATGGGAGGCCTAAATATAAATCTTCAAGCTTCTATTCCTAAAAAAGAAAATTAAATTATATAATAAGAAACGAACTAACAGCTTAAAGTTGAATCAATGAGCATATCTACATGGTGAATGATGTAGGTTTTGAGGAAGCTATCACTAAAGAAATGTGAAAATTTCTATTTTCCTTCAAAATAGAAGTTAATGAAAATCATGATTCACAAACTGAATTGTGGAAGTTACATTAAAAAGTTTGATTTTATATTTGTGTGACTGTTGCTTGAAAGTTCTTATTAGAACTTTTATGATGATGATTAACTTATGAAAGATATTTGTTAGATGTATGCAATGAAGGATAAGAAAATTTTTTAGTCTGTGTTTTATTAATAATTGTTTGATTTGACATTATTTTTGTGGTATATAAGTAAGAGGATGTGATTTTTTTTCCTAATGATTGGATCCTATAATGATTGATTTCACTTCAACACTCACTTTTGATGTATTGAAGAAGAATATAAAGACAACAACAATAACAAAGATGGTGAAAAAGATACAACCTGGTGAATATGAATATAAGAACCTAAAACTTGTCATAGTTGGGCTTATTTCCTACTTTTCCATTTGGTATGTAATTTCTCTTATTCTGAAGCTAAAATTGGTGTATTTGAACCATGTTTAAATGCTTAAAGAGATGCAAATTTTAATGTGAATATTACTATATTAACTTAAACAAACGTATTTTAATATTGCCTATATTAACCAAACTTTGATCAACAGACATGTTCAAGTGCTTAAAGAAATGCTACATGAATATACAATGATAACATTGGTTGCTTTCATTTGATGGAAATGTTTGTGCTAAGAGACATTTCATTAAACAATTTATAGGCAACCTGAAATATCTCTAACTAATAACAAAACAACTGCATTTTTTCATTATTTACTAACAATAACATATTTAAACAACAAATAAATGAATAATTCAACTAAAAAATGAATAAACAAAAAATCGAAACAAAACTCACCCACCCACCAATGGTCATACATATAATCATCTAACATCTTCATTTTTTGGAGACAAAATTAACCCAATAGTTTTGTTACTTGAAAATGATGCACAATGGACTAAAAATGAAGCAAAAATTGAGGGTGGAAGCTTAGGAGGAAGACTACTGACTGCGTTAATGGTGAGACGAAGAGAGAAAATAGTAGGGGAGAGGGGGAACTTCGGGTGTTATTAAGTCTGTTGATAAAACGTTGTCGTTTGGATTAAAACCAAATGATGTCATTTTATTTTATGAACAATTCGACAGTTACTGACGGAACGACATTTTCATTGGTTTTTTAGTGACAAAATTATGGTCCCGTTAGTATTCAAGATGTTTATTTTCCCTACCAGTTGTTGCTGCCTACTTTTTTGACAGAATTTTGTGTTCCATTGCTATAGTATGTTAGAAAACTTGTAGGAATATTTTCCCATCCACGTTTACACACGAATGTTTTGGCTGTCAAAAAAACAAAATTTTTTTGTCAACTTTACCAACAAATAATACATTTCTGTTAGTAATTTGTTATTTTCTTGAAGTGTATGGAGAAAAGGGATCTCCTTGCCTGATCCCTTTGCTACTTTGAAAAAACCTGATAGGTTGGCAATTCATCAAGATGTTATGAGAAAAAGTTGTCAAGCATTGCTCAATCCACCTTATGAATATTCCTGGAAATTCCATAGGCTGTAGAATATTTGTGATGAAGCTCCAATTAACATTATCATAGGCTTTCCTAAGGTCAATTTTGATACAATAATTAGGTTTGCTTTTGTTCTCAGAATAATTGTTAATGAGCTCCTGAAGTAACAGAATGTTATCACCAATTAGTCTTCCAAGTATATAAGCACCTTAAATGTAAAATAATATTATTTATAATAATTCTAATTAAAAAATAAATTTATCTAACAACAATCTCATTTCAAAAATTTATAAAAATATAAAGTCAAAATTAATTAATATCAGACATTTTTACTTTTTATTTTTCTATTTTAGAATATATAATTTGATAATTTTTATATCATGTCACAAAATTTTCATATAGGTTTAACATGAAGTTTCAAATGTATTGTCTATAAATTCTATTTATATATTCTACTTAATTTTATTAATATTTAATATTTAATTTCCATTTTTAATGACATTGTAATTTTGTTTAAATATACTGTAATTAATATAATAATATATGGTAATTAATATGATAATATATGAATGTATAGATAATAATTATAAATATTATGACGTTATATGGTACTTAATATAATGACATATAAATGTATAGATAATAGATAAAATTTGTAATATCTTAATTATATATTATTCTATTTAATTATATTATTCTATTTATCATATATAAATCCTATATTATTTTATAAATAAATTTGTATATTATATTATAATTTTACACATAAACTTTTGGTGAAAATTTTAAAAACTATTGCCAAAGCCAAACATTTAATCAATCTTTAGAAAGGTTAGCAACAATTTATGAAAGTGTCCTCCAAATCTAGTGTTTATGAACGAAAATGACGATTTATGAAACCTAATACTAGCTGTCTCCTCTAGAATCCTCCTCTCTCACACGTTTGAAGTCTCCTCCATTGTCCTCTCCTCTCTCATTTCCAACCTCCTGCTCTACCATCCTCCTCTCTCATGTTTCCAACCTCCTCTATTGTCCTTTTCTCTCGCGCTTCTAGTTCTTCCACCATCCTTCTCTCTTGTGTTTCTAGTGTCCTCCTTTGTCCTCCTCTCTCTCATTTCCAACTTGCTCTAGCATCCTCCTATCTCTCATTTCTAGCCTCCTCCAACGCCTCCTTGCGTTTCCTGCTCCTCTTTGTGTTTTTGACCTCCTCATTGTATTCCAATCATCCTTTTCTGAACATCGTGTACCACCCTCATCCTCATGTTCCATCCTCTCGCCAAAACATTGTCTTCACTACATTTTCAAGCACCCATTTACTTTATAGTTTAGGTAATTTGATAAATATAATTCCATAGAATTTGAATCATTTAATTTTAATTTGTCAATTGCGTTGCTCACTCATACATCATTAGTCATATGCCAATTGTAATAGTTGACACATACATGAAGTGAGAAGGTGAAAGGTTCGGTCTTTTTCACTCAATTCTTTCATTTATTCTCTCTTTTCATTTGATGGATTCTTTTTCAATTCCTTTCCCAGTGACAACTAGTCAGTTGTTTTAGCTCTTTCAAAAGAGAGAGAGAAAGAAAGATGGTGACTTTTATGGAGAGGAGATCTTTCTGACCTACAATTGCTTCAAAATATGTTTTTAATGGATACCCACTTTTAATTTTTCACTAATTGTTCAGGTATTACGATTTTAGTGCCTAGATGGTGACGTGAGTATGGAGATGATTTGATGAAAGGTTCTCCGAAAATCCTTGGAAGTTAATAATGGTGGCATCGACTTGATGGGTTTTTAGATCTTTGGAAGTTTCGGTACAGAAGGACAAGGAAGAACAAAATTCGAAATTCAACAAAAAAAAGAGGATACGTAAGGTTCAATCCCTGCTAAACCTCATAAATACGTGATTCGAGCAACCTAGATGATAGGAACTAAATCCAAGAAGGTTAAATCAAACAAGCACGCCATAATTTGGGAAAATTGATAAGTGAAATATTAATTCATGTTTAAATAAGAATAAGAGGAATAAACCTCACTATAGCGGCCACACAATCAAGAAAAATAGTCGTCCCCCTACAATAACCCTAATGAACTTATTTATACCTAGGTTTAATAATAAGTACTTGGGCTTTGACATAGGCTAGCCCAAAACAAAAAAAAGGTTTCTTAACCTAAAATATTTAAAAGGTCTAATATATGAGCTTAATAGTCTAAGTCTTTAAGTCCTAAGGGTATCAGATCCAAGGATTTAAGTTAGATAGATCAATATGGGCTGGTATTCATAAAGCTCTCCTCCCACAGGCTTGGATTGTTCCATCCTCTCCAAAAGATAGACTACATGTGCATAGAGAGCCTCCTTAAGTCGCTTGACCCTAGCTCCAGTCATGGGCCCAATTGGCATAGCTAGCTGTCCTCCCATGCCTCTGTAATTTATGCTAATTCTAGGGTGATCTGTGCTCCTGCTCACATAAGTCCCTCCCTCCTCAAGAAGATTCGTTCTTAAATTTGAATCTATATCAAAAGGAGATAAGTCTGTAACATTAAAGGTACCAGACACGTCATACTTGCCTGACAAGTCGATCTTTTAAGCGTTGTCATTACTTTTCTCCATGACTTGGAAAGGACCATCACCCCACAGGTCCAGCTTGGATTTCCTATGGGTAGGAAAATGCTCCTTCCTAAGGTTCGTCCAAACCCAATCTCTAGGTTCAAAAGTCACCAACTTCTGTCCTTTATTGGCTTGAGGGGCATAGACCTTGTTTCTTTCCTCAATGTGTTGTCCTACCTTCTTATAAATCTCCTTCACTATTTCGGCATTCCTCTTCCCTTCTGTGCTAGATAACTCACGGAAAGGTAAAGGAACAAAATCCAAAGCATTCAAAGGATTAAAACCATAAACAATCACAAAAGGCGAGAACCATTTGGTAGAATGAACTCATCTATTATATGCAAAATCAATGAATGGAAAGCAATCACCTGAAATTTTCAAATTTATCCTTACAACAGTATGCAACAAAGTCCCCAAGGTTCTATTCATAACCTCAGATTATCCATCAGTCTGTGGGTGGTAAGTAGTAGAATATAACAATTTAGTTCCCAACTTTCCTCACAATACACGCTAAAAATGATTCAAAAACTTAGCATCTCTATCTGAAACAATAGACTTAGGAATACCATGCAATCAGACAACATCTTTAAAGAACAAATCAGGAACATGCATAACATCATTAGTCTTATGGTATGCAATGAAATACATCATTTTACTAAATCTGTCCACAACAACAAAGATGCTATCAAACCCCCTCTTTGTCTTAGGTAAATCGAAAACAAAGTCCATAGATATATCCATCTAAGGGTCAGTGAGTAAAGGCAAAGGGGTATACAATCCATGAGGTTTAGAAGTGGATTTGGCCTGTCTACAAATAATGCATCGGCTACATACACGCTCCACATCCTTGCACTTACATGGCTAATGAAAATTTTCATGCAAGATGTCTAATGTCTTGGTAACACCAAAATTCCCCATTAACCAACCACTATTGGCCTCATTCATAAACAGCTCACGTAACGAACAATTAAGTACACACAATTGATTTCCATGATATAAATAACCATAAGACCTAAAGTACTTGCAAAATGAGCCATATTCACATGCGGCATACACACTAGCAAAATCCACATCAGTGGCATACAATTCCTTAATTTTCTTAAATCCGAACAACTTAGAGCTAAGAGTAGAGATTAAGGAATATCTCCTAGAAAAGGCATCGGCCACCACATTTTCCTTCTCTTGCTTATAGTGCAACACATATAGAAAGGTCTCCAAAAACGCCATCTAAGTTATATGTCTCTTACTCAACTTACTGTAACGTCCCAATAACCCATGTTAGGGGCTTGGACCCTTGAATAGTGTAAATGAGAGTATATTGAGAAATTAGAAGTGCATTTCATACATCATATGCCACATCTAAATATGTGAATTGTGTTGATATTCATGAAAAAATTATACATGCATTCATTGACATTTTCTGGGGTCTGAAATGTTTAAAATGTTCATTTTGTGAATTGTAACAAGTTTATGCCTTGAATTTTAGTACTATTGATTACAAGTAGTAAATTTGGAATTAATTGATATAATTGGAAAATTGAGGGATTATAATGTATATTTGGTCTAGAAAAAATGTCAAGTGATAAGATAAATTGATACATGAAAATTAGAATAATTAAGCCTATAATTGAGTGACATTTGGCATTGATCATTGTGGGACAAAAGGACTAGTAAGTTGATGACAAATGGCATTGATTAATGGAAAAATGGCTCCTGTACTTAAATGAAATGTGAAGTAGCTTTAATGGTAACATATGGCAGCACCTATACTTAATAAGTATTGAACATGCCTTTAGACATGTGGTCATTTCATTAGATGACATGAAACACCTTAGGTGTAACATTCAGTAGGAGCAAACTTGGTTAAGGTCATTTCTTCTTTCTTCTCTCACTCACATCACCGAAACTCTCTTCTTTCATCCCCCTGAGCTTGCTTATGTTTATGCCTAATTGTTGTGAGAAAAATCCATATTTTAGCCTCACAAAGTTAAGCAAAAGATCAGCTTGAAATTACCTTACTAAACATAGCTGAAATACATTTCAGTTCCACCCTGGATGTATGATGATTCTGCATTTTTGGACTATTGTTTTAGAGTGACTTTCCAGCTTACTTGAGAGCCTAACAAGTAAGTAAATATTTATCTTTATAGAATTGTTAATGGTAAAAGAATGATACCTGAATTGGAATGTATTACAAATGGGATTGATGATTAAAGTGTGCTGGAATCTGTTGGCTGTAGTGTTTTTACTAAACATGCATATGTATTTTGGCCATAACTTAATATGTGAATATCCAAATTGGATTAATTTTGATCTAGAGTAAACTGGCGACATATGGGCTACATTTTTCTTGAAGGAATTGAATTCGAATTATGTTCTTAAGAGTCTTGAAATTTAGCTTAAAGTTGAGAATTGAGTTCTGTCAAGGTATGAGAATACTATGTGGTATTTTGATTATAGCTTGCACAATACTGAACCAAAATGCATGAAATTGATTTCATTAGACACTTAAAGACATTTTTTCCTCTACATAAAAATTTAAAGCCATTTGAATTGAATTGAAAAAGATTGATTGGATGAAAGAGAGGTAGTCTGCTGGAATATTATGAGCTAAAATATTTTCATTTAACATTCTTTGGTATTTTGCTTATATCTTGATCTATAGATTTCCAAATGAGTTCATTCTTGATTAAAATTAAACAAGAGACATATTTATATGACTTTCTTAAAGAAGTGTAATTTTAATTCTATCTCTAAGAATTTTAAAATCTAGATTGAAATTGAGTCTTGGCTTAGGCTATATCACTACCCGAGACAGAAATCGTGTTCTGTTTTTATCAAATTAACTGTGTTGATATATGTCGAATAAGACAAAGGTGTATCAGCATAATGTTTGTAATTTTTGGATATTGAAATGGAGAGACGTGATTTGTACAACTTTGAGTGCATGATCATGCACTAGCTAAAAGTTTAAATGTACTTAGTCTGAAGTATTGTGACATAACTCATAGAATAACGAATCAAATTGTATGATCTTGATGTCATTAGAAACTTAGGACATTGAGGAACATTTTTCTAGAAGGGAGTTTTGCCAAATTACTCCATTTACCTAGTCGAAATACTCATCAAATGTTGACTCAAAAGTTTGTTTTCAGAAAAAAATCTGAAATGATCAATGAGGTTATGGTATTATACTCCAATTGTTTTATTGAGGTGCAAACCCTAAGTATAGATTAAGTTATGTGAGATTTGAACTATAAATGATCATGTTCTATGAAAGATGGATACCCCAGATTGTCACTGAATATGTATTGGACATATTTTATATACATAGATGCGCATAAATGAATACTTATACAATTGTGGAAAATTGTAATGTGTAAATGTGTTTTGCATGATATAGAGGAGCATTTAGAGCGCCATCATCCAGACATTGCCAGGATTTCAAAGCAATAGCTTTCTAGAGCGATTTGTAGTAACCTAGATGGTCTCACTTAATGTTTGTTTGTTATAGATTCTGCACTGAATATGAAATGAATTGTTTATACTGATTTCGGACATGAAGGTTCGAAGATTATGATGGATGAATGTGATATTGAAGTGTTTCTTGAATGTGAATTTGGTGAAATATGTGTTACTCAATATGTTTTCTTTGAATGCCAGACTAAGGATCGATGATATATGTATATGGGACTAAAAATGTGATTAAATGGGAATGAGATTGAAAATGGGAATGATTGAAAATATAATTGATTGAATATGAATGAGATACATTTCATACATGAATGCATGATCAGATAATGATAGTTGTGACATAAGTAGCCACCGAAAATGAGATTCAAGCTCTAAAATGTGGTATAGAGCCAAAGGCTCGATATATACAATAAGCCCTGTATCTTCAACGGGTAAGGGACATTATCAATGAGCCCGATATCTATAATAGATATAGGACAGTTTAGGCACTTAGTCATAACAATGTAATAATTGAAAGTGGGTCAAATGAACATTGCATATGCACTTATTAAGTGTAACTGACTGATTGAATTGTAATGTTAATATGTACTTAAATGAGATTGGGATATATGGATTCTATGATATATGGTGCAAATTGTTAAATGGAAAATTGTGAATTATGTGTTTGTATGATTTGGTACGTGGTATGAATTGTGTGAACCATCGAGGATGGTTACATCATTGAGTTTACAAAACTCACCAAAATTGCAACGTTGATATTTTAGGTTCGATAAAGGACATTAGAGATAGACAGACTCTATGAGAAGACTAATTCTTGTATTTTTTCAAGAAATGGCTCAAAAGTCAGTCGGCTGAGACTAAAGGATTATTTAGTAGTTTATGTGCAATTCCTCTATCAAGCAGTGTGTTATGTATAGGGATTTGATATTGTATATATTCAGATAGTTTTGTAAAGCTAAAATGTAAGTTTGGTTTTTATGAAATGAAATGAGGAATGTAGTTGGTTTTAAAATTTGGTGACTTTTCTATATAATGGTTGATGCCATGATTAATTTGGATATGTGTTTGCTTTACCAAGCCATTATTATAGATTATATACTGGAATGTCTGCAGGGTATTCCGGTATGTGATTTATGGTAGTGGGGTGTTATATTTTAGTATCAGAGTATGGCTGGCATCCATAGGGTCATATAGAAATGTTAAATATGAAATATAGTGAGAAATGCGGATGATAATGGGAGTTATTGTTTATGACAGGTCATCTAACGTAGGTGATCAGGAAGGACACTCAGCTGACTTAGGATCAACAAGAGCCAGTAGAGAGTCTTTTGTGCCTCGACCTGAGGGAATGCCTCTAAGAGCTCCTGAAAGAAGGAAGAAGAGGTACGATAGGCTACGAAAGTAGAGGGTTGTGGACTTCTACGGAAGTACAAATCCTGCAGAGGCTGAGAGATGGTTAAAGAGGACCAAGCAAGTATTTGATCAAATGGACTGTAAGGCTAATGAGAGATTTGATTATACAATCTTACTAATGAAAGGTCCAGCATATCAATGGTAGAAGACTGTTACAGGCAGTACCACTAGGCCTTGCAATCTAAATTGGGGAGACTTTCTGAGGGCCTTCAGGGAAAATTATATGCCCAAAATCTACCTAGACAAAAAGATAAAGGAATTTATAAATCTGAAACAGGGCAGAATGTCAATAGCAAAATATGAAATCAGATTTAATGAACTGATGGATTATGCAACTGCCTTGATTGCTACTGAGGAAGAAAAGTGCAGGAGATTTTAAGATGGATTAAATATGGAAATTCGGACAAGGCTAATAATCACCAACCTAAACAGTTTTTCTGAGCTCAGGGCAACTGTGATATTAATAGAACAATTATTGAGAGATGATCAGGGAGAACGCAGACAAAAGTCTACGAAGAGGCCTAGTGAAATTCAGAGTATTTCTGACAGGAAGTTCAGTAAGCGTCAGGCCATTTCGACCACCGGTTGTATCAAGATAGTCGGGGTTTAGGCAGGGGTAGTTTTGTACAGTCTGGCAGTGGAAGAGGTGCAATGTCAAGTCAAATACCCAATTGTGAGTACTGTGGGAAGAAGCACAGTGGTGAGTGCTGGAGATTGTCTAGAGCTTATCTTAGATGCTGCTTATTTGATCATCAGGTTAAGGATTGTCCTGCTACAGTTAGAGCCTAGTTGGTATTAGAGAGGGATCAGTAAGTGAGACTACTGTTTAGTAGAGTCGAGCTAGATGGTTTGGACAGAGAGACCGAGGTAAAGGCAGAGTGAGTTCTGGAAGTCCTTCTGTCAAGACTGAGGTTCAGAGCAACAAACCCCATTCTCATTCCTGAGTATATGCCATGACTAGACAGGAAGCTCAGGAGAATCCTGATGTCATTGCAGGTGTACTACTTATCTTTGATTTTGAGACTTTTGTATTGCTAGATCCTGGATCTACGCATTCTTTTATCGCACCTCATACGACATCCAAATTGCATTGTGATAAAGAGTTACTGAGATGTAGATTGGAGGTGAGTACACCGATAGGTAGTATCACTGTGATTAGGAAAGTCTACAAGAGGTGTGTGATTCGAATTGATTAGGTAGAGTTGGAAGCAGACTTGATTATATTACAGTTAAAGGAAATAGATGTTATCCTAGGCATGGATTGGCTCACTGCTAATAGGGCCATCATGAATTGCTTTACTAAGGAGGTAATTTTAGAATTTCCTAATCAACCAAGAGTAGTGTTCAGGGTATTAGCCAAGCAGTGCCAGCTAGACTGATCTCATTCATGAGTGTTTTGAGGTTAATGCAAGGGGGATGTGAGGGCTATGTAACCCACATTATTAATACTAGAACTGAGCAGAATATACAGGACATTCCTACTGTTAAGGAATTTTTGGATGTGTTTCCCACTGAATTGTTTGGTTTACCTCTAAATTGAGAACCAGAGTTCATAATTGACTTGGTTCTGGGTGTTACTCCTATATGCATTCCTCCATATAAGATGGCACCTATGGAACTAAATGAGTTGAAGGCTCAACTATAGGAGTTGCTAGAAAAAGGTTTTATTAGACCCAGTGTTTCACTTTGGGGAGCTCCATTTCTATTTGTAAAGAAGAAAGATGGAGCCTTGAGACTGTGCATCAATTATAGGCAGCTTAATCGGGTCATAGTAAAGAACAAGTACCCATTGCCTAGAATTGATGACTTATTTGATCAATTACAAGGTGCTCAGGTATTTACCAAGTTAGTTTTGATATCTGGGTACTATCAGTTGAAGATAGTAGAGGATGATGTACCGAAGAGTGTCTCAGGAGCAGGTATGGGCATTTTGAGTTTTTAGTAATGTCATTTGGGTTAACTAATACCCCAGCTACATTTATAGCCTTGATGAATAAGGTATTTCAGCCCTATTTGGATAGACTTGTAATTGTGTTCATTGATGACATACTTGTGTATTCAAAGAGTAGAGAAGAATATGATGAGCATCTGAGAGCGATTTTACAAATTATGAGGGAGAAATAATTGTATTCTAAATTTAGTAAGTGAGAATTCTAGCTAGATTAAGTAGTATTTTTGGGTTATATAGTATCTAGATAAGACATACAAGTGGATCCAATGAAGATAGAGGCAGTGATGAATTGGGAAGCTCTGAGGAATGTATCAAAAATCCTAAGCTTCCTAGGATTAACTGAATGTTATCGGAGGTTTTTCGAGGGGTTTTCTTTAATTTCGACCCCTCTGATTAAACTTCTGAGGAAGAATGTAGCATTCAGATGGGATAATGATTGTCAGAAGAGCTTTGAGGAGTTGAAACATTGGTTAACTACATAGTCGACCTTGACTATTCCATCGGGAACTGGTAGATATGTAGTATACAGTGATGCTTCACATTAAGGATTGGGATGTGTATTGATGCATAATGGCAAAGTGATAGCCTATGCATTGAGACAACTAAGGTCTTATGAGATTAACTATCCAGTACATGATTTAGAGCCAGCCATAGTTATTTTTCTATAATATGGAGACATTATCTATATGGAATGAACAAAAAATTTGAGGTATCTGTTAAGTCAGAAAGAACTGAACATGAGATAGAGGAGATGGGTAGAGTTATTGAAAGATTATGACTGTACAATTGAATATCATCTGGGAAAAGCCAATGTGGTGGGTGATGCTTTTAGCAAAAAGTTGAATACCAATGTAGCTCAGATCCAATTATCGAGGTTACCAAGGACTATGATGAAATTGATGGATAAAGTTACGATGAATCCTAAGTTTGAATTTGAATTGCGGGATGAAACATTATGGTTAAACCAGAGATTATGTGTGCCTAATGTTGGTGATCTAAGGAAGGAAATATTAGAGGAAACTCATATGGCCATTTGTGCTATGCATCCTAGTACCACCAAGATGTATAACACGTTGAAATAACATTTCTAGTGGCCTGGAATGAAAAAATAAGTAGCGATTTTTGTTTCTAAATGTATAACATGCCAACAGGTTAAGGTTGAGTATCAGGCTCTAGTTGGAAAGCTATATATGTTGCCTATTCTGGAGTGGAAATGGGAACGAATAACCATGAATTTTATTATGGGTTTGCCTAAGACTCCAAGGCAAAATGATTCTATATGGGTTATAGTGTACTGATTAACTAAGTCAACCCATTTCTTACCAGTGAGGGAGAATAACTCACTATACTAATTAGCTCGGAGGTATATGAATGAAGTGGTTAGATTACATGGGGTTCTAGTGTTCATTGTATCAGACAGGGATCCTAGATTTTCTTCGAGATTCTGGAAGAGTTTGTAGTCAGATTTGGGTACAAAGTTGAACTTTAGTACTGTATTTCATCTTCAAACAGATGGACAAAGTGAGAGAACAATCCAGATTATTGAGGATATGCTTAGAGCAAGTTTATTAGAGTTTCAAGGAGCTTGGGATCAATGCATAACATTAATTAAGTTTCCATATAACAATCATTATCACAATAGTATCGGGATGGCACCGTATGAGGCATTGTATAGCAGGAAGTTTCAATCACCTCTGTATCGGTATAAAGAGGGTTTGAGAATGATTGAAAGTCTGAAATTGATACAAGACACTGTGGATAAGATGAAACTAATCAGAAGCCGAATTAAAGCAGCTTATATAGAACAACTCAAAAGGGATATGGAATACAATGTGGGAGACAGAGTGTTTCTGAGAGTGTCACCTTGGAGAAGAGTCCTGAGGTTTAGTAAAAAGGGCAAGTTGAGCCCTAAGTAAATTGGTCCTTATGAAATCCTTGACAGGATAGGACCTTTGGCATACAAGTTAGCTTTGCCTTATGAGATGTCTCAATTACATAATGTGTTTCATGTGAGCCTCTTAAGAAGATACAGATCAGATCCAGTATATGTATTAGTGGCTCAAGAAATTGAAGTCGCTAGTAATCTGAGTTATGTTGAAAAGCCAGTTCAGATAGTGGGATATTGGACAAAACAGTTGAGGAATTGGGAAATTCCTATGGTAAAAGTTCTATGGCAAAATCATTCGAGTGAGGAAGCAACTTGGAAAAAAGAGGAGAATATAAAAAAGCAATATCCCCACCTGTTTCATCAATTTGGTACAAATTTTGAGGACAAAATTTCTTAAGGAGGGAGAATCGTAACGTCCCAATAACCCATGTTAGGGGCTAGTGCCTTAGAATAATGTAAATGAGAGTATACTGAGAAATTAGAAGTGCATTTCATGCATCATATGACACATTTAAATATGTGAATTATGTTGATATTCATGAAATAACTGTACATACATTCATTGACATTTTCTGAGGTATTTAAAGTTTAAAATGTTCATTATGTTGATTATAACAAGTTTATGCCTTGAATTTTAGTATGATTGATTACAAGTACTAAATTTAGAATTAATTGATAAAATTGGAAAATTGAGGGATTGTAATGTATATTTGTTCTAGGAAAAATGCCAAGTGATAAGATAAATTGAAACATAAAAATTAGAATTATTAAGCCTATAATTGAGTGAAATTTGGCATTGATCATTGTGGGACAAATGGACTAGTAAGTTGATGACAAATGACATTGATTAATGGACAAATGGCTACTGTACTTAAATGACATATGACCTAGCTTTAATGGTAACATATCACAGCACCTATACTTGATAAGTGTTGAACATGCCTTTAGACATGTGGCTATTTCATTAGATGACACCTAACACCTTAGGTGTAACATTCAGCAGGAGCAAAAGTGGTTAAGGTCATTTCTTGTTCTTTCTTCTCTCACTCACATCACCAAAAGTCTCTTCTTTCGCCCTTTGAACTTGCTTATGGTTATGCCTAATTTTTGTACAAATAATCCATGCTTTAGCCTCATAAAGTTAAGTAAAAGATTAGCTTGAAATTGCCTTACGAAACATAGCTGAAATCCATTCAAATTCCACCCTGGATGTATGATGATTATGCATTTTTGAAGTACTAGTTTAGAGTTACTTTTTAGCTAAACTGAGAGCCTAACAAGTAAGTAAATATTTTATCTTTATATAATGGTTAATGGTAAAAGAATGATACCTGAATTGGAATGTATTACATGTGAGATTGATGATTAAAGTGTGCTGGAATCTATTGGCTTTGGTGTTTTTACTGAACATACATTTGTATTTTGGCCATAACTTGATCTGTGAATATCAAAATGGTATGAATTTTGATCTATAGTAAAATGGAGATATATGGCTACTTTTTAAATGAAGGAATCAAATTTGAATTATGTCCTTAGGAGTCTTGAAATTTGGCTTGAATGTGAGAATTGAGTTCTGTTGAGGTATGAGAATAGTATGTGGTATTTCGATTATAACTTGCACTATACTGAACCAAAATGCATGAAAATGATGTCACTAGACACTTAATACATTTTATTCTGAATAGAAATTTAAATCCATCTGATTTATTTGAAAAATATTGATTGGATGAAAGTGAGGCAGTCTGTTGGAATATTATAAACTAGAATATTTTCATTTAACATTCTTCGGTATTTTACTTATATCTTGATCTATAGATTTCTAAATAAGTTCATTCTTAATTAAGATTAAAATAGAGACATATTTATACAAGTTTCTTAAAGAAGTGTAATTTTAATTCTATCTCTAAAAATTTCAAAATCTGGATTGAAATTGAGTCTTGGCTTAGGCTATAACACTACCAGAGACAGAAATCATGTTCTGTTGTTATCAAATAAACTATATTGATGTAGGCCGAATCAGAGAAAGATGCCTTCACAAAAGTTTTAGCTTATTCTCGTATATTTCAATTGGCATAAATTTTGCAATTTTTGGATATTGAAATGGAGAGATATATGCTGTACAACTTCAAGTGCATGATCATACGCTAGCCAAAAGTTCAAATGCACTTAGTCTGTAGTATTGTGAGCATAACTCATGGAATAATAAATCAAATTGTATGATCTTGATGTCATTAGAAACTTAGGACAATTAGGAACATTTTTCTAGAAGGAAGTGTTGCCAAATTACTCCATTTACCTAATCGTAATACTCATCAAATGTTGACCCGAAAGTTTGTTTTCAGAGAAAAACTCTGAAATGATCAATGGTGTTATGATGTTATAGTCCAATTATATTATTGAGGTGCAAACCCTAAGTACAGAATAAGTTATGTGTGTTTTGAACTATGAATGATCATGTGCTATGAAAGATGGATATATACCCCGTATTGTCATTGAATATGCATTGGACAGATTTTATATACATAGATGTGCATAAATTAATACTTATACAATTGTGCAAAATTGTGATATGTGTAAATGTGTTTTGCAAGATATAGAGGAGCATTTAGAGCGCCATCATCTAAACATTGCCAGGATTTCAAGGCAATATCTTTCTGGAGTGATTTGTGACTAACCTAGATAGTCTCACTTAATATTTTTTGTTATAGTTTCTGTACGGAATGTGGAATGATTGTTTGCACTAATTTTGGACATGAAGGTCCAAAGATTCTAATGGATGAATGTGATATTGACGTGTTCCTTGAATGTCAATTTAGTGAAATATGTGTTACTCAACATGTTTTTTTGAATGCCAGACTAAGGCCTGATGATATGTGTATATGAGACTAAAAATGTGATTAAATGGGAATGAGATTGAAAATAGGAATGATTGAAAATATAATTGATTAAATATGAATGAGATGCATTTCATACATGAATGCATGATCATATTATGATAATTGTGACATAAGTAGCCTCCAAAGTGAGCTTAAAGCTCTGAAATGTGGTATGGAGCCAAATGCTCAATATATACAATGAGCCCTATGTCTGCAACGGGTAAGGGACAGTATAAATGAGCCCAGTATCTACAATGGATACGGAAAGTTTAAGCACTTAGTCACAACAACGTAATAATTGAAAGTGGGTCACATGAACATTTCATATGCAGTTATTAAGTGTAATTGATTGAATGAATTGTAATGTGAATATGTACTTAAATGAGTTTGGGATATATGCATTTCATAATATATGGTGCAAATTGCTAAATGGAAAATTATGAATTATATGCTTATATGATTTGATATATGGTTTGAATTGGGTGAACCATCGAGGATGGTTTCATCATTGAGTTTGCAAAACTCACTAAAATTGCAACGTTGATATTTCAGGTCGGAGAGGGACATTAGAGATAGACAGACTCTACGAGAAGACTAATTCTTGTATTTTTGTCAAGAAATGGCTCTAAGGTCGGTCTGCTGAGACTGAAGGATTAGTTAGTAGTTTGTGTGCAATTCATCTGTCAAGCAATATATTATGTATAAGGATTTGAGATTGTATATATATTTGGATGGTTTTGTAAAGCTACAATGTAAGTTTGATTTTTATGAAATGAAATGAGGAATGCAGTTGGTTTTAAAATTTGGTGACTTTTCTATATAATAATTGATGCCATGATCAATTTGGATATGTGTTTGCTCTACCATGCTATCATTATAGATTATATACTAGAATGTCCACAGGGTATTCTGGTATGTAATTTATGGTAGCAGGGTGTTACACTTACCTTGGCTCTTTAAAATTTTAAGCGACTTGTGATCTGTCCAATGACAAACTCCTTTGGTTGAAGGTAGTGCTGCCACATCTCTAATGCTCTTATCACGACATAAAGTTCCTTATGAGGTCGGATAGTTGAGTTAGGTGCCGCTCAACTTCTCATTAAAGTATACAACTGGTTTTCCTTTCTATAATAACACAGCACCAATCCTAGAAGCATCACATTCAACTTCAAACATTTTATCAAAATTGGGCAAACAAAGAATAGGAGTAGAACACAAATTTTCTTTTAACAAGTTAAATGCATGCTCTTGCTTTTCCCAACATGTAAAACCTCTCTCTTTCTTGATTATCTCAGTCAAAGGTGCATTAATGGTAGAGAAATTCCTTAAAAACCTCTTATAGAAATTAGCAAGTCCAAGAAAACTCCTCACCTCGATCACACTCTTAGGTGTCGGCCATTCTTGAATAGCCTTCACCATTTCATTATCTACTTCATCTCTAAAAATCCTAATAAATTCAACTTATCAATGCAAAGCATATACTTCTTAAGATTTGCATGCAACATCTCCTTTCTCAATGCATCAATAACATACCTCATATGCATGACATGCTTATCTGATGTAATGCTATACACAAGAATGTCATCAATGCCTAGAAATTCACACAAAACATGATTCATTAACCTCATAAAGTTGCCAAATGCGTTAGTTAATCCAAAAGGTATCACTAACCACTCATACAACCTATACTTAGTTTTAAAAGTAATTTTCCATTGGTCCCCAGGTTGTATTTGAATTTGATAATAACCACTTTTCAGATCAATTTTTGTGAACATGCATACACTATGCAATTCATCCAACATGTCGTCAAACCTAGGAATGGGATGTCTATACTTTACAGTGATTTTGTTCACAACTTTGCAATCTATGCACATCCTCCATGTTCCATCCTTCTTTGGCACCAACAAGATAGGAATAGCACACGGACTCAAGGTTTCCCTCACATGACCCTTCTCCAGTAGCCCATCCATTTACCTTTGAAGCTCCTTTATCTCCTCAGGATTGCTCCTATAGGCTGGTCGGTTTGGTATTTGAGTTTCGGGTATAAAGTCAATTTGATGTTCAATACCCCGTTAGGGTGGTAGCCTTTTAGGTATTTCCTCAAGAAAGACATCTCCATATTCTTGCAAAAGAGACTTCAAAACACTTGGCAAATCTTAATTAGGGTTGGTTTCTGCCATAAAACAGTCCTTATATCTAACCACCACTAGTGCTCTTTTCTTTCCACATGCTCTCCTCAAATCTTTTCCCTTATTAAACAAGTTCACCTTCTTATTTTTTCTCTCGCTCTTCTTTTCTCTCTTTACACTTTTCTCTCCTAGACATCCCACTTTCTTTTCCTCACCGTGCAGTCACTCCCCATTGGGCCAATCTTATTTTTCTTTTGGGCCTCTTTTCCCTCTTTTTTTTTGAACCTCACTACCCGAACCTTCTCACTTTTTATTGCTTTGACCTGGTCCAAGTAGATCTCATAAGGTGACAATGACACTAAGATGAAAATTTCTACCCTTGAATTTAAAGGAGTACCTATTGGTGTACCCATCATACTCTACACACCTATCAAATTGCCATAGTCTCCCTAACAACAAATGACCTGCCTACATAGGTACCACATCACAAAGTACCTCATCCTCATATCTACCCACTAAAAATGATACTAACACCTACTTTGTCACTTTCACCTCACCATTATCATTAAACCATTGTAACTTGTATGGCTCAGGATGCTTACTACATGTTAACCCCAATTTAGTTACCATAGTCATATTACATCTGCACAACTACCCCCATCTATCATCATATTACAAGCTCTTCCTCCCACTAAACACCTCGAATGAAATAAGTTTTCTCTTTGATCTAAAGCCTCCTCCTTTACCCGAGCACTCAAATCCCTCCTAATAACAAGCGCTTCTCCTATAGTAGCCCTCTCCATGCAATCATCATCACTATCATTTTCATCACATGGCAAGGGATCACATTCGCTGTCATCCTCAGACTCAACTATCCAATTATCCCTCATGTACAGGGCTTTCTTATTAGGGCATTGGGATGCAATATGACCCAAACCCAAACATTTAAAGCATTTAACACTAAAATGTTTACTAGAAGATGCTTGGTTGTTAGGTGTACCTTTTGCTTTAGCCCCTACATTCGGCCTCTTTAGAGTCTCCTTAAAGTTGACACCCTTATCCTTTGGTCTCTCCTCCCTTTTGGCCCATTTTGAGTTCTAATTATGTCTAGAACTCATTCCACCCCGTGTTGTCGGTCTAACCTTGAGTTGCCTCTCCACTTTCATGGCCATGTTCACCATGTCTTCAAGCTCCACATATTGTTACAACTTCACCACATTGGCTATCTCCTGGTTTAACCCACTTAAGAAAAGTGCCATAGTAGCCTCTGGGTCCTCCTCAATATTAACTCAGATTATGGCTATCTCCATCTCCTTGTGATAGTCCTCCACTGACTTAGACCCCTTTATGAGTCCTTGGAGCTTTTGATCATCTCCCAGTAATAATATGAAGGAACAAATAGCTTCCTCATGCACGCCTTCATTGCTACCCAAGTAGTGATAGGGTACTCTCCATTCCATCCTCAGAGAAGTTGTGGCACTCAAAGATCAAGTCCAATTTTCATTCCCACTCCAAATAAGCCTAAGCGTCATTTTGAAGGATGGAATTTGCATCTTGATGGATTTTAGGTCACCATCTCACTTGTTGAGCGATTCTCCTCTCCTAGCTCTCCTAGACATGCGCTCCCCATACTCCTCATTATAGAATTCGTCTTGCTCAACCTCATACCATGGTGGTGGCGATCGACGAAAAGGAGGTGGCGGTCGATGAAACCTAGCACTCTAAGCTGGAGCTTCCCTATGTCCTCCATGTCTGAGTTCTGCAAACTGCTGATCTTACCTTTTTATTCTCTCCCAAAGGTCAGATTGAGCCTCTCGAACTATTGTTGAATGGCTCTCAAAGTGAAAGCATTCATCTCTACAATTCGACTGTCATTATGTTCTCCTCCTTCCTGAGACATTGTATAGATTAATTTCTTCTTACAAAACAAATGTTAAACAGCCTCACAACACTCCCTCATTTGTTTCACTCTAGTCAAAGTCACGCCCCTTATGTTTGACAAGTTTCGACTTTTTCCCTCAATTGCACTCACACATTCTTGCCTCTTACCACTCAAATTCCTCTAAAATTCAAGTCACAAATCAGAACCAAGTTTTTACTGATCAAAAATCCCAAAGAAGTAGAGTGTATGTTCAAACAAATTGCAAAATGAATCCAACAATTATGCCACTAGGTGCTCAAGTATAGATCATAACAAGTAACCAATTTGCACAAGACAATTAAAAGGGAAAGATTTTCAATTCGAACTAAAGTATGATCCAACTCAATAATCAAGCAATGTAATTGAACAATTAGATCAATAGGTTTTTTTGAATTTTTTCGAATTATTTTGGATTTTTCGATTTTTTCAAACTTTTTTATTAGATTTTTTAAAATTTTTTCGATTTTTACTTTTTCAAATTTTTTGACTTTTTTTTTGATTTTTTTATCTAAGTTAAATACCAATAAAAGATAAAACAATGGAAAGAAGAAACCCTAGGCTGAATTTTTTAAACCCTAAGATTGGTTAAAGCCGATGAGTTTGAAGGAATAAAATTAAATGAAAGTGACGAACAAACCCTAATTTTGCTTTCAAGTAATTAGAATTTTCCTCACACTAAGGCTCTGATACCGATTGACGTGAGCACAGAGATTATTCAATGAAATGTTGTCCAAAAATCCTTGGAAGTTAATGATGGTGGCGTCAGCTTGATGGGTTTGTGGATGTTTAGAAGTTTTAGTATGAAAGGACAAGGAAGAACAAAATTCGAAATTCAAACAAAAAAAAGAGGATACGCAAGGTTCAATCCCTAATAGTGTTGGATCCCGTTACCGAAGTCCAACTCGCATGAAACGTATCCTAAGATGCAAGTATTCTCTGAAAGAGAACACCTTATCCATTATCGTGTTTATCCTCTCTTCTCCGATACTACCACTGTCACACTACAAGAAAATAGTGAATTAGATACGGAAATTACTGACGGAATAGACAAATATTCTGTCAGTATACCAAATTACCGACGGAATAAACCGATGGTCAAAACGTCGGAGATTCGGTTGTAGCTAAATTCATCGACGAAAAGTTTGTCTACCGTCGGTAAAATTACTGACGAAAAAGGTAAACCGTCGGTAACATCAACGGAAAAGTCACCGACCGTCCGATTAATTCCGTCGCTAAATTTACCAACTGGTGGCTTACTCGTATGTAAATTTAGCATCGGAATGTTTCTAATACAGTCGGTAAACTTACCGACGGTAAGATTGTCCGTCGGTAAAT
>JANZXR010000172.1:21827947-21853250 GCA_027575705.1 Erythroxylum echinodendron | reverse complement strand
TTTCAAATATCATAAAAGGCATTTTATCGAACACTTCATACGCAATATGTATAATCTCAACCTAACCAAACATTCACATTTAACACTAAAAACATGCTTTTTTTGTAAAATAATACACTTATAAGAGAGTTTATCTCAAACAACGCACACTGAGTAAGACAATAATAGAAACACGATCGGAAAATGCGAGAGAAGGAGTCGAAAAACTCTGAACCGTAAGGAAAGAAGAGAAATGAAGGCACGAGGGGAGGGGAGGGGGTCGGGTGCGACTTATAGGCGCTGGATTACCGACGAAACACAACATTCTGTCGGTAATCTAGGTTTCTAGAATACGCGTCCACTGACAGTTACCGACGGACAAGACCATTCTATCGGTAAAAGCGCGACATTTTTATTACGGTACAAACTCAAATACTGATGGAAAAATTATTCCGTCAGCAAACTAGGTTTCGCTGCCGACAGTTACCGATGGAATATCATTTGCACGTCGGTAACTGTCAGCAAGTATGCCGACGGAATTTTAGTTCCGTCGGTAATATTTGTTCATGAAAACAGTTACCGATGGACATAAGACATTCTGTCAGTATACTAGGGTTGTATCAACGATAGGTCAACGAAGATGCCGACAGTTACCGATGAAAACTTTATGCCGTCAGTGTATCGTCTTGTCTTCATCGACACGACGACATCTGTGAACAATTTTCCTACAGAAACGCCTGCCTGTCGGTACATTGCTTCCAGATATAGTGATGAAATGTACGTCTGTCGGTAAATAAAAGCCAAATACTGACGGTAGATTTTCCGTCGGCAACTCGGCGAAGCAATTAAATTGTGGGAACAATTCTCGCATTTTTTACCGTCGCCGTGACTTTTGGCTTCGCTATTTTTCGTCGAAGATTTTGCGCGAAAGTTTTTCCTACAGTATTTTTGACAGATGTATTTTCTAGCGGTAAAACACTGTATTTGCCGACAGAATATTTACTTTCCGTTGGTAAGTTGCGACGGACTGATTTCTGTCGGAAATATTCCGACGCTATTACGTGATTTTCTTCTAGTGTTATAACCCTCGAAGTGTTTAACTTTCACATTTGAGTAAGAATACTATAAAAGTATTAAATAATCATAGGCAACAATAAAGACACACGAGCAATAGTAAAAAACCATCCTTTATTACTTCCCCAAAAATATACACAGGAATGCGTTCTCAATATGGTCCCTTCCTTTATTATCTGTCTCCCTCTAGGAGCAAGGCTTAAATAAGCTATTTATAAGCACCTTTGTCCTTACAATTCATAATCTTAATTGAATTGAAGTAACTAGATTACATATATCCGTATCAAATTACATCACATTAACCCATTAAATGACACCCTATCCAAATAGAGCTCTATCTAATATTTAGCTACAGCACAACTAACAATATAAGAGAATACATTTAACTAGGGATGATACATCCATATTTATGAAAAAAGTTACTATCTTCTGATAATATTCCCACATGATCTTTATCTTTTAGAGCTAATGTATATCTACTGTGATCTTATCTATCACATTATCCAAGATCTCCCTTTGATCTCTATCAATTGATGATGAGTCATCTAAGTCTAAAGCCTTTTATAGCACACTGGTTCAGTCCAATGCTTACCCATATCAAGTCCATTAGTCATGATTTGTCTATTTAAGCCCACATTAAGTGTTTAGAGATCTCATATGTATGTCTCTTGCATGTGATCTAATTAACCTTCAACTCAAAGTCTTTCTTAAGTTATCTTTTGATCTCACATCCAAATCATGCATCTCGTCGAAGATTTTTGCCAATGTACACCAATCCATGCCAACTCTTTAACAATGCTTGTTTTTCTTACCTACTAGTAAGTCTTTGTCTTGTTATGTCATCTCAAGTGTCAAACATTAGTTAAGGCTCCCCAGTGCCTACACGATTTTGGTATTAGGACTTAAGAGTCTAGCAGTTGTCACCTTACTTTTGGCTTGAATCTTTAACCCAAGTTAAAGTGAGTTTAGGTTAAAGTTAAAGGTTTGATCATAATGTTGTGTTCGTATTTAGTTCCTTATGCTTTGTGTATGCGTTAATTAACGTAAGTTTCAATTATATATTCTGAAAAACAAGATGATGGAACTGGAAATAGGCTAGCTTCCCTTATTTAAGATTGTTTCACTAGTGTTTTTAGAATTGAAATGTACCTTTCTTAGGAGGGCTTTGATTTATAATTGATCTAGTTATTCTTCATTATTACTTCTCCATGTTCAGTTCTTTATATTATCAAAAGTTAGTATATTCTCAATAACCCATATAATATCATTCTGATAGAATATTTTCTTTTATCAACGAGTAACCTTTATGAATTTTGCAATGCCTTTTCTGTGCTAATTTTACTTGAGGATCACTTATTTGGATATGAAGTTTTAGGTATCGGGTTAGATTATAAGAAATGGTAACTAAACTCTTAAGTTCTAAAAACAAAACCAAAAGATTATTGTACTAGTTTCTAGAAACATATGAAAGTTATTCATTCCTTAGGAATAGCTGGGGATGACAAAGGAAAACATGGAGAGAGAGAGAGAGAGAGAGAGAGAGAGAGAGAGAGAGAGAGCATATGACATGGATCATAATATTTTTATTTTTTTAGTTTTTATTTGATAAAATATACATGAAGGACTCATAAAAATTACTAAATAATATAGCATGTATTTTTTTAATATAGAGTTGAATGAAATGTGAAGCCACGTCATTTTGAATGTTTATAAAACATTAAGATTCTTTGTGTGTATGTCGAAATATTTCAAGTTAAAATTTCATTAAAATTTTAAGATTCAATTTGATCAATTTTCCGTCAAACTCATTACTAGTTTCCATGTTTATAATAGAATAAGTTCTAAAAACAAAACTAAAAGATTATTGTACTAGTTTCTAGAAACATATGAATGTTATTCATTCCTTGGGAATAGTTAGGGATGACGAAGGAAAACATGGAGAGAGAGAGAGAGAGATCATATGACATGGATCATAACATTTTTATTTTTTAGTTTTTATCTGATAAAATATACATAGAGGACTCAGAAAAATTACCAAATAATATAGCATGTATTTTTTTAATGGAGAGTTGAATGAAATGCGAAGCCACGTCATTTTGAATGTTTATAAAACATTAAGATTCTTTGTGTATATGTCGAAACATTTCAAGTTAAAATTTCATTAAAATTTTAAGATTCAATTTGATCTATTTTCTGTCAAACTCATTACTAGTTTCCATGTTTGTAATAGAAAGCATCGTTTCAAAAATATAATCTTCACCATAATGCTTGAAGAAAATTATTTTGATGAACAGAAGGAACCCAAAATTTATAATGCTTGGAAACTAGAACATTGTCTTTCACAAAGAATCCAAGTATTAAATTAGTGTAAAAAATCATGCCATTTATTAGGAGGGATATCATTTAAAGAGAAGGTTTGATTCTCCTTAATTCATGAATTAGCTATTAACATTCATCAATTAAGAGCTAGAAGACTCCTTATTGGAATCTTTTACACAAGAGGATGGTGAGAAAGGGAGTTGAGGTCTGACGAGGATAAGGCTCGATCAAGAGCCATTTTCTACACAAGAGGGTATCAAGTTGTAGCCATAAATCCAAAAAAGTAATATTTATAAATTTTAAAATAAACAATTCATCTTTTAAAAAAATTATTTTTTAAATAATCAAATTTGATGAGATTTCTAAAATTTAAAATCTTAAATATATTTACTATTAAAAAATTTTTAATTTGAAAATATATATCTAAATATTAATTATTGATTACTTGAATTATAATAAAGGGATCTTTTTAGTAATAGTTAGTATTGATCATCGAATAATAATGAATTAATTTAATATCTACTTAATTTAAACTGAGATAAAATAGAGACAAAGAAATTAAAAGTAAAATTTTTGTAATTTTTATAGGTTATAGAAAACAAAGAAAAAAAGGAAAATAAAAGAATAAAAATAGAACTAAACAAATTAAGATTAAAATAAATGTCTAAAGTGATTGTAAACAAAACAAAGGCTACATTTGGATCTGCGGTGCGGTAGAGATAAGTACTTATCCACCGTAGTTTTCAAACGCAGCCACATGTTTGGATCTGTGGTAAACAACTGGAGGTTGAAGAAAAGTATGGTGTCATCACAAAAATCAATAAGCAGAAAAAGGGTTACAATAGGAAATTGCTTCTGCGTTAGAAATTTTACTTTCCATTAATAACCTTCACTACAAGTATTATTTTCCATTATATTCTTAATTAATATGAATAATAATATATTTTATGAAATATTTTGTTTAATAAATTTATTTTATTTATATTTTCTTATTTTAATTTAATATTTTCTTATTTATAATTTTAAATTTATATGACTAATAATATATTTTTTAATTATTTATACAATAATTAATAGTTTATTAAATCAATGGATTTTTGTCATTTTATCTTTTTTTAGTAACTGCAACTGTAACTGCACTTGCCAAATACCTATTTTCACTTTTTAGCAGTTGCCAAAATAGCAATCCCAATCACATAAGTATTTATTGAGAATAAGTACTTATCATTTCATCAGGTTGATTTCAGCAGGTTGTCAACCGCCACTGCTCCCCCAAACCAAGACATAGAAGCGCTATAGGGAGTGCCAAATAGGCAAACAGTTATTATCATCAGACGTTGTGATGTGAGCATAACCATGGTACTTTGTAAGAGATATGGAACCAAAGATGAGCTAGTAATGCTAGAGGGACCAATAACAAGATCAAAGCTAAGAAGTTCAAAGAAGCACTTCAATCCTACATGGTTCAGATTGTAGATAGCATGGAATTTCAAGAGATAATGAGGGCCAATAGCATCATAATTAATCAAGTTAGGCGGAATGTACAAGAAGACTTTCATTCTTATTTAATTAATTATTTTAAGTTAGAAGCATAGCTTTGGGTAGCCCACCACTTGTGTTTTAGGCTTGTTTTAGTGAGATGGACTTTTATTAACTTTCAGCTTGTTTAACTAAACCTTTTAGGTTTAACGACTGTATTTTAGAAATATTAGTTTGAACTTTAGTTATTTTGGTGGGAGGCCCATGTTTTAAAGGCCTTTTATATATTTATTCTTTCTTTTCTATGGGTAAAAATACCTCATAATAAACATCGTTTAGGGATGTTTTTGGATGAAAAACGAATTTTTTAAGGCAGGATTTCTTGTCTGCTTCTATTATATCAAGAATATAATTCTTAACAAGGTAATCACTTGTGGCAAAATTCTTGTTTTCAAATAAACCTTATTATATGTGTTTCCATTCATATCATTCTCATTAGGGTTGCCGATTTCTTCTTGTTCATGTTCTATCTAAAGTGTGTGTTTAAGCGGTTTTCGGGTTCTTTAGCCTTAGGGTTCCGCAACATTTGGTATCAGAGCTTGGATTGGGATAAATTCTTATTTATCTTGTGTTTAATTGCTGTTACTATTGTTATTTTTCATTAGAATTTGAAATTAAGGTTTATCTTGTTCTTAAGTAAAAAAGAAAAAAAGAAAAACAAAAAAATCAGTTGCTAGTGTTGAAAAAAGAAGAAGGAGAAATAAGTTGCTAGAGAAGTGAAAAAAAAAAAGGAAGGAAAGATTTTATTTGGTTGATGGTGATATTTGTTTCTATACATATTTTGGGCAGAATTTATGGTAATTTTTATAAGGAAAAAACTAAAATTCATATATGGTCATTTAGGAAATTATTTAGATTTGGTCATATCATAAATTAGGAAAATTAAATAGAAAAGTCAAATACCATAAATTCCAGCTTTGGGGTTGGCGTGATTATAAGATTTTCTTTTCATTGGCTTCCTTTTTTTTTCTGTATTTTTGGGCAACATACAAACTTTCCTCTTATGTGTCCATTTTGCCTTTATTCATTTTAGTATACTTGCTTCTAGTTTTCTGCCTATCGTCTTTCTTAGGTGTTTTCATCGCATTCCTAAATTTTAATTTGCTATTTGTGAATTACCTCGACTGAAAATTAAATTATGAAGTGCAAATGAGGAAAACAAGCCTGAGTGGAAAAGACTTAAGTATGTAAGCTTAAAAGAGGATAAAAGCCAATTTTTGATTGAAACACGAGTGGAGTGCCATCTTTTGAGTGAACCACATAAGGGAGTGAATTTTGAGGGTTTTTTGTTACTAACCATTTCCTTGCAGCTTTTTGTTATAAGAATGACCAATAGAGGAAATGGAAAGGAAACATTACATGAGGAAGATGAAAATGTGCCTGATTTGAAAGTGATGGATAAGGCATTCACAAATAAATTCAAGTTATCTACTAGGATGGATGAGATGGATGAGAGAATTAACGAAACAAGTAGAATCCAAAACTGTAGTAGATCAATTGACAATCATAGGAATAGGGAGGAAGAATTGGAAAGAATGTATGATGAGTATGAAGATGAAGTGTAATTCGTGAGGGGTAGAATAAGAAGGGAGGAAAGGGTGGAGAGGAAAGATGGAAACATCAATGTCATCAAGATGAAAATTTCACCTTTTAAAGGTAGGAATGATGCTGAAGTGTATTTGGAATGGGAAAGAAAGGTGGACTTAATTTTTGCTTGTCACAATTATTCTAAAGATAAGAAAATGAGATTGGCAGTAGTGGAATTCTCTAATTATGTATTAGTTTGTGGGATGAATTGGTAAAGAATAGGAGGAGGAATATGGAACCACTTATATCCACTTGGGAAGAGATGAAAAGAGTGCTAAAGAAGATATTTATGTCACCTTATTAGTATGGAGAGTTTCACTAACAATTACATAGACTCACACAAAGAACTAGATCAGTAGAAGATTATCACAAGAAGATGGAGATACTATTGATTAAAGCTAACATAGAAGATGTGGAAGAGGTAAAAATGGAAAGGTTAATGGGTGGATTAAATAGGGAAATTGTTGATGTGGTTGAGTTACTACATTATGTAGAGATGAAGGACCTAGTCAACATTGCTATAAAGGTGGAGAAGCAACAAAAAAAATAATAAGGACAGCTAATTCTTTCTCAAATTCCAACAACAAATGGAATCCAAATGGAGCAAAAATGAAGATAGGAAAAGGGAGTACTATTTAAATTCTAAGGAGGAAGGCAATGAGCTAAACAAAGGCAAGGAGAAGAGTACTTCAATTCAAAAAGGTACTGCTGATCAATCCTCTAAACCTTCTAAATGTAGGGATATTAAGTTTTTTAAATGTCAAGGATATGATCATTTTGCATCTAAATGTCCTAATAGGAAGACTATGTTTATTAATGGTAATGGTGGTGATATGTTTTTCTGAGTCTAGTGATATTAATGAGTGATGGTAGTGATTTAAGTATGCCACCTTTGGAAGATTGTTTTGATGTTGACGAGAATGTTGAGTATGGTGCTAAGGGTGAATCTTTAGTTAGACGTGCATTTAATTTGAATGTCAAGGAAGATAGTCTAGAGTAAAGGGAGAACATATTTCACATTAGATGCTTAGTAGGTGGGAAAGCTTGTAGCATGATTATAGATAGGGGTAGTTATACTAATGTCACTAATACTACTTTGATAGAGTAGTTGGGGTTGAAATGTGATATATACCTTAATCCATATAGACTACAATGGTTGAATAATATTGGTGAGTAGTTGTTGCATTCTCTATTGGTAGATATATGGACGAAGTTATGTGTGATATTGTGCTTATGCAAGCTAGTCATATATTCCATGGCAATTTGATAGGCGTGTTATGCATAATGGGTACATGAATAGGTATTCTTTTTTATATAATGGGAAAAAAGTTAACCTTGCCCCTTTATCACCCAAAGAAGCATACCTTGGACAATTGAAAATTCAATAATCATCAAGCAGGGATTTAGGTAGTAAGGTGAAAAAGGAAGAAGAGAGAAAAGAAGCCATGAGAGAAAAGAATAAAATTAAAGGCCCTATGGTGAGTGAATGCATAAGTGAGGAAAAGAAAGTCAGATGTATAGGAGAGAAGAAGTTAGTGAGTGAAAAGAAAGAAAAGAAAGTGAAAAATGAGCAAAGAGAAATTGAGAGGAGTGAAAAGGTTAATACACAACCATGTTTTTACGGTAAAGAGAGAGAGTTAAAAAGAAAGTCAGATGTACAGGAGAGAAGAAGTTAGTGAGTGAAAAGAAAGAAAAGAAAGTGAAAAATGAGGAAAGAGAAATTGAGAGGAGTGAAAAGGTTAATACACAACCATGTTTTTACAGTAAAGAGAGAGAGTTAAAGAGTCCTTACCTAGGCTAGAGAGTTTTAATCTTGATTTAGTTTTAGGAAACTTTGTTTAATAACACTAACCTTGACCCAAATTTGTCTAGTGTGTTTGTGACTTTGTTGTAGGATTATGATGTTGTTTTTCCTAAAGAGGCACCTTATAGGTTACCACCTTTGAGAGGGATTAAGCACCAAATTGACTTGGTTCCAGGAGCTTAAATTCCTAATTATCCAGTTTACCGAAGCAATTTAAAGGAGACAAAGGAATTATAAAGGCAAGTGGATGAATTGCTTAAAAATGGGTATGTGAGGGAGAGTATGAGTCCTTATGCTATGCCAATTTTGTTAGTGCCAAAGAAAGATGGAACTTGGAGGATGAGTGTGGACTGTAGAGTGGTTAATAAGATCACTGTAAAGTATCACCAACCTATTCCTAGATTAGATGATATGCTAGATGAGATGCATGGTGCTTGCATATTCACCAAAATTGATTTAAAAAGTAGTTATTGTCATATTAAGATGAAAGAAGGTGATGAATAGAAACCACATTTAAGACCAAATATGGATTGTATGAGTGGTTGGTTAGGCATTTTGGCTTATCTAAAGCACCTAGTACTTTCATGCGCTTAATGAATTATGTTTTGAGTGAATTCTTTGGAAAATTTGTGATTTTTTACTTTGATGACATATTGATTTACAGTAAGAACTTAAATGAACATGTCATGCACATTAAGGTTATTTTAAAGGTTTTTAGGAAAGAAAAGCTGTATGCAAACCTCAAGAAGTGTTCATTTTGCATAGATAAAGTTTTCTTAGGATTTGTGGTGAGTTCTAAAGGAGTTGAGGATGACTAAGGTGAAAGCTGTCCAAGAATGACCGAGACCTAAGTTAGTTATTGAGGTTAGGAGTTTCCATGGCTTATATGGTTTTTATAAGCGATTTGTTAAAGATTTTTGTACTATTGCCACTCTATTGAATGAAATCGTTAAGAAGAATGTCAGTTTTAGATGGGAGAAAGAGCAAAAAAATGCATTTAATACTTTAAAGGAAAAGCTATGTACTGCACCCATTTTGCCTTTGCCTAATTCTTCCAAAACTTTTGAAATTGAATTTGATGCTTCTGGGATTGGTATAGGGGCTATTTTGATGCAAGAGGATCGTCCCATAGCATATTTCAATAAAAAAGTTAAGTAGATCAGTTTTGAACTACTCCACTTATGATAAGGAGTTTTATGCCTTCGTGAGAGCTCTTGAAGTTTGGGAACATTACTTACTACCTGAAGATGTTTGTCATATATAGGGATCATCAATCTCTCAAGTACTTGAAGGGACAAGGGCAATTGAGCAAAAGGCATACAAGTTAGGGGAGTATCTTGAAACATTTCTGTATGTGATTAAATACAAGCAAGGTAAGGGAAATGTTATGGCTGATGCATTATCAAGAAGGTACACTTTGATTTCTATGCTTACTTCTAAGTTACTTGAATTTGAGCATTTGAAAGAGTTATATGTGGATAATGTTGATTTCGTTAATGTATATTAGGCTTGTGAACATACTGCATTTGATAAGTTCTATAAACATGAAAGATATCTTTTTAGGGGTAAACAACTTTGCATTCTTACATGTTCTATTAGAGAGTTACTTATTAGAGAATCACATAGTGGATGGTTAATGGGCCATTTTAGTGTGCAAAAGACCTTAGATATGGTTATAGAACATTTTTATTGGCCAAATATGACAAGATATATGGAAATGGTTTGTGCTAATTGCATTGCTTGTAAACAAGCTAAGTCTAAATCTATGCCTCATGGTTTGTATACACTTTTACCTGCACCTAGTGAACCTTAGGCTGATATATCTATGGATTTTGTTTTGGGTTTATCCAAGACTAGGAAAGGTAAAGATAACATATTTGTTGTTGTAGACAGATTTAGTAAAATGGCTCATTTCATTGCTTGCCAAAAAATAGATGATGCAACAAACATTGATGATCTTTTCTTTAAGGAAGTGGCTCAACTTCATGGTGTGCCAAAACCATTATTTTAGATAGGG
Organism: Erythroxylum echinodendron; assembly: GCA_027575705.1. Taxonomy (NCBI): domain Eukaryota; kingdom Viridiplantae; phylum Streptophyta; class Magnoliopsida; order Malpighiales; family Erythroxylaceae; genus Erythroxylum; species Erythroxylum echinodendron. Next base: position 21,842,931 of record JANZXR010000172.1, on the reverse strand, counting down.
ATGTTAAGTTCCTAAGTCACTTTTGGAAAGTTTTGTGGGGAAAGATGAGTACTAAACTTTTATTTTCTACTACATGTCATTCACAAACTTATGGAAAAACTGAGGTGGTTAATAGGACTTTAGGAACCATGTTGTTGGGAAGAAGTTGAAAACTTGGGAAGATTATATGTCATTCATTGAGTTTGCATATAATCATTCTACACATTTTTCTACAGTTTATTCTCCATTTGAAATTGTGTATGGCTTTAATCCATTGACTATATTGGACTTGAGACCTTTACCTTTGCCTGAGATTACTAGCTTAGATTGCAAGAAGAAAGCTGACTTGGTTAAAATAATACATGAGAAAGTGTGTGAATAGAATGAGCAAAAGAATTACTTGTATGCACAAAAAGCAAATAAAGGTAGAAGGCAAGTTTTCTTCTAACTGGGGTGAATAGGTTTGGGTGTATATGTGAAAAGAAAGGTTTCCACAACAAAAGAAGTCAAAACCTAATGCAAAAGGTGATAGACCATTCCAAGTGTTAGAATGCATCAATGACAATGCATACAAGATAGAGTTGCTAAGTGAATATAATATTAGTACTACTTTTAATGTTTCTAACTTATCTCCTTTTTATTTTAATTCAGATTTGATGACGAATTCTTTTGAAGGAGGGGATAATGTGAGCACGACCATGATACTTTGTAAGAGATATAGACCCAAAGGTGCGCTAGTAATGCTAGCGGGACCAATAACAAGATCAACAACTAAGAAGTTCAAAGAAGCGCTTCAATCCTAAATGGGTCGAATTATAGATGGCTTAGAATCTCAAAAGATAATGAGGGTCAATGACATCATAATTAATCAAGTTGGATGGAATGTGCAATAAGACTTTCATTATTGATTAATTAATTATTTTAAGTTAAAAGCATATCTTTGAAAAACCCACTACTTACGTTTTGGACTTGTTTTAGTGAGCTTGACTTTTTTAAACTTTTAGGTAATTTAATTTAAACCTTTTAGGTTTAATCGATTATATTTTAGAAATATTAATTTGATCTTTACTTATTTTAGTAGGAGACCCATGTTTTAAAGGACTTTTACATATTTGAGGTTCTTTTTTTTTCTTTCAAGAGATATAAAGACATCATAATAAACATTGTTTAGAGATTTTTTTAGGTGAATAAAGAATTATTTAAGGGAGAATTTCTTGTCTTCTTCTATTACATCAAGAATATAATTCTTATCAAGGTAATCACTTGTGACGAATTATATTCTTGTTTTCAAATCAATCTTATTATATGTGTTTCCATTCATATAATTGATTGGAGGTTCATTAAAGATGGAGATTTCTTCTTCTCTATATTCTATCTAAAGAATGAAATTAAGGAGTTTCGACTTTTTTAGCCTTGAAGTTTCTCATCACATTGCCTCTAGGGGCGTTAAATTTTCCACTTCTATTGCCATAAGAATTATTAACTATTATATGAAGATTTTGAACTGTCAAATAGTTAAATACAATCAATCCGCTACAAAATGGATGATCCGTCGTTAACCAAACGAGGCCTATGTATGATAAGTTCTAGCTTATCATATTAACTTTAGTTATATGGCTTGTTTGGCAATAAGAAGATTGCATTAGCTGTTAATTAGTTCTATCTACGGTTAGCTAACAGTAGATTATATCAACTGATTTGACCATTAAATAAAATCATTATCAAAGATATTTGGTAAATTTAGTTATTTAGTATTAGGTGTTTATGGGTAAAATAGCTTTTGAGGATATAACTTAAAAAAATATTTTACATAGGTTGCAGAGAGATTACAAATGGTTGTTGAACAGATGAATTTGTTAATCACAATTTTTCTAAAATATGATAATGAGAAAATATTATTTTCAAATTTAGTTATCTAAACATAGTAAATCAAGTTCAAATAAAGAATCAACATCCGTATATATTTGCATTACTGTTTGAAATAAGATTATTATATTCTTGTTTGTTATGGTTTTTACTAATCCTTCATCTCAAAGTTATTTAAAGATGTCCTATTCACGTGTACTGTTTAATTATTCATGAAAAATTTATATATCTCTTTCCACTTTCATCTTCGTTTAAAATCAACATTTTATTCCTAAATTATGACTGGAAACATCTGAGGAAGAACTCAAAGGGCACAATCATATTTTCATGTTTAAAACTTTAGCTGCCGAAAGAAAATGCTCCCATATCTCCATCAATAATATATCAAATTCCTTGACAATGATTTGAAGTTCGTTCCCTAAAATGACTATCTTGATATCATAAGAAACATATTTGCTCCACCCAATAATCCAGTTCCCTGTTCTCAAATGATCTCAGCTATCTAATAAATATGTACCCAATAACTCAGTTTCTCTCATATTTATTAGATGGCTGAAATCATTTGAAAATAGAAGAAACTGGATTATTGAGTACAGCAGATTTAGTGCCGATATCCTATTGTTTCAAGTGTTGACCACCTGCTTTCACTCATAGGCTGTAATCAGAGCTATAATGTGTTGCAGTTCTGTCGTGGACAAATCATCGAGTTAATTACTGGCATCTTTGTTTTCCTTTCTTCCATCCTTATGCAGATCGAAGAGTCACCCACAGCAAATTTTCTGCTGATCTCATCAATGAAATTCTAGATAAACAAAACTTGAAACATCTGAGGAGCTTCAAACTAGATGCAAAGGGAAATGTACCCGGACACGACAGCAAAAATTGAATTCCAACTAAACGAACTTAAAACCAATCTGCAATGACCATCCAACCCCAGTTCTGATAGCACAAACTCTGCAGTAATAGACTAAGAAAACATGGCAGATTAACATTCTTCTTCAATTTCCTTTCTCGCACTTTACATGAAAAACATCAAATTGTGAACCTAATGGATTACAAGCATTAATGTATGAATATATAAACAAATAGCTTTATTGATGTTCAATCTTGCAACACCACAAACAAATGGCTACTTCAATTTAACGTTGTCTTTTATTTGAAACACGTATAGGTGACATGTTTCATAATGCTTCCCCAAACACACTAGATCTGGAACATGCGTAAGAAAATCTAGATGGGCTGAGACCAGTAAGTGATGGACCATCAACTCTTTCCGTCTGAATGTCATCTTTGATATGCAAGAAATCACAATTAGCTGATTCCTTCGTCTTCCATTTGGTTAGCTATTCTAGAAGCTGCCGATATTTCTTGTTAAGCCGACACTTCATCAACCAAAATTGAATATATAAATTACGTTGCATTAATACAGGTTAAGAAACTGACTTCTTGCCTCCACTCCACCCCCCCCCCATCCCGCCCCCACACAAATACGCAATTGCTATAACTCGAGTACATTTATTAAAACCATCTGGATGAAAGATGTAAGGAAAGAATACCACATCTAAAAGTGGAAAGAATGAGACTAGTGAAATGAATCAACAATATCATTCTTGTCTGACTCAGATAAAGTACGATCATGCCCAGTGATATAAAATGTTTGGAACACAAGATGAGTGAACAAGAACAGAGCAGAAAATCAAGTCTAAAATTATACGACCCAGAAGAGCTAACTGTCATCCTGAGAGGATTATGACAGAATTTTAAGATGCCTATGAATTCCAGAAAGAAGGCACTTTACTATTCTTATAATCCAAAGTTGTCCAATTATTTGATATGGATTCACCTTATATAGACATAGAAAAAGGGAACAACTGCTGAAGTTGCTTCTTTATAACCATAAGGTCACAGGTAAAAGTCATAGAATCAGTCTCTTCGTAATAATACAAAGAGAAGGCTGCATATATTATGACTCTACCCAGCAAAGTGGGAAGCTTGCACTGGCTCTGTTAACTTTGACTTAGAAAAAGGGATGATAAAATTAAGTTGAAATTAGAGCTGAGAAGAAATAGGCTCTCTTGAATTGGACTATAAATTTAATGCAAACCAATAAATGACAAATCTAACAACTAATGAGCCACCAACTAAAACAAACCAATGAATAAATGAGAAAATAAATATAACAAAATGTAGGGATTTATATGTTGAATTAAATACACATTTTAGTCTTTATCCTCGGCGTCTGCCAAAATATGGAAAAACATGACTAAAGGAAGCCGCTTCCCTCAATTCTTATTGGAAAATGCCAAACTTCACAAGTTCCTAATACTTATCTCAAGACTAAATATATAATAACTTACATATGAATTTAATTTTCAGACATGTATGCTCCATCCCATCCCTATTCATCCAAGCTCTCCATCTGAATATTGCTTTTTAAAGGCACGTATTCTCCAAGATATCCACCAAGTTGTTCATGTAATGCACTCTTATCAATCCCTTGATGATGATAGCTCTTGCAAACATAGTAAAACACGCTCTGCACTAACAAACCCACCAAATTAACAATCACCAAAACCCCAACCAAAAACCCACCAACAACAATCTTCGTAAAGACCCCATAACTATAACCACCGTTCACGACTACATATCCAAAGATCCCTGCAATAACCCAACAAACAGTTAAATACGCGAAAACAAGAGCCGAAGCCATACGAGTCCTTCCCTTAAGCAACTCATAGCTCTTCTTCATAGCCGTAAACCCATAAACAGGCTCCAAAACAGAGACCACACTAGCCAAGTGCCAAAGCGCAGTTATATACACATGTACAACGAGGAAAAGCACGAATATGACAAGCGAAGCGAAAAGCAGCAATAGGGCATTATTGCTATCGAGGGCAACGATCAAGACAACCAAAAAAGCAAGCAGTAGCGAGTTGTAAACCACCATCATCAAAGCAACCCACAAGAAAGTGATAAAAAGACGTTTAAAAACCTGGGGAATCGCAGACATAGTGTTGGAGAAAGAGACGGGCTTTGATGTGTAGAGAGACGCAACAGTGAAGACAACAGCAGCTGTGGATAGGAGAGAGAAAGCGAAAAGAAAGATGACGTAGCAGAACTGAAACACGAGGAGCAGAGTCCAATCATGGCGGGCAACATTGGGATCGAGAAATGGGTGGTTTTCGAGTTGTGAAACAATAGGGTGGGTGAAGAGAGAGTGGGCTAAGATTGCAAAAGACAGAGGGAAGATTAAGGTTAGGGTTATGAGATAGAAAGTTTTGGGAGATTGTTTTGGGATTGAGACAGATTCTCTGAGGATGTCGGGTATGGTTAAGAACTGGAGCTGTTCCGGAGCTAGATCCATAAAGAACTTGATCTGAAACTGAAATAGAAACAAGACACGGGGAAGGGAAGCGAGGAAGGTTGGAAATAGAGCGACAGAGAGAAGAAATTGTGATCTAATTAATTAGACTTGTTACTTAAAGAAGAGAAAGAAGGGATATAATAGCGGTAAAAATAAGATGAGCAGCTGACCGACTTTGGTTTGTCATCATGGGTTTGGGCCTCTTTTCTGTTGTTCTGTTGTATTTTTGGTTTGGACTGCCCCTTCTTCCTTCCCAAAGGCTTCTATGTATGCGTATATTATATTATAGGGCGATAACCACCCTCCTTTTCCTTCCAATTTCTAACAGTAGTAGTCGATCGGCTTAACCACACTCCATTTCCTTCTAATTTTAACAGGAGTAGTCGATTAGCTTAACCACACTCCATTTCCTTCTAATTTTAACAGGAGTAGTCGATTAGCTTAACCACACTCCATTTCCTTCTAACTTGCACAGGAGTATTCGATTAGCTTTACATGTCACAAAACTCAACGCCAGGTTATAAATATCTATAAATTGTTAATTAATGGATGAAGGTTAGAAGTATCATGATCTAGTAAAAGCCCCTGAAAGTATGCAAACGCAGGCTGACACAATCATAAATCAATGTGATGCCATCTTTCTTACTAACCTAAATTTCAACTTTTTTACCTAAGTTCTTTTACAGTCATGATATGCACTTTAACTAATAACTACAGGTCTACAAGATAAATCTCCTCTTGGCTTTCCTTTTTTGGTAACTCAAAAGACCACAAGACGTGGACAAGTTGGACATGGTAATTTGTGGCGCACTATGGTAATTATGAGTAGGACTTGATTAGGGCCTTACTAAATAGCATTTTAATGCAAAGAAGATATAAGTAATTTGAGTGTATAAAATGATAAAAAGGTAATGTAATAAATGAGAACAAAGTTTTCATGAGAAATTCCATGTTCTACCTTTGATCAACAACACGAACCATGCACATTCCTATGTTGGTCCCGTGATGGCAATGCTAATTTCTAGAAAAAATTACGTTATGTGGTAAAGAACAACATAACTACTACGCAGTCCTATATTAACATGAGCTTTATCTATATTCTTATAATTGATTAAATTAAAGGAAGGTGAGTTAAAGATTCAATTATTTGATTCATACGTTGAGATTCAAGAGTTGAAATATTCTTTATAGGTTAGGGTAAAACCTATCGTGAAAATTCATAAAATAAATTATTACAAATTTAGATTTTCTTGATTTAGAAAGACATTTCAATTGTTTTACTCTAAGTTACGAATTATATGTCATAAGAGAGAGTATAATTAAAACTTAGAAACTCTTACTAGTCTAATAAACTACAATTGTTTATTAAATCAAGGTAAAGATGAGCATAGTAAAGTCCTATAGGGTATCTTATCTGAATCCAGTTTATTTATAGATTGTTTTATTATTTATTATCGCTTTGCATTAGTATACTGAGTATTTATTCCAATCATAAGCAATAGTCTAGATAATTAAGTTTGTGAATAATCAATAGTTAACCTTGATTCCTCGTGGGATCGATTCATACTTACCAGTGCTAGCTATGGCTACACAGTGGGTTTATGGTAAAACATCATAAAATTTTTGGTTTCGTTATTAGGAATATGCATAGTTGATATTGATTAGATTTGTAAATTAATTAGACTAGGCCTTTTATTTTGTTTTGTCTTAGTTTTATTATTGTTCACTAAGATTATTATATACTTTCTCTTTTGCAGTCCACTTATTGTATGCGACATTCTAACAACCTTAGGAATCTTATTGAGCCAGATCTTAAGATTTAAAAAAACTTTATGTATAAGAAGAAGACTCAAAAGGAGAATTAAAGCTAAGGAAATCAAAGCTAATTATAGAGAACATAAGATCCTTGAAGGATTTTTCTGCACCCAATGCCCAACGTATCATCTGAGGCATTGCGAGGCCAAACATAAAAGTTGATAACTTCAAGCTAAACTTCTCCCTTATTTCTATGATGCAACAAAATCATTTTGGAAGGCTCCCTTTTAAAGATCTCCATCTGCATTTATCAATATTTTTAGAATACTATGATACACTAAAGCTTAGTGGTGTTTTTCCTTATGTGATTAAGCTTAAGTTATTTCCTTTTTCACTAAGGGATAAGGTGAGAGCTGGTTGTAGACACTACTAGCAGGATCCTTCACCATATGGGATCAAATATCCTAAGCATTCTTAGCCAAATACTTTCCCCCATGCAAGACTACTTAGATTAGGAACCATATTATCACTTTTTCCTAAAGGGAAGATGAGTAATTATATAAGGCTTAGGAGAGATATAAGGAGTTATTGAAGTCATGTCTATAACAAGAGCTAGAGAAGTGACTTATTATCTAAACATTCTACAATGAAATGACTTACAACACCAATATCTTCATAGATGTAGCTGCTAGTGGTGCTCTAATTAAAACTATAGAAGAATCATATAATTTGATTGAGGATATGGATTAGAACCACTATTAATGGTCAAGTGAAATAGCCATTCTAAAGAAGGTACCAAGTTATATCAAGAACCAGATTATCACTTTGCCTCAAGGGAAGATGAAACATTCTAAGAGGCTTGGGAGAGACACAAGTAGCTATTAAAGTCATATCCATATCATGAACTAGAGAAGTGACTTATTGTCCAAACATTCTAAAATGTAATGAACTACAATACTAATATCTCCATAGATGCAATTACTAATGGTGCTCTCGGAAACAAAACTATAAAAGCAACACATAATTTGATTAAGGATATGGATTAAAGCCATAACTAATGGTCAAGTGTGACCATTAAAGTCACTCTTAAGAAGGTTCTGGGCAATTATGACCTTAATGCCCTGAATCTTCTTGCTATAAAGGTAGATGCTTTGTCTTAAAAGTTTGATCATATAACTATTAACTCTGTTAGTAATCTACTATGTCTTATGATATTTGTACATTCCCAGGACATTTAGCTACAACTTGTCAATTGGGGAACTCATTTTTTGTTACTCTTTCATTGAAAAAGTTAACTGTGTCAACAATAATTATAACCTTAGTAAGAGAAATTGTGTAAAATTTTCCTATAAGAATAAGTTCAATTTTATCTGTCAAAATAATAAACAACCCCTGGTATCCAAGTAAATCCTACAATCCCCTCCTCAAAAGTCTAACAGTCTCTTTTAAAAAAATTCTTAATAACTTAAGCTAATTAAAATAAGGAGTTGAAGGAGGCAATAAATTATCTTAGTTTTAAGGTTATTTTATGTCAACCTATGCCAAAATGTTAAAAGAAAAAATTTCCCAACAAGCAAGCACCTCTACCACCTGGTCAATTTCCTTACAAACTTGAGAACCATAGTAAGGACTACAATATTGTGATATTAAGGAGTGACGAGCTATTAGGGAACCCTTAGATCAGGAAAACTTGAAAGTGATGGATGCAAGGTAATTAAGATGCTCATTAAGAAGGGTGAAACCAAAGGACGGAAATAAAAAGAAGAAGAGGAACCCAAATACATTCCCCTTACACCACACAAGTTACTTGTATACTTTCCTAAAAGATTGGTTAAGTCAAAATTGTATAAAGAATTTTATAAATTTATAGATGTTCTTTGAAAATAATATGTTAATATTTATTTAAGGAGAATTTGAAACAAATTCATTATTTTGCTATTTATTTTAAAGATACTATCTAACAAAAGAATGCTTGAAAAGTATGAAGCTACAACTTTGACTAAGGAGAGCAAATTCGTGATCCCAAACAAATTACCTCCAGAAATCAAAGACCCCAGTAGCTTTTCCATTTCATGCATTATTAATGATATGGGCTTTGATCATTTTATATACGATCTAGGAAAAAGCATCAGCCTTATACTCTTATCTATTTGTAAAAAACTCAAAATTGGCAATCTAAAACCTATTACCATTTGACTATAATTAGTAGGCCACTTTATCAAGCATTTGGTATTAGAGCAAGTGCCCATAAAAATTGGCAAGTTTTATTATGCCCATATACTTTATGGTCTTAGATATGATGGAGGACAAAATGTGAACTTAATTTTAGGAAGGCTTTTCTTAACTACTTCCAAGGCCTTAATAGATGTATATAAGGAAAAAGTTGTTAAGTTTGCCATGTATACATGCATCCCATGCATGAGAATGCCGCAGAAATGTCTAAATCTAAATTTCAACATCATGATAACCTGAAAAAAAAGAATCATACATGCATGCATGGATATGTAAAAGAACTGAAATATAAAACTTTTACCTTTTGTTTTTCCTCCTTTCTTATTTCTTCTCCTTGTTTAGGTTATTACCAACACCAAACCCTTCCTTAATCACCTAAGAACATGCATAGATCAAGAAGAAACAATGTGTAAGGGTGATTTGAGCACTAAACCAGATGAGTTCTAGTAGATGCTCAAAATGAAAAGAAAGATCAAGACTCTTGTTGCATGCATTTTAATTTATGGAACAATTATATAAATTATAAGAACAAGACTCTTGACACCTCTCTCTCATTCTAGAACTCTTCTAGAGCCCCTATCTCTCACTTAAGTGTGTAAGAAGTGGTTAGACTCTTATGTACATAAGTGACGAACTCACTTATGTACACATTCATGCCTTCGGTCACGATCGTGGCCTACTTAAAAATGGCTATATACATTATATTTTTCATCTGATCTTTTATGAGTATGACCCTTAGGTTTTTGTTTATTTTAGACGGTTGAATTAACACTTAATTAAATCAAATCATGAAGGGTTTCAGGATGCCAATTTGTCAAAATATAAGTGGATTAACACACGAACTCTTCAATAGTTGATTCTATGACTTATGAACCTATCTGTAGACAATTACTATGCAATTCGTCCTTTTACCATACTATACCCCACTTGATTCAGAGTATGGGCTGTATGTCAACTCCTACTAGATTGAATACATCACATCTAGTCCAAGTGATGTTAGTTCTTGTCCTGGGATCTTACTACACTATGTGTCATTGAAGACTCTCTTTATGACACATAACTATTCTGGCTGGAGAATCCTGAGTAATGACCCTGACAAGAGGCCATGGATATCATCTCCTTCTATTAGGATTGGTGAATTCTTTATTGGCTACCCAATTACCTTCGAATATTAATAGTTGTACCCCATCACTACCTTAAGAGCAACCTCGTCCTGAGGTAACAAGGAATAATGTCAAAACATAGGATTAGTATCCAAGATACCCTTGAGTACCTCAATCTAAAGATATTTGCACCATTACTATGATAAAATTGATCATTAACATTTTATAGATCATCCATATGATAATCTCATTGTGGTTCATCCGATGTACTTACTACCCTTAGTAAGCATCCACATGATAACTCTAAACATATCATGCTTATAGTTTGTGAGATCTACTGCTTGATTAAATCAAGGAGTATAATATGTGCTAGTCTGTCTGGATTAATAATGTGCTATCTTATTAATCCTATGGCTAGGTATTATTTAGATACTAACATAATTGCACATGATAGGAATCTCATTATCATGATCTCATCATGATTTCCTTCATACTATGTTTTGTATCATAGACTTCATTAATTCGATTTAAGATCAATATCAATTCATATATAAACGAATATCAAATTAATGAAAATTTCCTTTTGATTTATTAATAGAAATAAAGTTAGTGAAAAAAGGTGATTGCCTTTAGAACACTACTTTAACAATCTCTCACTTGCATTAAAGCCAATTACCTTTGTATCTAATACCATAGGCGAGTACACAAGAATCAAATTTTATTTGAGGAAGTGGCTTAGTCAAAGGATCAACGATGTTTTAATCTGTGGGCACTCTCTCTATCTTCACATCACCTCTATTAGTTATCTCCCTGATAAGGTGATATCTTCTGAGTATGTGCTTAGACCTCTGATGAGACCTCGATTTTTGGCTTGAGCAATAGCCCCATTATTGTCACAGTATAACAATATTGGGTCTACTATGGTGAGAACTACTCAAAGTTCCATAATGAACTTCTTGATCTAAATAACTTCCTTTGCCGCTTCTGCTGCTATAATGTATTCTGACTCAGTCATCAAATCTATAGTCGTCTCTTGTTTAAAACTCTTCCAATTGACTGCTCCACCATTAAAACATAACTTGACTGGAATTTGGATTCATCATGGTTAGATTGAAAACTGGCATCTACATGCTTGCTCACTACAAGATCTTCATTTCCATATATTAAGAATATATCCTTAGTCTTTCTTAAGTACTTTAGGATATTCTTGATGGCCACCTAGAAACATTCACTAGGATCCGAATGATATCTGCTCGTAACACTTAGAGCATACGATATATTGGGTTTTGCACATAACATAGAATACATGATTGATCCTATGCCCGAAGCATACGAGATCATAATCATGTGAGTCCTCTCATCTTGTATCTTGGGATACATAGATTTCGAGAGTTTTATCCCATGAGTCATGGGAAGAAACCCTCTCTTGGACTGCTCCATGCGAAACCTATTTAGCACTTTATCTACGTATGTTAATTGTGAAAGTCCTGGCAACTTCCTTGATCTATCTCTACAGATCTTTATTCCCATTATATAAGTTGCTTCTCTAAGGTCTTTCATGGAAAAATTTTGGGACAACCAAATTTTGACTGATTGTAAAATTGAGACATCATTTCCCATTAGTAATATGTCGTCCACATATAAAATAAAGAATATGATAGCACTCCCACTAAACTTCTTGTACACACAAGGTTCATCATGATTTTACGAGAAACCAAACTCTTTGATTTTCTCATCAAATCAGATGTTCCAACTCCTAGATGCTTGCTTCAATCCATAAATAGACTTCTAAAGCTTGCATATGTTTCCATTTAGGAAAGTCATCTTCACTTCCATTTGCCATATTTCATAATCATAATGAACAACAATGACTGAGAGTATTCTAATGGATTTAAGCATGGCTATGGGGCTAAATGTCTTGTCACAGTCATCTCCTTGTCTTTGATGATTTCTTTTAGCAACTAGCCTTAACTTTATAGGTAATCACATTACCATCCATGTCGATTTTCTTCTTAAAAATCCACTTACACCCTATAGGTTTTAGCCCATTGTGTTGGTCAACCAAAGTCTATACTTAGTTTTCAAACATGGAATCCATTTTAGACATCATGGCTTGAAGCCATTTTTTAGATTCTGAACTCTTTAGAGCCTCTTCATAGTTTGTAGGCTCATTGTTCTCTATGAGCAATACGTCATTGTGTTTGCTTACGAGAAATCCATATCTCTCTAAAACAATACATATCCTACTTAACCTACAAACATTTTGTGTTTCAGAACGTTTAACTATTGTCTCATCTCTATGAACAACAATTTCAGGTTCAGGCAATTGATCTGCGTCTGTTTAAGCATTATGAACTTTATCAAGTTCAACTTTGCTCCCACTATTTTCTCTTAAAAGAAACTCTTTCTCTAAAATGATAGCATGCTTTAAGACAAACATCTTTTGCTTTAAAGCATTATAGAACTGATATCCAATTGTTTTCTTAGGATATCCTATAAACAGACATTTATTAGATTTCACTTCAAGCTTGTCTGATTGAATCCACTTCACATATATCCGACAATCCCAAACTTTCATATGAGAAAGATAGGGCCTTTTGTTAGTCTATATCTCATATGAAGTAATTTCAAATGCCTTTGAAGGGTCTCTATTTGTCATATAATAACAGTCTCGAGTGCTTAACCCTAAAAGGATTTCAGTAGATTTTCTAAGCCCATCATTGACCTTATCATGTTCAATAATGTTTAGTTTCTCCTTTCAGCCACACCATTATGTTATGGGGTGTAAGGTGGAGTCCACTAGGATACTATCCCATTATCTTTGATATAAGTTAGAAACTTCTTATTTAATTATTCACCTCCTCGATGTCTTAATACTTCTACCGAGTTGTTTCTCTACTTCATGTCTAAATTGTTTGAACATTTCAAACACTTCAGACTTGTATCTCATTAGATTCATATACCCATATCGTAAATAATCATCAATAAAGGTAATGAAGCAGACAAAACCACCTATGGCATAAATGGACATCGGATCACATACATCATAATGTATTAGGTCTAGCAACCCATTCACTCGTTCACCCTTTCCTTTAAATGGTGATTTACTCATCTTGCCTAACAGGCAAGATTCACACGTGTCATATGATTCATAATCAAATGACCCAAGCTACCACACTTGTTTAGCGTAATCATGCATTTCTCACTTATATGGCCAAGTTGACAATGCTATAAGAAAAATGATTTTAAGTTATCTCATTTTTGTCTTTTATTGTCATTGATATTTAAAATTGGATTACATAAATCTAATATGTAAATTCCATTGCACAATATAGCAGTACTATACAACATTTCATTAACTTAATTGAGAAACCATTGCTTGAAAAAATTAAATGAAATCCCCCTTTATTAAGACATGAAACAGATATAATGTTCTTTGTCACAATGGGTACATAAAAGCAATTATCCAAAATTAACTCTAGCTTACTAGGAAGATACAAAAAATTTGTACCTACGGCTAATGCAGCAACTCTTGCTCTATTTCCCACACGTAGGTTCATCTCTCCCTTCTTGAGTGGTCTACTATTCCTGAGACCCTGCATATCAACACATATATGTGAGCCATATCCGGTATCTAATACCCAAATGTTATAATTAAAAATAGTACTAACCTCAATGACAAACAACATACTTTAAGTAGATGGTGGGGTATCTAATTCCTTATTTTGCTTCAGTGACTCCAGATAAGCTTTGCAATTTCTCTTCTAATGTCCTTCCTTGTTGCAATGGAAGCGTGTCCCTTTGAAGTTGTCTTCTTCACCTTCTTCTTGGCTACACCTCCCACTAGCTTCTTGTACTTCTTCTTCCTCTTTTAGTTCTTCTTACGAGAACCAGAAGAAGAGTCTGCCAGCATCACAGCCTTACTGTCATTCTTGACAGTTTGCTCATTTATTTTGAGCAGATTAATTAACTCATATATCGATGCGGATATTTAGTTCATCCGATAGTTAAGCACAAACTGTGAATAACTGTTAGTCAAACTAGTTAGAATTAAGTCTATACTTAACTCATGATCCATTGCGAAACCATATATCTTTAGCGTATATTGTACTGGAGATGATCCGTCAGCCATCTTAGATCAGAAAAGCAACCTCAAGGTCTTGAACCTTTCATATCAAGCTTGCTCATCAAACAATTCCCTTAGATGGTAGACTATAGTATGAACATCTATAGCCTCATGCTTCTTTTGTAGTTCTGGTGACAGAAAGGCCAGCATTATATAGCTAGCCAGCTCACTATCATCTAATAGCTTCTTGTAAGCTTTCTGATCCTCATCAGATACGTCAGCAGCAGGGGAATCAGAAAGTGGTTCATCTAGGACATATCCCAGTTTCTCGGATTTGAGAACAATTCTCAAATTTATAGCCAATCCAAGAAGTTTGGTCCCGTGAGTTTGTTGGAATCTACTAGAGAGAGCGTAGGTTCACACTAGATGAAGACATTGTGGCAATTCAATAACTTAGAAGAACAAGAGAAATTGTTAGAATATACACTAATCCATATCGATAAGGAATTTAAGTGTAACACCCCATCACCCTGGGATACGCGTCGGGACGCCCGTAGGTCATTCCGACACATAACCTAAGATAATAGAATGCTACGTGAAACAACTATCAAACTCCACA
>JANZXR010000172.1:21808209-21827847 GCA_027575705.1 Erythroxylum echinodendron | reverse complement strand
TATATATAGAAATAATTAGAATATAATAAAGATATATATAAACTAAAATGGATAAGATATAAAAAAGCTAAATTAAACAAACTACAACTGTAAAATATGACAATGAACTTTTTTTAATTTAAAAAAAAATCACGAACTATTTTATAAATTTAAAAAATTATTTGAAACGGTACTCATTATTAACCAGTACCGGTACAATACCGTACTGGAACCTAATTCGATACCAAGTCCAGTACGATATTCGTAACATTGCGTCTCACTCTTCGGATTTTTCATTCTTGTCTTCTGATATCAAGAGCTGGATTTTCGTTGATTTTGCTTGAACTTTGAGTAATTCTTATGTTTATGCAATCACAAGGACACAAGAATGGAAAAAAAAATTCCTATTTTTAGTCTAAATCTCAGGCAACAGTGCCAAACTTTTTGAGCAATTTTTATACATAATACATATTAAAACTCTCAATACCCGCAAGTATACGAATTGTATCTTATAGTACCAAAAGATATCATTCTTACGAGGATAATGCAAGAAACAATTTGAACCTAAGTTTGTCTAAGGCAATAAGAAATTGATTTTTTATAAAAGTAAATAACATAAATTGAAACAAATAATAAATCAAAGGAAATGCTCAAATAAGAAGTGAGCTATCAGTTGATTTAGGGCTTGATCAATGATGAATGGTTAAGACTTATTCTTTGTTTATTTTGTTTCCTTAATTACTATTAATCTAATTACATATTGATTCTAGATTTTCCAATGTATTGATTACTCTTTCTTAAGACATAATCAATTAACGCTAATTAAATCCAAAAATTACATATTTTCAACCTCTGGATTTATAAAACTTTCTTTAATATTTTCAAATGGATCTGAAGTTATCTATTGGATAATTACTTTCTCACACAAAACCTCTCTTTGAATGATTGTTAATTTGATAATTGCATTATTTATTAAACTTCTAACTCTCATTTTACAATCTAATCTAATTATTTTTGACTCACTTTCTTGATTGGTTGTCAAGTATAAGCATGCACAACTACCACAATCATCATAATATATATTGAATCAATAATAATTAAAGTCATAAAACAAATTTAGAATAAACCCTAATCTAAAATTTTGGAAATTCATGAACATGTTAAACATCTTAGAATTTAGATTACACATCAATATTGATGCAATAACTACAGGAAAAAAAGAAAAACTATGTTTAGGTCTTGATTTGGAAAGCTAGAATTATTAGACATTCTTTTTGATCTCCCACGGTTGATCCACTTTAGTGTGTTGGCTGCATTGTTTTTTTGTGTGTTTCACATCTTTAAATAGTTTTTAAGGCTTTTAGGGTTCCTTCTAGGGTTTCCCATTTAATTTGGATTCGAAAATAGCCCCAAAACTTTAAAAGACTGAAATAACTCGCGTGTTGGAAAAAAGTTGAAATTTGCTGAAATTGCTGCCTATGAGATACATGGTCTCATATATGATTGTGTCCTAGACTATGTATAGCTAAAATCTCCATAATTCATGATTTTAGGTAGACTGAGAGACTTGCACGGCCATAGACATAGTAGTGTATCCTTTATTTGCTTTAAATCTTCCTTGTTTTTTAATTATCTAATTTCCAACACTCACACACAAATCAAAAACATTATAAAACATAAAATTAAGATTGAAATCATGCTCTAAACCATAAAAACACTTAGACTATAAACAAACACTCACATTAACACAATTTTTAGCCTATTCATATGATAGTTATCTAATAAATACCTAAAACATACTAAAATAGCTAGGAAAACATACTTTAAACTATACGTATTAATATCCCTACACTTTAACTTTTGTTTATCCTTAAGAAAAGAAAAAAAACACTTAACATGGTACAATGGCATCGAATCTTATGGAATCAATTTAACCACAAACATCAATCATTCAAGTTGTGCTAACTTACTAACCTAATCTTTAAGCGAGGAAAACATAGTATAAACTATACCTATCACTCATTATTGTGAGATGTTTGATGATCTTATTACCCCAGAAGAAATTCATAGAGTTTTATACAGTATCAATCCAAATAAAGCTTCAAGAATTGATGGTTTCAATGGTTTTTTTTCATAAGTCTTCGCCTTTGATCAAACAAGGATATTTTTGATGCAGTTCTGGAATTTTTCTTAAATACTAAAATGCTAAAGGAATAGAACAAAACTCTCATATGCTTAATACCAGAAATCTCATTTCCATCTAGATTGATGGATGATAGACTAATTTCCTATTTCTTTACCTTTTACAAAATTATTATCCAAGATCCTAGTTGAGAGACATAATTTGGCTTACCTAATATCATCAAATCTACTCAAGCTACTTCCATAGCTAGAAGAGAAATTATTGATAATATACTGATTCTTTAGGATTTGATAAAGCAATACAAGGTCAATGGAGTCGGGAGGAGCTGTGCATTTAAAATTGATATCCATAAGGCTTTTGATTCTTTAGATGGGGACTTCTTACTTACAATCTTCCAAAAAAATTGGATTTCCATCTATATATACCCCTTGGATTCAAACCTACATCACTATCACTCCTATAATGTGATGATAAATGAGTAAACGTACTATTTTTTCTAAAAAGCAAGACAATTTAGGCAAAGGGACCCTTTGTCCCCTTACCTCTTTACTATAGTTATGAAAGTTCTTATAAGAATCATTTAGCACAAGGCTATCAAGAAGAATGGATTCAAATATCATAAGAAATGTACTCAACAGGAAATCACACTCCTTTTTGTTGACAACATGATCCCTTTTATCATTGAAATAAGTCTTCATCTAATGCCTAATGAATCTCTAGAACAATTCAGCATAATCTCCAATTTAAGTATAAATAAAAGGAAAAGTTTAATAATTCTCTTTAGGAATTGTGAATAAATGGTAAGAGAATTAATTTAATTAACTAGTATCCCTTTTTCTTCTCTTCCTATTAGGTACCTTAAAGTACCAATAACTTTATGGAAGTTGTCCTATGAATACTATTAATGATTTTTGGACAAAATCATCTCCAAGATAGATGAGAAAGATACTTTCTTTCTCAAGCAGATTACAACTCTTGACATTAGGAGTTTCAAATTTGGTCACATATTAGGCCTTACACTTCCCACTCCTTAAAAAGCTCATCAATAATATTAAGAAGCTGATAAAAAAACTTTTTGGACCAAAGACATATTAACTAAACTATTTTCCAAAGTTAGCTAGTACATAGTACAATTAACCGAGTAAGAAGGGGGCTTAGGACTTATCTCTTTGTAGGTACTGAATTTTGCTTTCCTTGCTAAGTATGTTTGGAGAATTATCACAGATAAATCGTTAGTTTGTTTTAGATGGGTGAATGGATATTATTTAAAAGGTAAGAACTTCTGGAATGCCAAAGTAAGAGAAACATCCTCTTGATCCATGAAGTAGATAATTTGGCTCAGATCCTTTCCTCAATCTCTTATTAAAATCTTCATTGGAGATGGCTCTTTATCCTCATTTTAGGTTGACAACTAGAGTCCTAGGGGTCTATTGTACCAGATTTCCATTTACAATACTCTTAGGATGTTCTTCTTAGATGATGCTAAGATTAAGTTTGACAAATAGAGTCCTAAGGTTCTATTATACCACATATCCAATTACAGTGCTCTTAGGATGTTCTTCTGAGATGATGATAAGATTAACTCCTTAATATACTCTAATGATTAGATAAAAGTAGGAAGATTTGAATATTGTCTTCCTAACTTGGCCCTAGAATATTAACCTAATTCTTTAGCTCAAGATAAGGCTATATGACAACTATGTTTATCAAATATTTTCTCCACAAAGTCCTATAAGAACATGCTCAGACCTATTGGAACTAAAGTTGTTTAGCTCTGGAATATTCTACTCCCTCCTAAAATCTCCTCCACTTTATAGCTAGCTATAAAGGAGAGATTGTCCACCCTGGATAATATCAATTCTTAGATCCAATTTGTTAGGAATTCAACCTGTAATCTTTGAAATTAGAGTAATGAATTAATTACTTATCTCTTTTTTATACGCTCTTTCACAAGCCCTATTTAAAGGGATATTATGATTAAATGTTAGGCCCTAGATCCTCCAATAAGATGGAATCATATAGTCCAATGGATCTTGAAGCCACTAGGAATGAGGAAAGATTATAGTAAGTAACTCCAAATTACATAGTCCTATCTAATTTACTAGACTTAGCGTAAATGGAATTTTAGGACTTTTAAGGAACAATCAATGGAGGAACACCACAACAATTTATTAAAAAATATAATTATTTTATTACTAGTAGTTCATAATATAAGTACTATAGTTCTTGAGAAAAATAAAATTGAATTAAGCCATAAAAGGCAATAATTTAAAAAAAGGCAATCATCAACAGTACCACTACAATCAACTTGCAATTGAAAAGGATATACTACTTGTGTATATGGATGCTAATGTGAGATCTAATCAATTGCAATAATTCTATATTAAAATGTTCAATGGTGAGGAACTTGTCATGAAAGATCCTGTTGTTCCTTCCATCCCAAATCGTTGTGACCAGGAAAGAAAGAGAGATTAAAAAAAGCATCTTTTAATGGTTTTATTTTAAAATCCCAAATCAGCACACTAAGGCTTAATTTGGCTTAAATCCTCTAGAAATTCCCCAATCACTTCAACATCAAAGATTTTCAAGTATCACTAACATAATTATACTTAAAAAAGAGATGGACTGAAGTTTCCTTAGCACTTTTACAAAGACAATATCAATTGGTGAGATGAGTAAACCTTACAATCCTATCAAAAGTAGGTAGTTTGTTTAACATTTCAAGCTAAAGGGTTGTAGATGCTCAAGGTTGAAGATGATTGAACTAGACTATGTTTGTTTTATGAAGGATTGGCAAGTTGTTGGCAAATACTTTCCTGTAAGACAGAATAATGAACATCCTATTTATGATGTGTTTCTATATGACAATATCATTATCCAAGTTAACACAAGTCTGTGGATTTTAGACATTAAAGAAGTTGGAATTGGAATAGTACTAATTAGATCTTTTTTGTCAGAGCTTGAGCCACTGTTTATTGTTGTATAAGAAAATTCAAAACATCAGCTTCATTTAAACCTTCCAAAAGTCCTATTGAAAGCCAATTATCAAACTAATAGTACTACGATTCTATATAAAAAACCACTACCCATCAAAAATATCATAATTTTATACAAAACATACCATTGATGAGTGTATTATTTTTTAGGTCCAATTATATATTTTACGTTACTAATCTATTACCCAAAACTAAGGCAAGTGCACCTTTTGATAGTAAGTCATACAATGACAAGTAAAAGTTGATCCTATGAGAAAACAATATGGATTAAAAAACCTAAAGTTACTATATGAGTTTAAATAAATAGAGTGATTTTTATATGTTTTTATTAAAGAAATATGAAATAAAGCAAACCTAACTTTTTGATAAAAAGAATAAAATAATTTTATTAAATAAGAATTCTATCAAATATTAACCTTTGGATAAGTGCATCCCTAACATTACTTTTTATTTTATGATTTAATTAACTTTGAATGAATATATAAAACTAGACTGATAGGATCTCTTACAAACTAAAAATACGCTATCTTGAGTATAGTCATTTACTTTTTAATTAGTTAACTTGTATCTTTACCAAGCTATTATCCTTTTTAATGCACTAAGTTCAATGAAATCTCATAAAAGGATTCACCCTAACACTAAAGCTTAAGGTACCTAATCTAATGAAAGGTCAGGGACCAACTGAGCTCTAGCAGAGGATCAAACTTTATATCATGCTAAGGAAAAATTTTATCATAACCAACTAAATTCTCATAACTATGAAGCACACAAAGAGGAAAACATTCTTAATTCCTTGAGATAGGGGAAAAAATTTAGAATGAGTAAACCCAAGCCCCTATTAATGACAATTAGATTAAGAAGGGAAGCAATATGATCCACTTACTTACTGAAGAAGTCACTCCTTAGTGCCATTAAGCAAGTGAACCACTGGAGAATGATATAGGTAAATTTCAAAGTATCACTTAGAGGAAGTCAAAAACCTCTAATATAACTCATAAGAAATGACCATACTTAAAAACCTCTAATATAACTCGTAAGAAATGACTATACTATCTTGGAATGTGAGAGGACTAAATAGCTCTAATAACCAACAAATTTTGTCTAATTATCTTTATGATACTAAACCTTTTCTTATAAGATTTTTTTCAAACTAAACTTAATGAAAATATTAGAAAAAGATTGAGCTTCTTGGAGAAACATTTCACCGTCATAACAAACCATCATTGTCAATACAATGGAAGACTAGTGATGGCTTTTAACCCAAATATGGTGGAGATAATTAACTCAATCATTAAAGAGTAACCAATTCATAAGCATATTAAATGAAATAAGAAAACATATTTCATGCCTTTAATCGATGAAAGTAAATAGATGTTACATAATTTTATGCCTTTAACTATTCCTTCCATAAAGTTTGAAGGACATTAGAAATGTAATAAGTATCCCGTAGCTAATTCATGGTGGCTTTAGTATTTTGATTCATCCCTAAGAAGTGAAAGATAATGCTAGTTTGAGAATTAATAGGGCATTAATAGGGAATTGATAAGTGCTCATTATATTTCAACTTTCCCAAAGATTAAAGCCTTCATCATCATCCCAATCTTCTCTAACCACATTCCAGTTTTGGTATAGAATATGTTCTAATTCCTTGAGAAGAATTTTCTTTTATATTTAGCAACTTCCTAGTTGATGTATACAGATTTGGATAAGCTATCACCAAAGGCCTTAATTCCAACTTTAAGGGATCAAGGGATCAAACTTTATATTTATATGAGGAAATTGTAGCAAGTAAAGGATGAGCTTAGAGAACTAAACAAGAGGAAGTTCAATAACACTCTAGTGGCAATCTGTGAAGCTAAAAAAGAACTAGATAGAATTTAGAGCTGTGTATACCTGTCCGCTTTTGAGGAATCTTTGCCAATAGATGATAAGCTAGCTCTTGTCAAACTTAAGCAACTAATATCAACCATTCTCTCTTGAAACCAAAGATCTAGAATTCTATGAGTCAAAAAAGGGGATAAAAACACAAACTTCTTTCACAATTCAGTGCTCTATAGAGGGAACACAAATAGAATAATTTATATAATTTATTTAGTAAATGAGAATGGCATCTTGCTAACCTGAAGAGTCAATATTTAATAACAAGATTTATATTTCCTTTTTGATACCATTGCTCTCCCATTGATGCGATCTCCTCGGTGATCACTCTCTAGTCTTTCAATAAGGATTAAATATCTATATAAGAAGCTAATCTTTTGACCATATCTTTTAATACTAGAGATTTAAAAGCTATTATGTTTGCTCTTGTCTCTAATAAGGCTCTAGGAATTAATGATCTTAATGCCTTTTTCTTTTAGAAAACCTAGCCTTAAATTAAGACATTAGCTACTGAGGGATTTTTGAAAAATTTTTAGCAGGGAAAAATTGTTAAGGAAATTGAAAGAGACCTTTATTTGCCTTATACCTAAGGTATATAGTCGTAACTTAATGAATAATTTAGACTAATTTCTTAATGCAATACCAAACATATAATTATCTACTTATTATTGCTAACAAACTTAAAACAAGATTGACTCAATTGGTTATTCCTTCTCAAGGTAATTACGTTAAAAGAAGACAAGTTGGGGATAAAATCCTAATAGCACAAAAACTTTTAAGAACTATAGTAGGAAGCAATATAGCAAGAATTATGCTATAATGATAGATTTTCATAAGGTTTTTTATTTATTCAAATATAATTTCATCTTGAGCTCTTTGCAAGCTTCTTCCCTACTAAATTCATTAACTGGATAAAGCAATTTGTTAGCACGCCCTCCTTTGGTATTCTAATTAATAAAGAACCATCCAATCTTTAAAAAAAAGCTAGGGATTTGAGGAAAAGTGATCCTTTTCACTTTACGTCTTCACTCTAAGTATGTAGCTCTTAAGCAAACTTATTAAAAATGTGATCAACCAAGAGAAGAAGTTTAGATTCAACTCAAAGTATAAAATATTGAGAATAACTAACCTTTCTTTTACATCTAATCCTCTTCTCCAAAGATGATCCTGACTTAATTAATGCTCTCATGGCTGCTCTATACACCTTTAATAAGCTTTCAGGTCTCTCCATCAATAAAGAGAAAAGCCAATTATTCATATCCTCTACTGCTTAGGGCTTATCCAACTGACTTAGTTTCATAATAAGTTTGAGAGCCTTCAAGACCCTTTTCCTTACTTAGGAATTCATATCTCCTTTAAAAGACTTTCCTATTTTGAATTCCTTCCTCTAATAGAAAGGATAAACAAAAGAATTACAAGTTGGTTCAATGGAAGCTTGTTTGTTACAAGAAGAATTTAACTAGTCCATTCAATCCTGAATAGCCTTCATGTAATGTTTCCTATTAACATTGTTAAGATTGTTGAACATCTTTTAAGGAGATTTATATGTTAGGAAACACTAACACTAAATCAATTGGAAAAGTTAAATGAAGTGACATGCTTGCCTAAAGAGGATAGAGGGCTTGGTACCTAGCCAATTAGAATCACAAATAAGTGCAAAAGATCAAGAGAATATGAGGGATGCTAATAGTTAAAAACTTTATTTGGGTCAAAAGGATACATGCATACTACTTGATACGTAAGAGCTTCTAGTGTATAAGCCAAAATATAACTCTTTATGGACTATGATCCATATCCTTAAGCACAAGGAGAAGGTTAGAATGGAATTCTCGTGCAATGAAGCTCCTATTATGTTTTGGAATGACAATTGGACCAATGATGGTCCTATAAGAAGAATCTCTAAACTCTCCCATCTTCAATGAAAAAACCTTTGAAATGGCCTTAGTTAAAGAGGCTTAACATCAAACTCCATGACAACTGACTAGGAACTCCTCATTAACTTTCAACCTTAATTGTCATTTTATTCCAAAATAGAACGATTGCATTAGATGGAATAGGCATCACTTAGGTTTGTGCTTAAATGCCTCTTGTAAAGAATGGATGAGAAATTATGCTCCTAGAGTTATATCACACAAACTTGTTTGGTTCAAGAATAATGGAAAGATTAAGCACTCTTTATAGACTGAAAAGATTCCTTGATATATTAGCCACCTATGTACTTTACAAACAAGATTCGAAAATAATTAAGCACTTCTTTTTTAATTAAAACTTCTCCTCCTTTTATTTAGTATAAAATCCAATAGTTATGCAATATCTCTTCTTCATATATGAGTTGGAAAAGTTTACTTGCCTGATTATGCCATAAGCAAAAGAAGAAGGATGTGGACTAATTTATGTTTAAAACATGACTTAGTAACACAATATACATCGTATCAGGGACAAATTCAGAAATTTTTTCAAGTGGGAGCAAAATATTTAAAAATTTTTGAATGGGGGCCAAATATTTAAAGGTTTTTTATGAGATCAAACCTTAAAATAATAATATTTTTATATGAAATTTTTTTGGATGCAGTGCTCCCTTGCCCCCAATGTGCATCCGTTTTGCATTGTACGAAGAGAAAGAAACCAAATATTTTTTTTTAGGGGATTGATATTCAGAAGGAATTCCTCCTTTATGAGTTGATTGAATCTATAAGAATGCAACTAACAAATCACCATATTCACTTAGAATGTAGTCAGGTCTTGGTTGAAAATTGGATATTACCACCAATAGAGCTAACTCAAATGGCACAAAGCTAGGCTTCTTTAAAATGTAATGGTCTTGTTAGAAGCCTTAAATAAGATCTGCATCTTCTTTCATCTAGGCTAAATTAAATGGAAGTGTAGCTTAACTCCTAGCCTCTAAGTTGTTGCTTGTTTTGAGGTCTCAATTGGTGTATAATGAAGAACGAAGCACGCGTTACAGCTTGTGCTTTGTTTTTACTAAACTCCTTTATTTCTTAAATACAATTTCAATTTCTAAAAAAAAAAGGAAAAATCAATCAATAAAAAGAAAACTCGAGCCATGGACCAATAAACGGCCCCAACGGGCTTGGTAAATGAAAGGCCGTAAACTAGCGTCGTGCATCTCAATCTCTCGTTCCTGCTCCGAACAAACAATCGTTTCACAGCAAGTAGATCCAGGCAAGTCTTCTGTGAGATCTCGCGCTTTACATATCTTAGCCATCCCCTTCTTTTCATTCCACTCTCTTCCTCTCAGTTACTCACATTCTTACTTCACTCTGTGATTGGCTACATTATCTCCCCCTAGTTAAATTCATTTCGAGATCCTTGTAATTTCATTATGTTATCGTTGTAATTCCATTCGGACGTATTAGAATTTGCGTTCGAATTTGAGATTCCAAAGCTGGGGTTTATTTTCTGCAATCTAACGCAAAATTAACTGTTTGACTTTTGGTAACTAGATCGATCCGGGATTAGATGAATCACGTAGTTTACTAAATTGCTTCAATGTAGTTGAATCATTATGTTCAGGGGTTGAAATCCCGAAGTCTGCTTTAATTCCCTTTGTGTTTTTGATGTTTGTTTATTTGTTTAATCTTTGTTTATTCTAATTTGCTAGGCTGACGGGAGCTCTCCCTTACTAGGTGGTGATTTCCAGCGCTTTTGTTGGCTCACTAACCAGTCAAGATGGTAGAATCTTCTTTTTTTCCTTTTTTTTTTTGGCAAATGTTTTGTTTTTTCTATTAAACTTTTACATAAATGTAGGTCGTGCTCGCCGCATCCATTGTAAGCAAGTCTGGAAAAGGTGAGGCTTTTGAGGTCTTAATTTTCAGATTGACATAATAATGGTTGCATATGAGTTGGGATGCAAATGGTGTGTGTCTTTATCAGCTGTCTGCCCTTTTTCTGATTTTTCTTTTGAAATTTCTTCACTAATTATTTGTTTGTCGGTTATTCAAATGACTAGTATCACAATGTTATGAGGACTAGCATTTCATACAACTAGCCATGGACCAGGATCTAATTCATTTGTGAAAATTGTTCTAGTTGGATGTTTTCTTGAGTTGATTTACCTGAAACTTTCCATCTACTACAGTGATTGCCTCGAGGCAGTTTGTGGATATGTCTAGGATAAGGATTGAGGGCCTCCTTTCTGCCTTTCCTAAGTTGGTTGGCACTGGAAAGCAGCATACATATGTGGAGACTGAAAATGTGCGGTATGTTTACCAGCCAATAGAGATGTTATACTTGCTTCTTGTGACTAATAAACAGAGCAACATTCTCGAAGATCTGGAGACTCTGAGGCTGCTTTCTAAACTTGTATCCTTCTTATGCTTTATTACCATAACTAAGTTTCATTTCTATGTTGAGTTTCTTAAATATTTGCTGGATGCATTGCAGTTGATTTGACTTCATGCAGTTCAACTTTCTTCGCAATTTAGTTCTCATTCTTGATTGTTTTACATCTCATGAAGTTTATCGATTTTTCTTGTGTGTTATTTCTTTATTAAACTTTGGAATGGATGATGACTAGCTCCCTCGGGTATCTGTGTGGCGATGCAGCTTGGGCATTTAGTTGATTCCTTAAGTGTTTTTAGGTACCTGAATATTCCTTGTCGCTCGATGAAGAGGGCATTTCCAAGTCAGCGTTTGAGTTGATATTTGCTTTTGACGAGGTCATTTCCCTTGGGCACAAGGAAAATGTGACTGTTGCACAGGTTAAGCAGTACTGTGAAATGGATAGCCATGAAGAGAAATTACATAAGCTGGTTCTGCAAAGCAAGATCAATGAAACCAAGGATGTTATGAAGCGCAAGGCCAGTGAAATTGATAAAAGCAAGGTATTTTATTATTTATCTTTTGAATTTTGATATGATAGCAATTCTTAGAAAAATGCCTGTAAGGTGGGAGACTTCTTTATGTTCTTAATTTCCTGTACATGTTTCATTTTTTTGCAGATTGAAAAGAATAGAGGTGACAAAGGAGGTTTCATGTCCTTACAGTCAATGGGTTCAGGAAGAATTGACAGTGGCTTTAGTGATTTGAACATCTCTAGTACTGGAAGTGGCTTTGGAAGTGGCTCAGGCTTTGGATTGACCACTGACCTTGACTCTTATTCAAACAAGTCTAAAGGTTTGTGAATGTTTTCATCATAGGAAATTCTCATATTTCTTCTAGTTTTGGTAACTATTGGAACTCTGCCTAGGTTCTTGCTATAATTATTAATTTTCTGGCTTTTCTTGAGAAAATATAATTCATGGGATTATGTTGTCTCAGCATATAATTTCATTGGTATCTTTGCGTGAATAATAGTTCTTTCATATGATTGCTTGTGTTTAAGAAAAGAAATGACCTTGACTAAATGCTGTGGGCAATTTTAGGTCGTCAACCTTCAACTGCCACTGCTCCTTCTAGAGGCCTTGGCATGCAGCTTGGTAAAACCCAAAAGACAAACCAATTTTTGGAGTCCTTGAAAGCTGAAGGTGAAGTGATTCTCGAGCATGTGCAGCCGAAGGCAGGAAAAACCAAATCAGCCGCTCTTCCACCAACTGATCCCATTACTTTGACTGTTGAGGAAAAACTCAATGTAACCCTGAAAAAAGATGGGGGAATGAGTAACTTTGATGTTCAAGGGCAGTTGTCCCTTCAAATTCTTAATCAGGAGGATGCACTGATCCAAGTCAAGGTTTTCCTCTTTTGATCTTTCTGTCTCTACTCTGTCCGATTACTTGTGCAATTTTGTCTTGAATTTCTTATGCAAGGTCTGGAAACAATTTCAATTGGAGCTTTTTGAGGTAGCTTTTATCTTAAAATTCTTTTTTGAAACTCAGATTGAAAGTGGGGATGAACCAAGCATTCTTTTCAAGACACATCCCAATATGAACAAAGAGTTATTTTCCAATGAAAATATCTTGGGCTTGAAGGATCCAAATAGGCCTTTTCCCACAGGTCAAACTGGTGATGCATCAGGGGTTGGTCTTTTGAAGTGGAGAATGCAAACTAATGATGAGTCAAAAGTTCCATTGACAAGTGGGTCCTCCATACCATATTGTTTGCTTAATGTACACTTTTTTCAGCTTGCATAATCGAAACGTCTGGATTATATGTTTCAGTCAACTGCTGGCCCTCGGTCTCTGGAAATGAAACTTATGTCAATATTGAATATGAAGCTTCATCCAAATTTGACCTTCGAAATGTTGTCATCTCAGTACCTGTCCCTGCGATGCATGAGGCACCCACTGTCAAACAGATTGATGGGGAATGGAGGTAAAAATTTAGGATATACTATCACAAGGTGAATATGAAATCGGGATGCAAGAGATTCATCATTTGTTTTTCTTCACATTTTTCTCTCTATGCATGGGGGTGATAGAGGGGCCTGATTAATTCATCGGATAGTGATTCTTCTTATGGTCTTTCACCATTTAATTGATGAATATGCAGAGTTGTTTAGAACAAGTATGGTGTATCTTCTTTTTCTCTGTTTTCAACTATCAACTCAAGTATACAGTTGCGAGTATCGTCTGTTTCACTCTGGTTATGAATGAATCATTCTGAAGGTGAAAGCATAAATTTTCCATGATCTTGTTTATGTGCAGTAAGCTTGGGAATATGTCTTGACTTCCAGGAATGTTGAGTTTGTAAAGAAAATAACATGAAGGTCTCTTTTCCACATATGTTATACACTAACCTGTTAACACCTTATCTGTTATTATTTATTAGGTGGTAACTTCCTCCTCATGTTTGCTTCTTGTTAGTTAAAACACGTATTCTATATATTGATACTCTTTGGACCTTTAGGTATGATTCGAGAAATTCCTTCCTGGAGTGGTGCATTCTTCTCATTGATGACACTAATCGGAGGTCAGCAGCTTTAGTGCTTTAAAACTTTGTATTTAGCATTTCCTATGGTTATTTATGAAAAAACTGCTGGAAAATATATGTTGCAGTGGGTCGCTGGAATTTGTGGTGCCTCCAGCAGATTCTTCAGCATTCTTCCCTATTTCTGTTCAGTTTTCAGCTAGTAATACGTACAGTGGCTTAAAGGTTTGTAATATCCGGGCGTGCATCTTTTGAACTTCACATACTGCATACACGAACCACAATTACACTTAAATTCTGCATCTTTCGTAAAGAAAAGTGATTTTGTCACGGTACTCAATATGTTTATAAACTTTGAAAGCTGAAATCGGAGTTGCATGATTATTCTTGGCTGCTGTTTATAGGTGCTTCTTTGTTACAGGTCAACAATGTCATACCCCTTAAAAGTGGACCTGCTCCAAAGTTTTCACAAAGGACGCAGTTGATCACTGAGAATTACCGAGTTGTTTGAGCAATATCAACTTGCATGTCCCAGATTCTGAGATATTTAAATGAATAGTATTAGATATTTCTTTCATGCTGATTTATTAATTACATGGAAGATTCAGGGCGTGACTTGTTATATGGGCGTTAAACGGGAGAAACAATAAACCACCTGCTTTCTCAATTTGAGAGGGCTGAGAGAATGGAAAATTTTGTACTGGCGGCTGCCTCTTGTTCAACATACGAGGGCGGAATGTGAAAACTAGTGAATACAAGACAAAAGGTTCGAATAAGTTTGTGTGGTATGTACTAGAATACCTATACAAGCCCAGTTAATTATATTATTTTAATAAATCAAATAATTTTATCTTTATACAAATTATTTATAAAAGTAAAAATAAATTTAAATCATGTATCATATACACCCGTATTATATGATATAAAGTTTAAACACTCAAAAGTAAGACTTTTGAAATATCATGAAGTTTAGAAGTTAGAATTTAAATGAACTTATTACTTTATCTTCTCATGTAATTTAAACTAAACAAATTTTCACTTTATTTAATTAAACTTTGAAAAAGAATAGTGATTAAATTGTCTTGTAAGAATTTAGTTTTGCATTAAGTAAATCAGGTTAAATTTTCTTTAACAAAAAGTAAGAATATTTTTTAATATTTCTTTTTTTACGAATAGGCCTTAAGCCTCAAAGTTAATATATTAAATTGTATTATTATTAACATATTAAAATTTAATAATACATTTTCTAAGATTATTAAAATGTAGTAATGCGCTCTTATCTACTTGTAAAAACTTCTTGGTGGGAGAGTTCTTCAACTTAGAGGTTCGTCTAACTCATTTCCTTTTCTAAAGATGGAACAAGCTGAGAAACCTAGTTTGCAATGTGAACTCTGCTCCTATAACCTTGACACCTAAACTCCCTCCCCACCAATTAGTTCCATAACCTTCGCTCGCTCACTCACCAATAGAGTGGCAACTCTTTTACCAATGGTGAAGCTTCAACTTTTATCAACTTATCTTTCCTTTTGGTTAATGCACTTGTCTCTCTCTTTGCATCCTCCACTATAAGAAATTTACAAATTACCGTAATTAGCAACGGAAAATTAATTTCCATCGATAACATTGTCAAAAAAATTTTATTTCGCAAAAGACAAAATATCTATCGATAAAGATGGAGGAAAATTATCTCAGCAATTTTTCTGATGAAATATATAGACAGAAAAGCGTTATCTGTCGGTAAATTAGGTGGGAATACTTGGTGACACAAATAAGTGTCGGGATATACTGATGGGAACTAAAACCTAAATGTCGTCGTTAGCTTCGTCTAAAACGAAAATGAAATGAGGATAGACGAGGGGGGTGGGCATGCGGTTATGATTAACGTTTAACAAAAATACACCAAACGATGTCATTTTCATTAATTTGGTTCTCTGTCATCCATCGTGCGTGTTTCGATTTCCTCACTATGTGCCCTTCTCTGCAACCATCTTCTTCCATCGCGTGCCATTGTTGTTGTCTTCATTTAATCAGCAATTGGGATAAGTGGTCCATCTTTGATTTTTTTTTTTTACGACATCGTTGGGTTTTGTTTTTTACTGCGTTTTGTGTATTGCTTTGATTGTACAGGTTTTTGTTTTTGGTTTGATTGTATGGGTAATCATCGATTTTCGTGTTTTACTGCGTTCAGGTATTGGTTTAATCATCGGCTGAGGTACTAATTTAATCCATATTTTCTTTGATTGTAATTTCACAACAAAAAATTTGGAAATCTATCCAAGATTTATTCCTCTTGAAAAGATTTGTAATGAATTATGAAGGTTTCATAGACTAGTTATATGTTGACCACTGTAGTTTAAGGTAACTTCATTATTTATGTTATTAGTTTCAATTTATGCATCTATAAGATATGGAAGGAGAGGAATCATAGGTGCTTTAGGGGAGTGACGAAGCATAAGTAGTAGATCCTAGAGGAGTGTATACAATAGAATAGAAAGAAATTGTTTCTTAGATAAGATGCAAGTAGTTGTTATCCCAAAATTGCTAACTCTTAGAGAATAAAAGATGAATCCTAAGACTATCTTGAATGCTAGATGCTGAATGAAATTGATATAATTTTATTAAACCATTTATTCTTGTGATTCAAAGCTTAAGTTGTTGATGTGTTTGTTAGCGATTGGTTTTTACACCTAATTAATTAAGAATGAATGGTTGTAATACTGATGTTATGTGTAGCATTATCAAGCTTGTTGCTTCTCTTGTAGTTGGTTCCTTGAACTTCAGCTTTTACATTTCCCTCCTATGTGATTTAGTATTTGCCTATATTTTTCTTATGTGAGCAATTATGTTAAAAGCCATATATCTTCTTAAGCAATATACTAAATTTATTATAAGTCTAACTAAAAATTTTCTTCCTGAAAGCTAGTCTTATATTTTGTAAGGAGTAGTAGTATCTTTTGTTAAGTGTATTGGTGTTTTTTAAATAGGGTAATGCTATTTTCAATCTAAGCACATGGTATTTGCAAAATTATGTAATGATACTTTTTTATACAATATGGTAGTATTTTTTCATATCGTGGTGGTATTTTTTTAATATAAGTGATGTTAACTTTGTTGTAGTATTGGTACTTTCCTAAAGAGTGGTAATATACCTTATTTAAGGTGTTGAACAAAGATGTCATGTATAAAAAGAAAGATAAGGCCAATTATATTTCAATAAAACTAAAAAAAAAAGTCTACATGTCCCTAATTTTGTTGAAACATAACATGTGTCAAGTTATGTCAATTTACTTTATAATAGTCATTAACATGGATTAATGTTGAACTATATTTTAGGGTTCAACAAAAAATGCTATCAAAATGACATAATACACTCATTACTGGGGATTAATATTGTAATTCTTGCAGACTATGCTCTATGTTAAAGAGCGTCGATAATTGTCCAACCTCATACGTTTTCTTTGTAGCTTACGATTGTCCGTCTATCAAGGTAAATTGTTCAACTAAGTATAGTGTACAATGTAATCGATTTTGTGTTGTTCTTTGCAATTTTATCAATAACAATGATTGGTGAGATTTTAGATTGGGGTTTAATAGATTACATGTTTATGTATGGGCATTGTTTAAATTGCAATATAAAGACTTGAACTTGTAGGTAATTAATTTAAAATTAGTATTAACATAAGAAATTGACTTAATTGACATGACAATTCTTTGCATAATAAATTCCTAGGATGGTATATCGGCTGAAAACCCATGATGTTGCTCCTATAAGACTTATTGGTGAAAAATTCTATAAGTCTAAGAGTCACAGCGAGAACTTGCTTTCTGTATTCATATGGTGCAATAATGTCACGTACCATAGTGCTTGCGTAAAATCAAACTTTGGAAATCAACTTGTTGGTGACTAATGCAGACATAGGTATCTTGGTTTTGTATGTTGTTGTTTTGGAATATTATTATAATGATTGATGGCTAGATGTATGAAATACATAAATATTTACTGCATGTTAAATGAGTTTGTATAATTATGGATGATTTGTGGCATAATAAACTCCTAAGATGGTATATAGGCTGAAAACCTATGATGGAGCTCTCATGACACTTATCGGTGAAAAATTCCATAGGCCTAAGAGTCATAACGAGAACTTGCTTTCTTAATTCATATCATGTAACAATGCTATGTACCATAGTACTTGTTTAAAATCAAACTTTGGAAATCAACTTGTTGATTACTGTAAACATAGTTATCTTGGTTTTGTATATTGTGTTTTTTGGAATATTTTTAGGATGATTGATGGCTAGATGTATGAATAACATAAGTATTTACTACATGTTGAATAAGTTTTTATAATTGTGGATGATTTGAGGCATAATAAACCTCTAGGATGGTATATAGGCTGGAAACCTGTGATGCAACTCCCATGAGGCTTATTAGTGAAAAATTCCACGAGCTTAGGAGTCATAGCGAGAACTTACTTTCTCGATTCATATGGTGTAATGATGCCACATACTATAATGCTTTTCAAACTTTAGAATTCAACTTGTTGGTCATTAATGCAAACATAGTTATCTTGGTATTGTATGTTGTCAATCATGGTTTTTCGATGTGTGTAAATTTTAATTGATTAAACTTGATAATCTGCAAGTGTATAGGTCATTCGCGCAGTACCTAAGGTACTGATCTCACGAGGAGAGATAATCTAATCCTAAAATCTAAGGCCAAAACAAATCGCATAAATTCAAATGTAACAAAACTAAAACATGAATGCAATTCAATATAGTAAATCAATTCAAGAATCAATCACAAAAATATTAACAAATTAGCAATTGCAACACATACTGAAGAATCAACCTAAGGAATTATCAATTGAAAAAAAAGGGGAATTTTACCTATCTTAACGCTAACCTAATCGATTATAAATTATAACCATTAACCCTAATTTATGAACCCTAATCAGATTGTAGGAATTGCAATCTTTCGATTAACAATCTATCCAAAACTTTAATTAGATTTGAATTTGTCCAGTAAACTATTAGGAACTTATGCAAGATCTCTCTTTGCGCAATTAATGATTTGATTAAATTCTCGTTCTGTTAAATCACTTAACTCTCGTTATCTCAATTTAATTATTTTTCATTCGATTCACCCTTTCAGTTTACTACCCAATTATGCAATCTCATAAATTAATCACAATAAATCCAATAAACATAAAACAATCAGATTTTATTAAATTAAGAATAAAAACCTGAAGGTCAGTTTAGAACATCTCGACATTCAAAAATCCTATCATCATATTGTTATTCCCAATTCTATACAATATAAAATAGAAAATAAATAGGAAATACGATCTGGACGGAGACGGGAGGTAGTGACGTCGGGAAACTCTTGATCCGGGAAGTACGTTGAGTCGGCTTCTTTTCCTCTTCTCTCTTCTTTCTTCTCTTTCTCAATCTCTCGATAATTCACTCTAGGGTTTCTCCTGAAACTGGCTGATGCAAAAGCTCCTCCTTTCTCTTTTGGTTCTATTTATGTTATTTTGTTTATGGTTGAACTACGGTTTTTTGGGGTCTTAAAGGTCCAAAAAATTCTCTTGAAGCGTGAAATTTGGGAGTGGTTATGCATCTACCCGATGCAAGCTATGATCGTGGCCTACATATAAGCCTTCTGTCATGATCGAGGTCTGTTGTGCCATAATCATGGGCCGTTGTTTTAGTCTAAATGTTTTCTAAAACTCCTCCTTTCTTCGATATTGACCTTGAAACACTAGCAAACACATCAAAGTACCTCAAAAACATAATATTTTTTTAACCATTATA
>JANZXR010000172.1:21789532-21808109 GCA_027575705.1 Erythroxylum echinodendron | reverse complement strand
ATGAAATATCTCCGGCTATCGTCGTCGTGTCTCCGGCTACCGTCATCGTGTCTCCAGCTACCGTCATCTCTACTTTGGTTGAGGTATTTTTCCACTGTAACATCATGAAATAAAATTTATTGACGATATTGACAATATATTATAAAAAAAATTTTCTGATCAATTTACCGGCGGAAACATGTAAACCGTTGGTAAATTTACCGACGGAAAATGATTTTCTGTTGGTAAATTTACTGACGGAAAAATATAAATCGTTGACAAATTTACCTATGGAAAACTATTTTTCGTAGGTAAATTTACAGACGGAAAATAATTTTCCGTCGGTATTTATTAGCTACGGTTGTTTCTACGACGCCTTGTTCCGTCGGTAAAATCCGTTGCTAATACTACATACCGACGGAAAGTTAATATTTTCCGTTGGTAATTTCCGTCGCAAAACGACGTTTTTCTTGTAGTGAATGAGTATAAGGACAAATGAAGTTTCTTACCGTGTGAGTTTGGAGTTTACAATTAATACAAAGGGATATTGTATTGGCACTCTTCGATTGCGACATTTGATGTCACTTTTAGGCCAAATTAAGTCGATCCAATTGGGAAAGTTAGTGAATCTAGTAAAACCTATGTCCCTTATACAAATGAGGAAGTCTAAAATCGTATCAAACCTTTTGAAGGTGACCTTCTCAATTTGGGTCTACTGATTAGACCATTTGGAGTTCTGAATGTTGACATCTTCATTTTACGCTTTAGCAAGATCGTCCATAATTACCTGGGGTATCTACCGCTGACAGCGATGACTAATCCCTCACAACATTTTTTAATCTTAATATTCGCAAGAAAATTTAATTTACACAAAAACATTTAATAGTGTTTGAAAAGAATCTTAATATTATTAAAATTATCCTAAATAAGATTCAAATTGATGGAACTCAAACCAAATCCCTAGTTTCATGAATTTGTTAAATGTGAAACTACATCATGGTCTAGAATGTCATGTAGACAGTGGTGGACCTCATACTTAAAAAAATAAACAACATAAATATTATTTAATAAAAAATTAAAGAGAATTTTAGATTTTATCAAATTAAAGTTTATTTGGGAGTTTTGATAACGTTTGAATTCTTTTTAAATACTGTTAAACTTTAGATTTAAGTAAAATAGTGTAAATGATAAGGTTGAAAAATAGATATTGTGCTTTTATTTTACTTTAAATTGTGTCAGTAGACCTTGATGAATTATACTTGGATTAGTAGTTTTTTTCCCCTCCGAACAAACATTGTATGGTCTTTTTCGTGCAATTTTTAACTTGGTTAGTGTTGAATTGAGTTCTTATTAAACTAAGATAAACTAAAATAATACGAAAAATATTGATCGAGCAAGTAGGATGACATAAATAAGTTTATATGCACCATTCGGGGGCGTAAATAGGGCAATTATGTCATGAATAAAGCAGCAAAATTATAAACAATCCAATAAAATATTGACGCTTCATTTACTCTGTGGATTAACCAATGACATTATCATCACCCATAATTAAATAGTATTGCTTGATATGTCGAGTACTATGGTTTTAGGGAAATTAAATGTTAAAATTTTTCTCCATAATTGCTGGGATTTTACAACTATAAATATATTCTTAGATCCCTAAGTAGAGCTCCCCCAATTATAGCTGTAGGATAATTATGAATATAGGATTAATTATTGAGATTTCTTCCCTTATTGTATATTATAACTAGTACATTTCTGAGAAAGTAAAGCTGAACAAAATTATATGACTTTTGATTCTATACGAGTTATTGAGCTCACAGAGTCCTCACAAAAATTTATTTCTATTGCCAATGTTGACAAAGCCCCAATTATTAGGGAAGGGTCTTTAACTCTCAACAATACTCTAAATTTGGATTCTGTTTTGATTGTTCCATCCTTGGATTATAAGCTCTTGTTTGTTTCTTAAATAAAAATAGCCTTATCTTGCATTTTAATCTTCTGGTCTAACTTTTGCCTTTTTAAAGACATCCAAACAAAGCAGACGATTGGTTATGGTATTAAGAGAGTGAAGTTGTATTTTTTGGACCTAACATTAAGGAGTTTAGACAAGTTGCATCAAGTTTTTGTCATGAATGACTCAAAGGTGGAGAAAATTGAAGCTAAACTCTAGTTGTGGCATGCATCTTTTGGGTATCTTAAAAAATTATTTTCTTAGGATTGAAGTTTCCAGATTGAAGAAAGGAAATTTTCTATCCTAAAGAAAATATGCATTAGACTTATTACAAAAAACTGGTATGTCAATATGTCAACGAGTTGATACACCAGTTGAGGAAGGCTTGAAGTGTAGAAGCAAACCAAATGCTAGTTGATAAAGGAAGATACCAAAGGTTTGTAGGAAGGCTAATGTAATTAGCTCACACAAGACCCGACCTTAATTATGCTTTGAGTATCATTAGTCAGTTTATGCATAATCCTGGAGAATAAAATATAAGGGCTATTACGAGAATTTTAAGGTGTCTAAAATTTGCTCAAGGTAAAGGAATTTTGTTTACTAAAAATACAGATTGGCAAAGTATAGATGTCTATACAGATGCTGATTGGGCTGGATCAATAGAAGATAGGCGATCAACTTCTAGTTACTTCACATTTCTAAGTGGTAATCTTATTACATGGAGAAGTAAAAAAAAAATTGTAGTCACTCGCCCAAGTGCGGAAGTTGAATTTAAAGGTATAGAACTTAGTCTCTGTGAAACTTTGTGGCTCATACTACTTTTAAAAAATTTAGGCTATCCACTGAAGCAACCAATTAGTCTATATTGTGACAACAAAGTTGCTTGTGATATAGCTCACAATCTGTCCAACATGATTGAACAAAGCATGTTGAGGGTGATAGGTTTTTCATTAAGGAGAAGTTGGATGAAAAAATAGTTAAGTTGCCTAAGATTCAGTCTAAGGGTTAATTGACTGACATTCTTACCAAAGTAGTTTCAAATCATATCTTCTAGAAATTTCTTAACAACTTGGGCATGCATGACATCTATGCACCAACTTGAGGGAGAATGTTGAGATTTTTCTCCATAATTGTTAAGATTGTACAATTGTAAATATATTCTTAGACTCTTAATTAGAGCTTCCAATTATAGCCGTAAGATAGTTATAGTTGTAGGATTAATTAATGAGATTTCCTCCCTTATTGTACATTATAACTAGTACGCTTTTGAAAAAGTAACAATGAGCAGAATTATTTTTCTTTCTTCTTTGTCTCATCTTTCAAGTGTAAATGTTAGGGAGAGTGATTCCTTTCTTTGTCTCATCTTTCAAGCGTAAATGTTAGGGAGAGTGATTCCTTTTCTTCATTTTTTGGCCAGTTCCTTAGTTTAATTAAATCGAGTTGGCCAATATAGTTACAAAATATCAAATTATCTATTCCAAGTTAATGATAATATACTATTTTAATCATTAACTGTATGATTTAATTATTTTTAAAAAAATTTCATAAAAACCACCTAAATTATTTAGTACGAAATAAATTAACAAAAGTTTAGATTAATTATTCTCAACGGGAAAAGGTCGTTATACAGGTTGAATGCATAAATCCTATGTATCTTTATCAAACTATGAATATAGTAACCAGGCATATGGAATGAAGGTCTTAACTGGGGAAGTCGGTGCAATCACTGAGATTAAGATATGTTTGAACAGGACTTTTTTTAAATGCAGGTCTGCAGGGTGCAGCTGCAGATGCCAAGTATCCACAACTCCTATGGAGCATAGTAAATAGTGTTTCACATCTATTCGATGTTCCACTAATACCAGTATAATAATTTTGAACCCACATGAAGCATGTCCTCGATTGAGGGTTTCCATAGCTTGGAAACTAGGTTCGTATAGGTAGCACATGACTTCCTAGTCAAAATCTGTTGACTATTTCCAAGTAGCAATTAATAAAGTACAATTTTATTTAGCCAGAGAGAAAAAAAAAAAAGAAAACTGAAATTCACATGGGGCCACCTTCCTGGGTGCTCATAATTGAGACAGAAACCCAGCTCATGTCTTCAGTTATCTTATGCACATTGGTGTTATACATATATATAACTGCATCATTATTTGAGATATAGCCAAGTATACCCATAATTGAGCGCACATACGTAGAAGGAGATCTTGGTATCCAATGTACCAGATATAAGAGATCTTTGTATACTATCCCAGTTCAATCCCATGTTTAATCAACTTAACACCTATTAATCAGATATACTACATATGAAACTGAAAGCAATTATACAAGGAAAAGGCATCATATTAAGATAGATATATTTTCTCAAAAATAAAACCCTCTTAAAATCCTACTCATTGGATTAAAAGGGAAGCTTACTGACAGCCAAATCTGTTAGTTATCATTCAGAGGTTATTTTGTTGTTCTACTCTTCCACACTGGCCCAAAAAACCCAGAAAAAAAAACAAAAGGGAGAACTACAATAAGGCTCAAACGAAGCACATTAAATACGAGGGAACCACTGACATTTGAGATACAAATCTTCGCGTTAAATGTTATATTTTATGTAAAGTAAATAAAATAATGTACAATTTTCGATGACCATTCAAAGTTTCCTGTCAATATAACAACTTTCGCCGACCATTCAAAGTTTCCGTCTAGGTCAAGCTAGCATACAAAGCAGTCAACATGGAAGCATGCATTTTGACAATTGAGTTTGAGAAATGACAACAGAATAGGCATACTCCTTCAATGATCTCATCTAGCTTATGATCCATCAAAGATGAACCGTACTAAGCTTACGTCACTGGTGATCATACTCGTAAC
Source organism: Erythroxylum echinodendron (assembly GCA_027575705.1). Lineage (NCBI taxonomy): Eukaryota > Viridiplantae > Streptophyta > Magnoliopsida > Malpighiales > Erythroxylaceae > Erythroxylum > Erythroxylum echinodendron. The sequence continues at coordinate 21,803,305 of JANZXR010000172.1, read as the reverse complement.
ATAGTGAATTTGTTAAAATAAAAAAAAAACAATTCCCTGGGGAATTAAAAATTTGTCTTTGGACGGTGGACAACAATGTATAACACACTTAATAGATTTTTAGCACTACGAAATCCAAAGTTCAAATTAAAATATTATCACTATGTTTTAATATGTAACTCAGCCAAACCAATTGTCATTCAAACTCCTGTTACAAACAAGCAACGGAATCATACTTTATTGCCCTTTACTTTCGTGGACCGCGAGATTCGTCACCTACCCTAACACTAGAAGGCATGCGTCTCCTTCAATTTCGATCAGATTTCCCGGTTTTATACTTAAACGGCTAGGATTCTGAAACCATGCATTGTAAGAACTTATTAGAGGAATGGAATATGTATGTGTTTTATTGTCTCATAGACTGTTCATATACAGTTGATGTATATTCGAGAATTACGACAAAAAGAGGAATAATGTTGTTATTTGTTACAAATGAGTATCAGCCAATAGTTGTGCGTTCGTTGTAACAGAAGTGTCTAACAACTGGCAATAGAAATGACTTGTCTGCCCTTGATGTATTTTTCATTTTATAGCCCCAGTCAAACTAAACCAAGGGTTTGAAAGTAGGTTTAGTTTGGAGAGTAAGAGATTAAAGTGTTGGTTTTGTGAGAATGTCGACGATCTGATCTGTGATACTCACATATCTGATCTCCAAACACCCAGCTTCAATCTTGTCCTTGATAAAATGTACATCCACCTCTTTGTGTTTGGTCCGTGAGTGAAATATAGGATTTTGGACTAGCGATCGAGCTCCGTTGTTGTCGCACCGCAGAGTTGGTTGTGAGGAGGAGAGAACTCTAGCTTAGAGAGTAACGACGTGAGCCGTAAGACTTCGGTGGATACTTGTGAGAGAGCTCGATATTCGGCTTCGATGCTAGATCGAGCTACGGTAGGTTGCTTTTTGGAGGTCCAGAAGACGAGGTTGCCCTTGAGGAAGACACAACCACTAGTGGTAGATTTCCGATCATCTGGAGAGCTGTTCCAGTCAGAATCACTGTAGGCATTAAGGACTAGAGGTGTAGACGACGGTTGAAAAAATAAGCCCAAATTTGAAGTGCCTTTCAGGTAACGTAGAACACGTTTACAAGCAACTCAGTGTGTGTTTAGTGGATTTTTTTAGAGCTGGCCTAGTCAAAATCACTGTAAGCATGAAGGACTAGAGGTGTAAACGACAGTTGAAAAAGTAAGCCTAAATTTGAAGTGCCTTTTAGGTAACGTAGAACACGTTTACAAGCAACCCAGTGTGTGTTTAGTGAATTTGCTGAAAACTGACTTAATTTGTTGATAACAAAACTAATATATTGTCTTGTGTTACATAGATACTGAAATGCACCAACAATGCTTCGATAGAGGGTTGGATGCTCAAATGACGTCATAAAGAGATAATTTTGTTGTTGTGCTGATGGGAGTTGAGCAAGTTGAGCAAGGCTTACATAAGGACATATTTGCTCAGTAAAGAAGATTGTGGATGTAATGACTTTGTGAAAGATATAATCCACTGTTATTTCAGTAAGCTTCAAAACCAAGAAAGTGATTTATGTTTCCAAGTGTTTTTAATGCAAACTGAGATTGTAATTGATTTATGACTATATGGATTGCTTGAGACAAGTTTCCAGTGATTAGATGTCATCCACATAGACTAGTAATATTGGAGTGACATCTTGCTTGTGAGAGTAAAACAGAGAAGTATCCGACCTTGAATTGATGAAGTCCCACTGAAATAATGCATGTTTAAATTTATGGAACCAAGCCTTGGGAGCTTGTTTTAAACTATAGAGAGCCTTAGTTAACTTGCAAAAATGATGTGGCTTTGTTAAGTTTTCAAATCCTTATGGTTGACGAATGTAAACTGTTTCCTGTAGTTCACCATTAAAAAATGCATTGTTAATTGATAGGTGCTTAATTGATTATGAAATTATTCCATAACACTTAGCGATTATTGACATTAAAATGCTTAAGATACTCAATTTAATTCATAAATGATCTTAAGTAAAATTTGGAAGCAAAGAAATTAAAATGGGTCGAAAGCACGACACTTGGACCATTTTTTGAAGGCTAATACTCACTTGTCTTCATAGAGCAAGAAGAAGACATGAAAAAGCTAAGAAAGGAGATATACGTTGAAAATACAAAGAAGATGAAGGCATGAGATGAGATAGACCTATGCATGTGAATTTAATGATGACCGATACGACATTACATAAGCCAATAGCTGGAAGAGAAGCAAAACTATAGTGAAGCATGAAGAAAATGCATAGCAAGAAGCTAACAAAAATGACAAGACGTGTAACACAATACACACAACTCTAAGACATCTAATGTCTGCACGAAAAACGCAGACCATGTCTCTGTTTCCCGCGGATGTAGGCCGCATTTTCTGGCTTAAAACATGTAGTAGAATAGGAGGGTTTTAAGAGTGAACAATAACGTGGTCCAAGGAGTTAATTCATCACATCATTAAATAGTGAAGAGGGAATTGAGAGATAGAGGGTAGCATAGGGAGGTTAGGCAGAAATAAAAAGGTGAATAGTAGAGATGAACCAAAATCTTTATTTGTCAAATCGGTGAATAATGAGAAGAGAAGAGAGCTTGTGGCAAAAACAGAAGAGTAGAGCCGAAGGGGGTTTCAGCGAGGGTTAGTTATGGGGGTTGAAGCTTTTTCTTGGGATAGACCCATAGAAGGCTGGATGTCCTAATGCCAGTTTGGAGGTGACATCGACACCGATGATTCAGGTTAAGTATTTTTTTTATTGTTTTGTTGTTTCATTATCTCATTAGAAATTGATTATGTTATCTTGTGTGGATTGATTGGGTATTTAAATGATGATGATTTTAATGCTCTATTTAATCGTTTTTCATGAAAACCCTTTGCTAAAATCGAATGCAATACATAATTATTGTATTCACGATTCATGTATAGCAACTAATGGTTTTGAATCATTAGAGATAATATAACATAGGTTAAATTATTCGAGCTTGTGTGATTATTACCTAGATAGGTCTGTTTTTCTGATTCGTAAGGCGATTGTCCGGATAAACATAGAGAGCTTATTCTAGGTTTCCTGATAACTAGGTTTAATTAACAAGCATTTCATAATTAACTAGGATCTAAGGAAAAATCGGGATTAACAGAGCTTGCTTTTAAGATACGACTAATAATTGTTATGAGAGATAAAAGAACAACCATTCAATGAATTATGCTTAATTAGGGTGTAGGCCGAGATTGAACCAAAGAATCAGGTTTCTACCAAATTCTCCAATTTTATCATTTTTCACATGTGTTTCTTTAATTTGTTTTCATTAGGTTTATTTTAGTTTATTTTCTTATTAAATCCAACCCCCACCCCAATTATTTAAACACCAATTAATTTCATTGCATAAGTTAATCGAACACTCCTGTGAGATCGACCTAGACTTATCACTGTTACAATAGTAATTTAGTTATTTTATTTTGACTAGCATTATGACACGCTTGTCATTAATGTCAACTTGTTGTATATCCCAGTGATGGGAAACAACAAGTGACATAATGACTTTAATTATTGAGGCTTTAACAATTGGACTAAAGGTCTCTGAAAAATCAACACTGGGGGTTTGATTGAACCCTTTGGCAACAAAACGAGCTTTATACTTAGAAATGGTCCCATCAGCATTGTATTTAGTTCGGAACATCCATTTCGTACCAAGAATGTCCATAGTGGGTAAATAGGAACAAGTGTCCAAGTATTGTTTTATTGTAAAGCATGAAGTTCAGTTTGCATAGCTTGAAAGTATTTAGGGTCATTTAAGGCTTCTTAAACAATTGTAGGCTCAGTATGTGGGGTAGAGACAAGAGTGGTAGAATAGATTTTGGGTTTAAGGATATCACTTTTGGAGCGAGTTTGCATAAGATGAGTGTTCTGTGATAATGGTAAGATGGAATCATTGATTGCAGTGTTAGATGTGGTAGCATAGGCTGGTGAGCAAGGAGTTGGAGAGCTTACCTGTCGATTAACAGAGGGTTATAGCAATTGGGAGTGTTCTCTTGTTGAGGAGTGATTCGAGATTGCCTTTGGATAGAATGAGGCTGAAGATGGAGTGGATATAGGAAGACTTGGTGAAGATGCATTTTTGTTTGATTGTGAAGGAAATAGTGGAGGAAATAGAACTCTTTTTCATTGAATTCTACATAGTGAGGTATGAAAATCGTACCTTGATTGTTTAGGCATTTATAGGCTTTTTGCATTGAACTATATCTAAGAAAAACACATTTTGTGGTTTGGAAATCAAATTTATGATGAGAATAGTAGCTAAGATAAGGAAAACAGTTACAGCCAAAGCTTTTGAGGTAGAGATAACTTGGTGGTTTGTTGTACGGCTACTCAAATGGTGAGATGTTGTTGAGTTTTAGAGATGGAAGATTATCAACGAGAAATGTAAATATATAAAAGGCTTTAAGCTAGTAGGTAAGAGGCCTATAAGCATGGGATAAGAGAGTTAGGCTTGTTTGAGTGATATGTCTGTGTTTTCTTTCGAAAATACCATTTTATTGGTAAGTATAAGGATAACTTAAACGTGGTTGTATCCCATATTGTGTAAGGTAAGGTAATAGGGCTTTAAATTCCCCTCCCATGTTAGTATGAAAGGCTTTAATTTTTCTGTTTAACTGAAGTTCAATATTCGTTTTGAATTTAATAAAAACAGATAGTGTGTATGATTTTAGCTTTAGGGGATAAAACCATGTAAACCTAGTGTAAACATCAACAAAAATGAGATAATATTTGTGTCATTCTTTTGAGAGATATGGAGAGGGTCCCCAAATTTCAGAATAAATGATATCAAATGGATTTTAGGCTGTGATGTCATATGTTTGAAATGGTAACATATGCAATTTTCCTTATTTACACGCATCACAAAAGGACTAGTTGTTTAGGTTTATGTTGAACTTCATTGAACTTAGAATTTGTTTCAATATTTTGTTGTAAGTAAGTCCTAGTTTGGAATGTCAAATATTTGCATTCTTTTGTGCTAAATTTGCCTCACAATGACTTTTGTTTGAAGAAAGAAAATCTGTATAGTGTAGAGAACCGAAAACATTAGAACTATAAGCAGAATGTGATTGTTTGACTGGCTTGATTTAGTTTTATGGCTTGGTGACTTCAAGACTGTATAAGCCATCCCGAAGCACTCCCTTGACCAAAACCTTCCCTGTTGCCTTGTCCTTAAACAAACAATTAACATCAATAAACTCAACAGTAATCTTGTTATCTTTAGTGAGTTTAGATATGCTTAATAGGTTTTTGGTTATGCTTGAAACATGTAGAATTTGTTTCAATGTAATAGGTGTGTGTATGCTGTCTTGGAAGTGAATATAAGATGAACCCATATTAGCAATAAGAAGAGAAGTACCATTTCCAACAGTGAGTTGATCTTTGCCACCATATTTTGAACTGATTGAAAGGTTGTTGAGGTCTATTGTTACATGATTTGTAGCTCCACTATCTACAAACCATGTACTGCCACTAAGTGTTTTAGAAGAGGGATTACCTTGCTGATTTAAGGCCAAATAAGATTGAAGATAGCCTTGTGGTTTGTTTTGTGTAGATTTTCCATTGTTGTTAGTTCTCCATGGTTGGTTAATGCTTCCTTGCCACAATGTGTTGAACCTTTTGTGACATTTGAGTGCCTCATGGCCAGGTTTGTGATATAGCTGACAAAATATTCGATTTCCATTCCATCTGCCTCCTCTTCCATGACCTCCTCTGCCTTTAAAGCTACTCCTTCCACCTTGATTATTATGGTATTGATTATTGTTGTTAAAAGTTGCATAGTTGGCAGTAAGTGATGAGATGTCTGTCTGGGTAATTGTATTCAATTGTTCTATTCTTGTTTCATGCATCATGAGAGAGTATTGCACTTCTTGTAGAGTTGAGGTTTTCATGGAGTATATTAGACAATCCACAATAGGATCATATTCATGAACAAGACCATTGAGAGCACTTAATATTAGTTCATATTCTGTGACGACATGTCCTGCAATTTGAAGTAAGTCTCCTATAGGTTTAACTTTCTGCATGTATTCAGATATAGTATGTGATCCCTTTTTAATTGTTAAGAGTTGATGTTTGAGCGAGCTACCAGACTCTAACCATTGAGGTTTGAGCATAAAGATTTTCGAGGATTTGCCATACTTGGTGGGAGGAGTTGGAATGATTTACCTGACCAATCACTTCTTCTCCAATGGTTACAAGCAACAAACACAGTAGCAGCTGAACTGTTCTAAGCCAGATTTTATAGTCTCTGTCGTTAGTAGCTTGATCTGCATCTGCACTGAAAATTTGAGGAGGAGGTGCAGTAGTGATGAAGTGTTCAAGTTCAAAAGCTCTTACGACTTCAAATACTTGTGCTCGCCAGTTGATGAAATTTTGCCTGTCAAGCTTAACGGGAAGGTTGAAGTTCAGGGTTTTTGCTAGAATCGGAAAATCAAGAAAAAGAGTGAAAGATTGTGCGGCATTATAGGTAGTAGCTGGTGAGCCAGAGTTAGAATCCATGATGTTGGTCAGGAAAGTTCTGATATCATATAAGAACTTATTAGAGAAACGGAATACGTATGTGTTTTATTGTCTCACATATTGTTTATATATAGTTGATGTACATTTGAGAATTACAATAGAAAGAGGAATAATATTGTTATTTGTTATAAATGAGTATCCCAGCTGTTGTGCGTTTGTTATAACAGAAGTATCTAACAGTTGGCAATGGAAATGACTTGTGTGCCTTTAATGTTTTCTTCATTTTAAATACATTACAGACACATTTTGAAGAAAAGGTTTCTTAGATGGTTGCAAAAGGCATGCTCTAATACAAATTGGAGGATAAAGAAAAAAGTACGTTTGGCTCCTAGGTAATGTTTTGTCAACTTACACCACTTCAGTTAGTTCCCAATTACCCATAAAAAGAAGCAAACAAAAACCCTCCTTGCAAGTGCTCAGTGGTCGATCTATTTAATTAAAAAGATGTGTCGACAACTAGTAGGTCCTTAGGAAAATGTGCAACGATAAAAGTGCAAATAGACAAGCAGTTCTCTGGTTAAGAAAAAAATGTTCAACGTATGTCAGAATGTATAATAATAATTCTCAAAACTTTTCCTGTCCAGCACTTGGTTTTTCAAACTTGCGTTGATTTCATCTGCTTTAAATGTTAAATCAGGTCAAAGAGTTGTATATCAATCAGTTTCCAAGAACGGCAACCAACTTTTCTTCTCATCCATTTGCATCTCTTCTCAACACTGGCATTTCAATTGATGGGTTTAAGGAACCGGAATCACATAACGAAACATGGAAACAGACACAAAATGGCCATTAATCTGTGCTAAGATGTTCGAATTGTACCAGCTGATGAGGTTTAATAAATAACATGCACTCAACAATTAGTAAATGCATTTCCAATAACAAGAAAAATTTCAAAAGAATTAAGTTTGAGTTATCATACACAGATACTTGAGATTAATCAGCAAGCTTTACTTATGTTTAGATCTTGAATTTGAGAAACTCTTCTTTAAGAAAAAATCTGACATTATTCAAGTCCTTTAAGATACAAAATTCATGAACACATTTAATTTGATTTTAATGAGTTGTGTCATCGAGATGATTAATTCTCTCTTCTGTTTTCTTAAATTATTTTAGTTCTGACATGCAAGAAGTTACCTTAATTACTACAGCTATTTTTGTCAAACGAATTTACTGATTAAAACAATAATTTAAACATAAAAAATCCTTGCTTAATTAAAACTCCAATATTAACTGCGAGTGAATCTGCATTTATATAATAATTTACAGTCGAAGAAAGTAAATGTGAGGTTTTGTATAATAGGTTTCATGTCTACAAGTGAATGTCTGTTCATACCACACACGCTGGTCCATGTCCGGAACTGATCCAAGCCATGTGCTTTCTTTTTATTTTACCTCGAATTTCCCTACATCTGTTCTTCATAGGACCCTGCCTATTTGACTTTTGTTCTTGTTTGGCCATTATATTATATGCTAGTGTCTTCTTACCTCTATTTCAACTATCTGACAACTTCACGATATGCCAACGGCTCTAATCATTTTGGTCCCATAGATACCTAATCATGGAGTAAGAGGCTACATTGTTTCTTTTCAGACTAGAGGAGAGCCTTATGTTTATTTTCTTCTGATGATCAAGAAACTCAAAGTAGTCGAGAAGGGTGAGTATAATAATATATAGTGGGATATAGAAGAACGGCACAGATTAAAATGGAGAAGAGAAATAAAAAAAGATCAGTTTGTACTATCACATCAAATATTCTATTCTCTTTATCCTGCTTTAAACAGTTTTTATTAAAAAATAAGTGAATTTACGTTAAATCTTCTATCCTACTTATTCTGTTCTAATTCTATTTTATTAAATTTAATTTATATATTTACATAAAAACACCGTAATCTTATAAAAAATCTGACCCAACGAGCCACCGTAATCTATAGATGCCGCCTATTACTGCCTGTACCATCTACAGTAGCTGTGCAGATAACTTTGACACTCAAGTCTTACGTGGATATATTCTGTTCTGTAGCACAAAAAATAAAATCACCACAGCTACTATTGATTTATTATTCCATGTCAAATATTACAAACTTTCAGTATTTATGATATAACGACCTCCGATGACCGTAGATGGGTGAGAATTTATTATCGTCCAAAGACTAAAGCTAAGGTCTCATGTACGGCTTACTTTAAGATAGCTGCGGTGGTTGACAATACGATGAAATGATAAATATTTGTTTTCAATAAATATTTATGTATTTAAGATTATTTTTTTGGTAATTGTTGAAATATGCAAATAGGTATTTGGTAAATGCAGTTGCGGTTGTACTGGCTGAAAAAAGATAAAATGACTAAAAAGTCTATTAATTTAATAAATTATTAATTATTGTATAAATAATTAAAAAATATATTATTAGTCATATAAATTTAAAATTATAAATAATAAAATATAAACTTAAATTAAGAAAATATAAATAAAATAAATTTAGTAAATAAAATATTTCATAAAATATATAATTAATCATATTAATTAAGAGTATAATGAAAAATAATACTTGTAGTGAAAGTTATTAATGAAAGGTAAAATTTCTATCGCAAAAGCAGTTTCTTACCGTAATTCTCTTTCTGTTTATTGATTTCTGCAGTAGCACAATACTTTTTTCCAACCTTTGATTATTTACTGTAGATCTAAACATGTGACTATATTTAAAAACTGCAGTGAATAAGTATTTATCTCATTGCACCACAAATCGAAAGGCGACTTACAACAGTATTACATTTATTGATGGCACAGAGTAAAGCATAAGCATAAGAATTTGCATATTCATATTCAACTTTATTAATAGGATAAGACACCCCGTGTAAAATTAATCCATTGATCTTACTTCTTAAGTCATATTCATATTCAACTTCCCCTATTGCTTGATTATATTATCATCAGATCATTCTAAATACTTGTATTAACCAACACCATCGTTCCGTTACTTGAAGGAGACCGACTGTAGATTCTAACTTTTAATGTCATGACGTTCAGTGTTTCGACCGAAGCAAACTTGAGCGTTCAGTAGGAAATCACGTGGCTGGGGATTTTTAAGGAAATGTTTAGCTTTACCTTTACCACAATTTTTTTTAATTTTCTTTGTTTTTTGTTTATTTGTTTTTTTATTAGGATTTCTAATTTTAATAAACATTATTATAAATATATACCAAGAAGCACACCACTTCCACTCTCCCCTCTTGACGCTTTCACCACTCCCCAATCCTATACATAACACTACACTGCAGATCTTTCATTTCATTTCTCTGCTCTTCACGAGCTCTTATCAAATACTCTTCAAGAGAGAGTTTACAGCGCTAAAGATGAAACATGTTTGGCTTCTCCGGTGGCCGAAAGGTGCCTCCGTCGCTGCTGCCACCAGCAAGGCCAGTGTTGTTGATCCTGCGGCCGCTGTCGCCACCGCTAATGCCAGTACTTCAGTCGCGGAAAATAGCACACAACAAACATGCTGTTGTGGGTGTTTGATGAAGATTGTGAACAAGCTAAAGAAACAAGGAAGAATGCTGAGAGCTGCCACTACTAATAGGCAATCTTCGTTTCATTGCCGCTATGATCCGTTGAGTTATTCTCTCAACTTTGATACAAGCGAGCGTGGGAGTTTGTTGGACGATGAAGATTACTACCAATTTTGTGCTTTCTCTTCACGATTTGTGGCCAACCCAAGAGCAAATTGTCAACGACTAGTCTTTGCCACTTCTCACTAGCTGATCAGACCCTCTTTTTTCGTTTTTCTGTCTTGGTTCTTTTATATATAGCTGTATCTTAATTACTTTTAATTAAGTATATGAGAAAAGATTTTAAGAACCAACATTCTATCTTCAATTGCAACAAAGAAAGAAGTTGTCTGCCCTTCGGCATAATTAATTCATACCACTTCCTCATCACAAGGTTCTTCATTAGTTGATCAAAGGAGTGTTTGTTTGACAATTGACAGAGTTGATAATCTGCGGATGACAGTCTATAGTCGACTGTATGTATGTTTATGTCCAGTCGGTAGTCCCCTCAAGACATTCATAATAATAAATAGAAGCTGCTGGCGGATCAGAAGTAAAATTCCTGCGGCCTGTGGTGGGCTGGCTGCTAACAGACTTCAGACGTCAATTCTTGGGCTGTGTATGTGTTCAGTTTTGATTGATAAAAGAAACATTTTGTGCAATTTTATTATTATGGTGCCCCGTCAGTAACAACGGCTACATCCTCGCAGAGTCTCTTCTTCCTGCGGAAATATACTGGCATTCACGTGCTAAGGAATGAGCTACCATCTTTGAACAAATATTTATAGCTTTTAATTATATTGTAGAGGCATTATTCCATGATAAGTGAAATGGGTAAAGGTGAGTGTGTGAGATTATCCGATAAGGTGAGGTGTACGAGTTTTTAAGCGTTTAAAGAAAGGTTAGATGATATTTGAACCGTATTATCCACATATTTGCTTGATTTATTTTTGTTTGACCTTGTCAAGCCAAGGCTTACAGAGTTTCCTTGACGCCAATATACATTCACCATTGATTGCAAATTTGGCTCCCTTATTGACAAAAGAAGGGGATGCTAAGTAGGGCAACAGCATATATTCATTCTTTTGCCATAACTTTAGACCAAAAGTATCCTACACTCTCATATTGCCCTCCATATGATGTGTACAAAAATTCGAGCATTGTCTCAAGAGCCTGGTCTTTATTACAATTTTTGGAAACAATTCCTATCGTATAGGATGATTGTTTCTTCGAGAATGAGGTTTTAACCTCGATGGCAGGCTCTTCCAAAGCCTTGCACTCAGTGAAAGAGTTGGTTGAATCCTCTATATTTACATAAGAGTTCGTAGCTCTCTACAGAGGATCACTCCTACCAAAATCTAATGCAAGGGTCACTCAACAAAGGCATAAACATAACTCAAAACTTGGGGAAAATGTTGAAGAACTGTAGGTTTTTGGGAGCTTGGAGAACGAAATTGGACACACAGTACAACAAAGGAGCCCTCCAGCATTATCAGAATGTAGTTAAATATAGTATCATTTCTCCACCAATTGAATTACTTAAGGTTGGAGCTCTAGCTTGGTCCACTACTTTAATTGATTTTTTATGGAATAAGAGGCCAACATGTTCAGTAATAAATGCTTGGGCAAGAAAGGATTAGACAAACTGATGCTTAGAGAAGATGGAACAATCATGTTCGAAAATTCAGATGATTCTAGCTTAAAGGATATAATTAAACAAAGGTCATGACATGTTGGAAAAAAAACCTTTATTCATTCAAAAGTGGAAGCCTGACATTGAGTTAGAAAGAGGTAAAATAGATAAATTTCCAATATGGGTGAAATTTTACAACTTGCCAATGGAATTTTAAACCATTAGGGGACTTAGTTTTATAGCATGCTCCTTGGGAAAGCCAATTTGTATGGACTCCTAAACAGCTTCTATGGAACAAATATGCTATGTCAAATTATGCATCGAAATCAATAAAAACTCAACATTTCTTAATAGCAAGCCTATTATAAGGTTCGGGGAATATGGTGAGTTGGAGAAGATAAAAATTCCTATAACTTACCTTGAGAAACCAAGCAATTCCAAGTAGGTACCTACTGGCAAGGTGTCCAAAATCGGGTGGAAAGAAGAAATTATGAGGGCTGATTGACTTATTTATGAGTTAGTCAATATTATAATAGCTGCAAGTACACGATATAGCTGCAGTTAGTACCGACAAGTAAAAATCGATCCCACAAAGACAGTAATTACTATTAATTATCTTTTTCCTATTATCTAGCTTACGGATTGATTTTAGTTTTAATAAAGAAAATAAAAACTAAAGCGAGTAAAATAAAAAAAGCAATGATATTGAATAGAGATTTAAGATTTCATTTAGAAAACTACTGATATTAATAATTAGTATATAGATTTCAAATCCCCCTAAACCTTTAACATGTTGATCTTTTATTAATCAATTGTTTTATTGATTTATTAGATCGTGGAGATTACTATGGTATGCTAATAGTTAACCTTGAGTATACTAATAACTAATCTTAATGTTTTCAACCAAATTACTCATGTTAAAGTTTATATGATTGCTTTACCGATTTGTGAATCTCTCTATTAGGTTTGACCTTAATCTAGAAGATTTATAGCATCCTATCTCTAAGGTTGCAATCAACTCCCTCCAATTATGGTATATCTATTCATCAATAGGATTTCTCAATCTCTATGTATGAAATCAGATTATGATCTAATATTCTCGGGTCTATTAGAACATAAACAAAACACATAATTGAATCAAAATATAACAATCAAATCAATTTCATTAATAAAAAAATTAAATCATATCAAATTATTAACATAGGGTTCATCTAACCTAAATGATAACAAGACGTTTAGTTACACATTATATTATTGAACACGAAATCAAACATACATAGAAATAAAAATGAATTGAAAACAATGAGTTCATAATTCTAAATCACCGTGATTGTCTTCTAAATCTTCATGTTCTCTATTTCTTTAAACCAAAATCACCCTTTGAGAATAATTTCCACGACTGAAATCGCCTCCCTAAAGTCTACTCTCCCTTCAAGTCTCCATTCACATCTTTATATATTGAATTCTAAGATTTTGGTTGATGCACAATCATGTGCACGGCCATGCATTAAATCATGCATCACCAGATTCTTTGAAAATTACAGAACTACACGACCTAGAAGAAATGCACGATCGTGCATCCTTTCTGTGCTTCGAATCCTTGTTTTATGACATGTTTTTGTCTGAATTGTTCTCTTTTAAGTTCGTGAAGTCAATTATATTCTGTATACGTACTTGGAGCAAATTACGTACCAAATATGCAATAAAAGTATCAAATATCAAGTAAAATACATCAAATATGAGTGTAAAAATATAGTCAAATATGTATCTATCAAACATCTTTACACTTAAGCTTTTGCTTGTCTTTAAGCAAACCATAATCAAAATTATAAATTTTACAACATCTATCCTGTAACATCCCGTTTCCATGTAACGGGTTAAACCCTAGAAACGGGTACAAGTGAGGTCAATCAGTGAAATTAGGATAATACATCTCATGCTCATGCATTTGTGAACAGTGATATGTGCACATGAAAAATGTCTGTACATGCATTCATGACATTCTT
>JANZXR010000172.1:21757117-21784115 GCA_027575705.1 Erythroxylum echinodendron | reverse complement strand
AGAGTGTTACATGATGGTTTTAAGAATAGGTACTCATTTACTATAGGAGATCAGAAATTTGTTCTTGCTCCATTAGCACCAAAAGAGGTATATGAGGACCAAATGTAATTAAAAAAATATGGAGGCAATGTAACAGAGAAAGGCTGAAAATTTTCAAGAAAAGCATGATGATACAAAAGTTGAGCAGAAGACCGAGAACCTTAAAAAGGGGGAGCAGAAATTTAAATTAAAAGAAAAGAGAGAAAGTAAGGTCGAGAGTGAGAAAAGAAAAGTGGAGAAAGAGGCCTCAAAAGAAATTCAATTAAAAGGCCCAAATGAGAGTGAGGGTAGAAAGAAACAAAACTTCTATGCAAAAATGAGAGATTTAAGGGTTGCTTGTGCGGAAAGGAGATGTTTGTACTTTTAAACAAGGAAGCTTATTTTAATGAATCTGACCTTGATCCTTATTTGCCTACTAGTGTCATTTCTCTTTTGCAAGAGTATGGAGATGTTTTTCCTTAGGAGTTGCCTAAGGAGTTACCGTCCATTAAAGGAATAGAACGTCAAATTAATTTCATGCATGGGGCCCAGAATCCAAATAGAATTGCTTGTAGGGCTAATCCTGAAGAAACTAAGGAACTCCAAAAGCAAGTGGAAGAGTTGCTACAAAAGGGACCCGTCACGAAGAGTCTTAGTCCTTATGTCGTCCCAGTGATATTGGTTCCAAAGAAGGATGGCAGTTGGTACATGTGAGTGGATTGCAGAGCTGTTAACAAGATAATGGGAAGACGTCCCAATGCCTATTTTAATGAGAACTTGAAGGGTGCTCAATTAAAGTACTCCACTTATGACAAGGAGTTTTATGCATTGGTAAGAGCTCTACAAACTTGGTAGCATTATCTATGACCAAAGGAATTCATGATTCATACTGATCATGAGAGTTTGAAGCATCTTAAGGGCCAAGGTAAGTTGAATAAAAGACATGGTAAGTGGCTGGAGTTCATAGAGACATTCCCATATGTTGTGAAATACAAGCAAGGTAAAGAAAATGTGATTGCTGATGCATTGTCTAGGAGGTATGCTCTAACCTCTTCTCTTAATTCTAAGTTGATTGGGTTTGAGTATATAAAAGACTTATACAAATCAGATTCTGACTTTGCTAATGTGTATGATGCATGTGAACAAGTTGGTTTTCAAAAGTTTTATAGGAATGATGGATATTTGTTTAGAGATAACAGACTATGTATTGCTACTTGTTCTATGTGTGAAATACTTGTTGGGGAGTCTCATTATGGAGATTTAATGGTATATTTTGGTATTGCTAAAACACTTGACATATTATAGGAGCATTTTTATTGGCCTAAAATGAAAAAGGATGTTGAAAGAGTTTGCTCTAGTTGCGTAGCGTGTAGGCAAGCCAAGTCCAACATGCAACCGCATGGGTTGTACACACCTCTACCTGTCCCTAATAGTCCTTGGGTTGATATATCTATGGATTTTGTGTTAAGATTGCCTAGGACTAGGAAAGGGCATGATAGCATCTTTGTTGTAGTTAATAGATTTAGTAAAATGGCTCATTTTATTGTGCTCATTTTATTGCATGTCATAAATATGATGATGCTATACATCTTGCTGATTTGTTTTTTAGTGATGTTGTTAGGTTGCATAGCATTCCTAGAACCATCGTTTCATATAAGGATTTTAAGTTTTTAAGTCACTTTCGACATATTCTATGGAATAAATTAGGAACTAAACTTTTGTTTTCTACAAGTTTTTATCCCCAAATAGATGGTCAAACAAAAGTAGTTAATAAAACCTTAGGACTTTTTTGCGTGCTGTTGTGGGTAAAAATTTGAAAACTTAGGAAGATTATTTGCCTTTGATTGAGTTTGCATATAATAGAAGCATTCCTTCTTCTACAGGTTATTCTCCATTTGAGATTGTATATAGTTTTAACCCATTAACTCCATTGGATTTGTTGCCTTTACCCTTAAATGAGATTGTTAATATAGATGGGCAGAAAAGGGCCGAATTGGTTAAGACAATACATGAGAAAGCTAGGCAGCACATTGAGGAAAATAAGAAGAAGTGTGCTCAAAGAGCCAATCAAGGGCGCAGGGTGATGAAGTTTGAGCCTAGAGATTGGGTTTGGGTGTACTTCAAGAAGTAGATATTTCCTCAACAAAGAAAGTCTAAGCTCGATCCTAGAGGTGATGTCCTTTTCAAGTTCTTGAACATATCAATGACAACACCTATAGGGTGGAGTTGCAAGGTGAGTATGGTGTTCGTGCTACTTTTAATGTTGTTGATCTATCTCCCTTTGATAATGTAGGCCTTGATTTGAGGACAAATCTTTTTGAGGAGGGAGGAAATGATGCAACTCACAAAGACAATCGAGACTTGAGGATGCCAATAAGTCCAATTACAAGGTCACGCTCCAACAAGCTAAAGTCACAATTTCAAATTTATGCACAAGCTTTTGTTTCACAAGAACTTCAAGAAGTTTTGTTAATCAAGCTTGGGGAAGAGCTTAGGGAGACGCCTAACTGTATGTGCACATTGGAGGTATCAAACCAAAAGAGCTAACACTTAGCCAATTTTCACAAGAAAAAGTGTAATCAATGGATTTGGGCTTATTTTATCTTGTAAAGGGTATGTGGACTTCTTTTGGACTTTGTTATGGACTGATTTATGTTAAGTGTGCATGTGCTTCATTAAAAAAGTCATGTGCATGTTTTATTTTAAGAAACCAAGCATGTGGGCCAATCCATCCCTCTTAAGTTAGTCTTCTATGTTTTCTTGTTTCCTTATCCTATTTGGACTAAGATTAGGCAATTTTAATTAGTTTTGAAGCCCAAATCCATGTGGGATTTGTTTTTGGGCAGATTTCTGGATGTTTTGGGCTTTCTTTATGGTTTTTAGGTTATCTTTATTAGGGATTGTATTGCACAAGGGTATTTAAACCCTTGCTTTATGCGTGAACATCAGATTAGACGTGAATAAAAATTGGAAAGTCTTATTCAAGAGAGAATTCGGATTCTTGCTTGTTTTACCTTAAGAATTGATTCAACTTATCAAGTAAGTTCTAATTTGTAACGTTAATTTAATTCTTGCAATCTTTATACTCTTTGTTACCAATTCCTTGCTATTTTGGAGGTGAAGGGTTGTGTCAGATTAATTGAATTTAGGTATTGGGAATAATCATTAAAACGGATAGCCAAGCAGCTTGATAGCCAAAGGGTCTATCTGATGGCAATTAGAAATGTAATCAGCAGAGTCAATGAGAATCGGGCTATGATCCGAATGTGTTCTAGGCAGAACCACAAGACGAGCTTCAGGGAATTTGAGTTTCCACTCGGCATTCGAAACTACCCTATCCAGCCTCTCTCGTTTGATGTTTAAGCCATGAAGGGAACGAGGAGGCAAGCCTCCCCATCTTCCGCATATCTTGCTCATCCGACATGGCATGAATTACCGAACCTGCACTCAGGAATAGTAATGCTTTGAAACTTCGCTACTTTAGCAGCCACTGAGCAGCCCCTTCTTTTGCCCCATTCACCTGTCCCTACCCCCCGGACATGGACAGGCTCACCCTACCCTCCTTTTCTCTTTAGACAGAAACTGTTGTATGCGATTCCGCAGCAGCCTTATCGCCAGTCCCTTCCTCCAGTCAGGTACTGGCTTGCCCCCTGCCTGGAGGTGATCTAGACATTAACTCTAGGTTATTGCCATATCAACCATTAAGATTAACATTCATAATCATAAATCAAAGGACTTTTCTAAGGTTATAATGTAAGCAAAGGTTAAGGTGAGATGTATTTGAGTAATGGAGCACAAAAGCCATCAAAGCTAATGATGCAAGAGTAACACTCAATGTCACATCAAGTGCAAAAACTAACATTAACTCAAAACTAAGTACTTATGATGATTGCAAAAACTATGTTTCACAGCTCAAATTCAAGCTCTCACACCACAAATCATGTGAAACGCAACTAGCTCGTAGCGATCACTCATAAAAATTGATGATAAGCAATACATTGAAATTACACAGAGTGACCCTTCAAAACCACATCTCTCTCATTTACATCATAAGAAAATCACCCATTTCATGCAAATTTAGGAGGAGAAACTAATCATGAATAACATTCAAAACAATTGCATTTCCTCCTTATTACTTTTATTTAAACATATTTTTCTTTGTTTTCTTTTTCTCTTTTTCTTCTTTTTTTCAACAAAAATTGAAAGAAGCTACATTAACGTTTGGAATTCATTGATAAGATATAAAATGACATTTCAATCATTATAACCAACCTACATATATGCACACCCCCATATTTATACTTTTTTTCATCCACAATTATCTACAATCAACAAATGCTCCACTAGCTTTAAGGCTTGGTTAGGACGTTTGGTTAGGTTTAAGGCATGTATTTGTTGATTTTAGATCATAACTCAAAGACAAAATCTCATGATTTCATAAGCATACAAGATCCTACGCATGTCACTAAGAATGGTGGGATGATATACTAACTTGAAGCACAGCGGAATAACTCCTTGTATGCTTGATGTTTTACCTCCCTTGTGGAGATTCACTATGGCTTCTCCTTCCTCTCCAACTTATCGGCATTGGAATGAATGGAGTAGACCGATCTCATCACAATGCACTAAGGTCGGAAGAGTTGCCAACTTGTGAAAGTAGCAATCTTTATGGTTTACCCATAATGCTCTTAAGAAGCTTAACAACTATTTTATGGGAGAGTGCTTCAACACATGAAGACTTGAAAGAAAGGAGTATTTTTAGCTCAAAGATGGGGAGAAGACTGTAGTATTCGGCCACAGAAAAAAACCTCTTAAACGAACTACAAATTCCCTTTTATAGGCCACCAAAAGATGCCTTTGAAGAGTCATGACTCTTCCAAGAGTAATGTCTTAACATCGTGACTATTGGCCAAAGGACATGTCCTTTGGCAAGGAGTCATTTGTCTTTATTAAAGTCATGATGGTAAGCTCATGACCATTCATTCTTGTACATGAACTCCTTTTTGGCCTAATGGTCATAACTATTGTCCGCAACAACACATCCTTTCATCCAAAGTACACATACCTTGGTGAAAAGGTGTCATATGTGTTCATTTTAAGGCAAAGAACATGATGAATCTTCCCAATTGGCCGAATTCAACCTCTTGCTCGAATTCATCCCTCTTTGGTCAAATTCATGTATCAATATGGAGACAACGAACTGGCACTCTAAGTGCATGCATGGGAAGATGCATTATGGCATGCTAAAGCTCATGGTACACCCTAGTGTCCATTGTGCACTCAAGCATGCTAGATTCCTTCATCTACCACCACCAATTTCACCTATTAAGCTTTGGGTTTCAACTCCAACTCATACTCCTTAATTAGCTCTTCTAGCTTAACTAGTTTGAACACATTTATAGCTAGCTTCAATTCTCATTAACCAAAGATGAGCTGGGGTAATCTCAAGTAAGTCCAATTGAGCTTATCCCTAGCTTTCTAGCTATTAACTAGTTTTAATGAGCTCCCACGAGCTCACCTTAAGCTAGCTTTGGACACTTGAGCTAAGAGAAAGTCATTTCAAGCCATTTATAACTTACATGAGCTTCATTGAGCTCCCTTGAGTTGAGGGTTAGCTCCTTACATAAAACCCAAGCACTTTCAGATATATCTTAGTGCGTCAAATGAAATTTGTAACACTTAAGCTATAAAATTCCAACAAGCTCCCACTTGCACAAAGATATATTTTAAAAAATATGCTCCCACTCAAACAAAACATACTCAACAAGCGAACAAACAATAGTTGAAGCACATAATTTTGAGTTGTGGGTGCAACCTTAGGCATGTAAACAAAATCTCTTTACGTTGTGGTTGTTAGGCCCACAATGAAAGATTGTCACTCTCCTCACGTTTTAACAAAGCAAACTTACTCTCAAACCTAAGACATTTTGATACACATGTTTAATCACATTCAGTCTCCTTTGTGAGTTTTAACTCATAAAACTCATGAATGTATTAAACCTTAAGTGCACTCGGTTTCTTTCTCACATCACACTCAATCTTTCATATTGTACAAAACAATATGTGGCACCAAGATTGAATAATGTGATTGTGTATCATTTATAGTGTGCAACATATGCTATCATAGTTATGCAACTCTTGCAGTTATACTTATGCAGGCAACTTATGCTCATGTCTTTCCTTTAGCTTTGAACTACTAGAAATTTTAAGAAAACATGATCATCTAAAAGGAGGATACACCAGTCCTATTTCTCCCAAGACCTTCAACAACAAATTAAGAAGATCGTAATAATCCTTAATTTCCTAATAGCAAGCTATAGTCACTAAAGGGTTTGAATAAAGAATCTCACACATAAGCAAGACAAGAGACAACTTGCTTATTTTCTTTGGTTGGTTGATTTCATGTTAACTATGGAATATTTGGAACACATCCCTTTGATGTTCCCTAAACACATCCTTAACTGTTTTACTACTCTACTCCCACTTGGAGGGTTGTGTCAATCTCCATCTTAAAACATTTAGATGTGTAACTCCTATTATTCTCAATAGTAGGAAGACATGTCAAACTACCATTAAATACTCCTTATTCTCACTCTTGAGAATGAAATAGGAGTTACACACTTGATGACCTTGATCACCTTATCTTGATGCATGCATAATCAAGACGACCATAAGGCTAAAGTTGTCATCTGTTGGTTCATGACTCTCACCTAAATGCCACACAAGTCACATATCCTTTTTAAGAGACAACATACATTTAAGACTTTAGCGATCTCATCTTTGATCTTACGCAAAGACGTAAGGGCGAATGGCTCGTGTGAGAAAATCAACCTCAACCTATGATTGACATGTACATTCTTCATTATGGTTTCAAAGCGAAATGCACCAATAGTTGATAAACAACTTTTCATTTCTCAAATGTCTTGCATGTGTGACACAAAGAGGAAATTACACCAACACTTCATAATCTACGAAGACCTATTGCCTTGACATGTTTAGCAAAATGAAATGGTGGCAATGGCTTAGTCATAGGGTCAGCCACCATTAGGTCTGTAGATAAGTACTCTAACTTAATTTCTCCCTCTTCTATTACATCTCTAACAAAATGATACTTCATGCTAATAATGTACTTAGTCTTTCCATGATACTTAAGGGTCCTTAGTGTAAGCCAAAGCTGCCATACTATCACAATAGATAGTTATGGGCCTTTCCAAAGGCACCATTGACCCTAAGTGCTGAATAAAATTTCTAAGCCACGAGGCCTCTTGCACAGTCAAGGCACTGGCAACAAATTCAACCTCCATTATTGACAATTCTATATAAGTTTGTTTCTTGCTACTCCAAGAAATAGCCCCAATATTTAGCATGAAGACATGGCCAGATGTAGATTTGCACGAATCACAATCACCATCCCAATCAACATCAGTGTAGCCATGCAAACCAAGATTCTCTCCTTAGTAGCATAGCCAATAGTCTTCTGTACCCTTGAGACACCTAAGGACCCTTTTCACACACTTCAAATGATCGATTCTAGGGTTAGAAGAATATCTTGCCATTAGACCTACAGTTTGGCTATTGTCAGGTCGTGTACACAACATGGCATATATTAGACTTCCAATGACATTGTTTCATTTCATCCTTTTCTTGAGTACTATAAGGACACAAATCTTGCCCAAGCTTGCAACCATATGTAAGTGGTGTACTCATTGGTTTTGATTTTGTCAACTTGAATCTTGCAAAAATCTTATCAATATAAGATTTTCGAGACAAGGCCAACATCTTAGCTTTCCTATCTCTTAGGATCTTAACACCAAGGATATAGGTAGCTTCTCCCATATCCTTCATGTCGAACATAGAAGACAACCATCCTTTCATGGTTTTTAACAAACTCAACCCATTACTTGCTATGACTATGTCATCCAAATATAAAGTCATAATGGAAAATTTGGACCCAAAAGTGTACACATAAACACAATGGACTTCATGCATCATCACAAAACCAAAGTTTATGATTGCATCATGAAACTTCAAGTACCACTGTCTTAAAGCTTGCTTAAGATCGTATATAGACTTCTTAAGTCTGCATACATTATGCTCTTGACCCTTTTCAACAAACCCTCAAGTTGTTGCATGTAAATCTCCTCTCTTAAATCATCATAGAGAAAGGTAGTCTTTACATCCATTTGATGCAATTCCAAGTCCAAATAAGCCACAATAGCAAGTAATAATCTGACGAAATTGAATTTTACAACAGGAGAGAAGGTATCCTTAATATCTATACCATCCTTCTATATGAATTCCTTGGCCACCAATAGGGCCTTGTACTTTTCAATAGTACCATTAGAATTCAATTTTTTCTTGAGAACCCTCTTGTTTCCAATAGCCCTTCGGCCAGGACGTAAGTCAACTAAGTTCCAAAACTTATTGAGATGCATCGAATTCATCTCATCTTGAATTGCCATTAACCATTTCTCTTTGTGAACACCTTCAAGAGCTTCTTGCACATTACACGGTTCATTAATATCAGATGACACCAAGTTTGCCTCACTTCACTCTAAAATCCACCATTCTTTTGGTTGTCCAAATTACCTATTTGAACGTCTCAAATTAGGCATGGGAGGAGGCTCATCATGATCTTGCCCTATAGCCTGATCACGTGGTTCTTAAACTCCCTTAACTCCCTCTTAAACTTGTTGATCAAGAACTTCTTCTTGTTGTTCATTAAAAAGTGGGGATGTAGGAGGCATTTGAACAGCCTCCTATTGAGGAACTTCTACTCCTACATCCCAGGAACTTCCGCCATGAAAGGTGTAGTTAATAGTGCTTCTAAAACTTTAGACTGACCTTGCACAAAGGTCTCGACCAACGCCTCTAAATATCAACATTCACCAACTTTAAGGAACTCATCCTCAATAAAGTTAGCATTTCTTAATTCAAAGACATATTTAATCTTGTGACTTATGTCCAAGAACACATACCCCTTAGAATGCTCAGAATAATCAAGGAAGGCACATTTTCTACATCTAGGGCCTAATTTCCTAAGAAGGTGATCTGTAGTATGTACATAAGCTGCACATCCCCATGGATGAAGATGGCTTAAGTTAGGGGTTTTCTTCGACCATAACTCATATGGCGTAGAATCAACAAACTTAAAGGGCACTTTAATCAAAAAAATGTGTTGCACTAAGCATGGCATCGCCCTAATAAGCAATATCCAAGTTGGCCTTAGCCGTCATGGATCGCACCATATCCATAAGAGTACTATTCTTCCTTTTGGCTACTCCATTTTATTATGGAGTCCAAGGAAGTGTGAGTTTCCTCATAATGCCCTTTTGGTCACAAAATGCCTTAAAATCATTTGACATGTACTTTCCACCACGATTAGTCCTCAATGACTTGATTTTCTTACCCAATTGATTCTCCACTAAGTGCCAGTATGTTTCAAAGTACCTCAATGTTTCACACTTGTGCTTTAGTAAGAACACATGGGTAAATCGAGTACAATCGTCAATGAATGTGATAAAGTATCTAAACCCAAGTCTAGATACAATTCCCATTGGCCCATAAAGATCGTAGTGAACTAATTATAAAGCTTCTTGACTTCTAGTTGCTTTGCCAAAAGGCTTTCTTGTGGCCTTGCTAAGAAGACATGATTAGCAACTTATGATCTAAGTAAGCCACGTGTGGCCAACTTAGTCATACTTTCTTATCCATTATGTCTCAAATGCTCATGCCAAGTCATCTCAATAGTAACCTCAGTTACGTAGCAACTAGAAGTAGCAACACTGGCATTCAATTCAAACAACTAGCTGTTTACTAAACAAGAACACATAACTGCATTATCTTTAATAATATACATAGATTTATTAAAGAAATTCAAGCAATATCTGAACTTTAACAAGGAACATATAGAAACCAAATTTCTACAAATCTTAGGTACATATAGAACATCAATTAACAACAAATGTCCATTGTTCAGAGAAACTCTACAAGTTCCTATCCATTATACTTCAAGGCTTGCATTGTTCCCTACAGAAACATGCTTTACTCCCTTTGACAACTTCTAAAAGGTCATGAACCAAGACTTTTCTTTGGCTATATGGTCTGTTGCTTTAGAATCTATAATCCACAAAGAATCAGATTCAGTTAAGTACGTGCAAGACATAACATGCGCAAATGAAGTAGAAAAGGGATCATATACCTTAGGAGGTGCTTTGCACTCATTTGCAAAGTGTCCCTTATCGCCACAATTGAAGCATTATAACTTGGCTTTATTATGTTTCTTCTTGAAAGTTTTTAATGTGGCACCATTCCCATTGTCTTGACCATCCTTCCTTTTCTTCTTCCCTTTGAACTTGTTCTTGTAGGAAAGGAAGTTTCAGCAACATATGCCTTTGCATGGTTCTTGATGACCATCACCTTATGCTAGACCATCACCTCTGCCTCTAGTATAAGATACCTTGCAATGACATCAAATGACTTGATTTGAGAGTTGTGGCGTAAATCGTGTTGGAATTTAATAGCATAAGTGCTACAAATTCCTTTGACGCACCAAGATATATTTGAAAGTGCTTAGGTTTCATGTAAAAAGCTAATCCTCAGCTCAAAGGAGCTCAGTGAAACTCATGTAAGCTATAAGTGACTTGACATAACTTTCCCTTAGCTCAAATGTCTGAAGCTAGCTTAAAGTGAGCTCGTGGGAGCTTATTAAGACTAATTAATAACTAGAAAGCCGGAGATAAGTTCAATTGGACTCAATTGAGATTACCCCAACTCATCTTTAGTGCTTGGGGATTGAAGCTAGTTATAAATATGTTCACACTAGTTAAGCTAGAAGAGCTAATTAAGGAGCATGAGTTGGAGTTTAAACCCAAAGCTTAATGGGCAAAATTGCTGGTGCTAGATGAATAAATCTAGCGCACTTGAGTGCGCAATGGGCACTAGGGTGTATCATGAGCTGTAGCACGCCATAATGCATCTTCCCATATATGTACTTACAGTGCAAGTTCATTGTCTCCACATGGATACATGAATTCGGCCAATAGGGAAGATTCATCATATACCTTGCCTTAGAATGAACATAAATGACACCCTTTCACCAAGGGTCACATCCTTTGGCAAAGCGTCATATATCTTCACTTAAAGTCATGATGGTACACTCATGACCATTCATTCTTGTACAATAATCCCTTAAGGATTCTTGTAATGACAACTGCCGTATACCTGGGTTAAGGACACTCACAGTACCACTTAACCCAACTATGCAAAGCTAACTGAATATCCTTAAAAAAATTGGGAAGCACAACAACTGTATTTTGAAAATCTCAAAACTTAATTACAACACTAGTAGATCAATTTTAAACGCACTTCTATATTCACCTCAAGATTCAGCCGTAACTTTCGAACTTTTAAGTTCACTCAAGAGCAATCTCAACAATAGTACAAAAGTTTCATACATAAGGTTATTTACAAACTACAAGACAATCAAGAGTTAATTTACACAATCATAAAGCATATTTACATAATCATAAGCCACTATACAACAAAAGTAAAAAATAGAGACCACCTACGTACAATAATGCCCCGAAAATATCAAAAGATCGCACGATCTACTCAGAGCTTCAAGCTCACCAAATTAACCTACATGGTTAGAAAGTAGAGGGGGGTGATTACACTATGTACTCAGTGAGCAGGAAGAACAAATATCACAAACAGAACCCGATACACACCAAGACAGGCAAGATAACCTAAGGACGGGTTTTTTTCACACATCTAGCATACACACAACCACCTATGAAGTGAACATACATGACATAGAAACACATAGGCCTAGCCTATGACTCAACATATACTAGTTAGGAACCACATAGGCCTTGCCTATGAATTACTCATCTAATGAACATAGGTTCCAGTTCTAGTAAATAAGAGCAGACAAGCAACACATGTATAAATCAAATCTTGTAGAGAAGCCGAATCTCATAATAGGCCAAAATAGTTATGTGTGTCGTTAGTAGTCATCCAAACTAGTATTCACACCCACCAATTCTCAATATTGACTCAACTTTCATCTATGGTTAGTCTAGACTATAGTCGACAAGAGCGTCATGACCCTAGGTGATGACCTCGTCAGTGACCAGACCTCTAAGTGTGTAATCATCGGCAAGTCCTGTAGAAAGGTGTTGATACGAGGACCCCACTTTTATGTACCAGTGTTAAAGGGTACAGGAGTTACTTAATCTATTGTGCCTAGCACATGATTGGCCAATCGTTATCTCGTCAATCACAAAAAAATCATATACAAATATTAAGTACTAAAATCAAATAAGGCACCATGCCTTTATTTATCGGTCCAACTGATAAAATAGAACCTTGTTATGACTTTAAGACAAAAGAGAACACATACATGCAGCATACATGACTCGATTATACATATGTAAGTTCTAAAACATTATTTCATATAATAAAGTCAACAGTTGCAGTCCAAGTGCAAAGTTGTTCATTTTAGATTCAATTTTACTATACATTACCTAGGTTTGAAATTCACATGCAAGTCTTCATACATGTCTTAGGTTGTCTTAATCCTATGTGAGAGATATGGTTTCTCCAACTCACCTCAAAAAAAGATTTACACTCCCTTGACTTCAATAATCCTCGGTACGAGTTCCTTGATCCATAACTTTTGAGCCTTTTGACTTATAATATACAATGTATTTACTACTCAAACATGTATCTCATATTTATACACCACCACAAAAGCGTATAAAATAGAAAATCACTATTTTTAAGCTATAGGATTCGGCCAATAAGCTTTTCACATAGTTACTTCCCTTATTATTCGCATAAGCTTTCTTTTGCATTTTCTAAGGCATTTAATGCCTTTGATCCAATACTTACACATTTCAAAGCATAATTAAGCACATTTTTATTCAAGCACATTAGGCCACTACTCATCAATCTAAGCAATAATTCAAGTTTACTCTAAGTAAACATGAAAGCCTCTTTCCAATGCACACCATTACGATCCTTAAATCCTAAGCCAAGTTCATGTATTTTATCAAATACCTAATGCGCATGACTTTCAAGTCATATTTTCAAGACTTTATCATAAGCACTTTTGAACAACAACAAATTTCACCACTTCATTAAATCCAGTTCCCCTCATTTAAACCACATTCATCATAATTGTACAACTTGTTACATTAGTCCATTTCTTCCCCCATCATTTTGTCCAAGCCGTCTCCAATATACATCTTCTTCATTTTTTCATCAATTCACATTATACATACACAATTAATACTATGGAATTCATTTAAACCATCAATTTTAAAAGATATTCAAAATTTCACAAACTTTCACCATAGAAAGTGCATTTCAGTTTTGGCTTAAGGAGACTTCTCCATGACTCAGTTCATTCATCTAAACCATGTTTCATGCATAATCAATTATGGAGAACAACATATCTTTACACCAAACTCAAAATCGTAATGTAGGGAGAAAGGAGACAAAATTTGCTTAAACTTTCCTTTGGTAATATCTTAAAATCTTTTAAGAATTTCTCAAATATAATGATAAATTTGAGTTCCTTAATCCCATATTAACTTAGAACACCTTGGTTTAGGTTGGAGAATCAAAAAAATGGTGGAGATTGGGTGATAGCCAAATGTGTTCTTCTCCTCCTTTCTTCTCCTTTCTTTTAATTAAAACCAAGTGCTTTTAACGTTTAATGGAGGCGTGCATGGTCACACTAAGAAGAAGAGTCTAGAATATTGACTCTTCTTTGACCAAACATAGTGAAATTACCTTTTTGCCCTTAGCTTATGTGAAGTTACCATTATACCCTTCAAACTAAATTTGCAATTAAGCCCAAAATTTGAGAATGACCAAAACTTTTATTTTTATTTTGGTTTTTGAACTTTTGGAAATTGTAATTAAGCTCCTTAACTTAATAAAATTACATATTGGTCCTCCAAGAATTGAAAAATTGCATTTAAATCCTTTAACTTTTAACAATTTGCAAATAAGCCCTTATGTACATCAAATTTTCCAGTTAAGCTTTCTAAGTATCTAATAAGTATATAAATCATGTCTAATCACTTCTAAGACATTAGAATACATTTAACTCAACCACCATGGCTATATCTATCTAATAGACTCCGTTTTACACACTTAGAAGCTTATATGTCAGAAATCTCCAAGATTTCGTATACTGATGAATTTTAAGTTCATGTAATAGCAGATAATATTATATATCATTGGCATATATACCGAAAAGATTCAAATACATGTTTGAACTCATATAAAACCATGTATATATCAATATACAGTAGTATCTCCAAGTATAGACCAATACAAAAAGGGCTCAAAGAGTCCAGCTTTACATGTCCTCCCCCCTCAAAAGAGTTTCGTCCTCGAAACTCCTAAGTCAAGGATACACATAAATGGGGATACTGACGTCTCATAGCATCCTCAAGCTCCCATGTCATCTCCTCGACCTTGTCGCTCTTCCAAAGAACTTTGAACCTGGGAACTTCTTTGCTACGTAACCTCTTTATCTACCAGTCTAGAATCTGGACTGGTTTCATCTTAAAACTTATGTCTTCTCTCAACTCCACTGGAGGTGTCTCCAAAATATAAGAAGGTTCCAGTATATACTTTTTAAACATCGAGACATGAAACATATTATGGATCCTATCCAAGTTCTGTGGCAATTTCAACTGATACGCCACAGTCTCGACACGCTCCAGGATACAAAAAGGTCTGATATATTGAGGGTTCAGCTTCCCTCGACTCTGAAATCGGATAATGCCTTTCTATGGTGATATCCAAAGGAAAAACCATATCACCAACTGCAAACTCTAATAGTCATCTCCTCTTATCCACATAAATCTTTTGACAATCCTAGATGACTTTCATTTTTCCCAGATGACTATTACTTTCTAAGTGGTAACTTCTATCGATTCAACTCCTTCGGCTTTGGCTGTACCAACCTTATCCCAACATAGAGATGTCCTGCACTTTCTCCCATAAAGTGTTTCATATCGTGGCATACTGATACTTGTCTAATAACTATAGTTATAAGCAAATTCTACTAATGGCAAGTTCTGGTCCTAGCTTCCTTGGAACTCTATCACATATGTTCTCAACATGTCCTCTAGTATCTGAATGGTCTTCTCTAACTAACCATTAGTCTGGGGGTGGAAGGCAGTACTATACTTTAGTTTAGTCCCCAAAAGTTCCTAAAATTTTGGACAAAATTAGGAGCTGAATCTCATATCCCTATCCCATATTATAAAAACTGGCACCCCATACAGCTTCACAATCTCATCAATATATAGCTTTGCTAACCTATCTAATGAGTAGGTTGTGTGGGTAGGTAGAAGATAAGCAGACTTTATTAATCTACCCACTATAACCCAAATAGCATCTTGACCTTTTAATTTACGAGGTATTCCAACTAAAAAATCCCTTGTCACATGCTTCTACCTACATTCTAGAATAGGCAAAGACTGTAACATACCCGATAGCTGCCTTTATCTGTTGACAGGAAGGAATCTAGCCACAAATTTTACTATCTCTCTATTCATCCTTGGCCACCAATAGCTCTCTCTAAGAGTTCGATAAATCTTGGTGCTATCAGGATGCATAGCATAAGCTGAACTGTAAGCTTCTTCTATGATAGCTCGCCTGAGAGTCTGACTATCCAACACACAAACTCTGCCTTTAAACACTAACAACCTCGCCTTCTCTCAGTCAGAACTTCTCATCCTCTTCAAATGGAAATTCTCTCAAATGACCTTTAACTTGTGATCATTGGCCTGTGATCTCCTAATCTCATCAAATAGTGTTGACCAAACTTCAAACCGTGCTAGTAATATTCCATCAACCTCAGTCACTGACAGTCTAACCCTAAGGCTCCGCATCTTCATCAAATGAGTCATATAGGGATTTTCCCTAACAGTTAATACTGAACAGGACTTACGACTTAGTTCATCGGCTACCATATTTGCTTTTCTCATGTGATAGTTAATCACTAAGTCATAATCTTTAATCAATTCCAACCATCTCCTTTGTTTGAGGTTTAGCTCCTTCTGTGTTATTAGGTACTTCGGACTCTTATGGTCGATGAATATGTGGAAAGTCTCCCTGTAAAGATAATTTTCCCCAAATCTTGAGTGCAAACACCATCACTGCGAGCTCCAAATCATTTTTATGATAATTTAGCTCGTGCTTCTTCAGCTGTATAAGCACGCAAACAGGACCCTGGCAACTGGCATCACTGTATACCTCACACCCAACCCCTTGGTTAGGTAAAGCAAGCACTGGCGTAGAAATTAATCGCCTCTTCAGTTCTTGAAAACTTGCCTTGAATTTGTCATCCCACTGAAAGTTTACCCCCTTTCAGGTAAGCCTAGACAAAGGGGCTGTAAGTATTGAGAAACCCTCAACAAATCTATAATAATAACCAGCTAACTCCTAAAAGCTGGGAACTTCTGTCACATTCTTGGGCTTTCCCCACTCAAATATAGCTTTCACTTTTTTTGAGTCCATAAAAATGCCTTCTCCTGATACCACACGCCTACAGAATCCTATCTCTTTCAACCAAAATTTGCACTTTGAAAACTTTACGTACAACTGTCTTTCACGAAGTATTTGCAGCACAATTCGGAGATGTCTAGCGCGTTCCTCCCCATCCTTGTAATAAATTAAAAGGTCATCAATAATGACTACTACAAACTGATCTAAATAAGGATGGAGCACCTTATTCATAAGGTCCATAAATGTTGCAGGTGCATTTGTCATTCCGAACGGCATCACTAAAAATTCTTATTGTCTATAACTCATCCAGAAAACAATCTTGTGCACATCACTTTCAACAATCTTCAACTGATGGTGCCCATACTTCATATTTATCTTTGAGAATATTGTATCTCTCCTCAATTGATCAAACAAGTCATCAATCCTAGGGAGTATATATTTATTTTTAATGGTAACCCTGTTTAACTATCAATAATCAACAAATAAGAAGAAGGTCTCATCCTTCTTCTTTACAAACAATACTAGTGCTCCCCATGTGAATGACTTCGTCTGATAAAGCCCTTGTCCAATAACTCTTGCAACTGAGCCTTCAGCTCTTTCAATTATGTTGGTGCCATGCGATACAGTGGTATAGATATTAGCGTTGTCACTAGGACCAAGTCAATAGTAAAATCAAACTCCCGATCAGGTGACAATCTAGGTAACTTCTCTGGAAAGACGTCGACAAACTTGCACACAATATGGACATCTCTAAGTTTGACCCTCTGTGCCGAAGTGTTAATCACCTGTGCGAATTATACTTGGCAACCCTGACGAATCAACCTTTTAGCATTAACCACCAATATCAAACAACTTGGGAACATTCATTGGTCACCAGTAAATTTAATCAGAACTCCACCCTAAGTGTCAAACTCCACCTCTTTCTTATAACGATCAACCCTGGTGCGACGCCTCTCTAACTAGTCAATCCCCAATATCACCTCGAAATCTTGGGGATCGAGGGGAATAAGATCTGTCTCTAACATAACACTGACCTTTATCTTATAGGCTATATATGTTTCATCATGAGCCACTTGCTCTCCAAGAAGAGTGACTATAATGAAAGGGGGATCTAATGGCTCCAGGGGATGATTAATTTTCTCAGCGAAGGTCACAATGACTAAGGACCTTTGTATACCAGTGTCGATCAAAACTTTAGCGTCTCTATCAAGAACACACATAACGCCTTATAACACTATGTGTTAGTAGCTCATAATATTTAAGAGTTTATCGGTAGTACACAAAACATGATCACAATATAACAATACAATAATATAAAAATGTTCATACTGAAAATACATGTAATCATGTTCGAATTGACTCTAATGTCCTCCTCTGTCATTGCATAAACTCGAGCTTAAGCTCACAAAGTAGAACGCTGCTGACCTGCTGGAGATGTATTACTGCCCACACCAGTCCTCTGTGTGGATTCAAAAGACTGAGCACTTGCCCTGGCAATCTCCCCTCAGTGTATCACTGGTTGCGTCAAGCTATCTCCCTCTCAAGTTGAAGTCCAAGCTAACTGTGGACAATCTCTCCTCAAGTTCCCTGTCTCTCCATAATGAAAATACTTTCTTGGCTTCCTATACTTGCTTGAATGTACCTTTTTGTAGTTTCTATATTTTTCGAACCGAGATGTTCGAGCTCAAGAAGCGGAGCTGATAGTAGGAGCAGTGCTCTGACCTCCTAGTTGTGGTGACTGTAAACTGATAACTGATGATGCAACACTTCTAGTACTACCTGGAGTTGAACTACCATGGCTCCTTTTGGGCTGCTGGCTAGAGGGACCCCTCCCTTCCTTTTCTGATTCTTTTACTCCCACTGTCTCCCGTGTTCTTTCACAAACCTCTAGGCTCTTTTGGCTGATTGTACCATCTCCTTGAATGTGATGGTTGGGGTAACCGTCATCCTCTCCTGGATAGCCAAATGTAATCCAGTTTTAAACCGAACACATAGATTTTTTGTATCTACCACATATTCTGAGACATAGGTGGCAAGCTCTCTCAACCCCATCTCAAACTTGTGCATCAACATATTCCCCTGTGTTAGTGCAAAGAAGGCAGCCTTCTTCTGATCTCTATCAAATCTGGTATAATATTGTTCAAAATCCACCTTGATAATCTGATTACAGTAGCATCCTTGGACATTTTCCTACTAGACTCTAGCATTACCCTCCCACAATCAGCTAGCTACCTTCAGATTCATCTTGTCAGATAGCCCCATATCATATAATGTCTCTGTGGTCCGTCTCATCCAAGTTTTGGCCTAGGTAACATCACCATGTCCATCAAAGGTACCATACCCAGAGGTTCCTTTCCTCCTTAATATACCTTGAGATTTCAAGCATTGGACATTGCTTTGACGTAGGATTAGGTACCACTACTGGCTGTTGAGGTGGCAGTACCTATAGTGGTATCTGTGGTGCTCCAGCCCTAGGCTACTGCTGCACAATGTACTGTGCCCACCATGTCATCACCTGCTATAGCTCCCTCAACACTGGAGGCAAACTCTATTGTGCTACCTTTGGTGGTGCTTCGGTGTGAGGCTACCTATGAGTAGAAGAGCTAGCAATTGTTGGTTCTGCGACTGCTTCAGTGCTGTGTTCCCCTGGCTCGGGTCACAAAGTTCAAGCCTTGCGATGACTTCCCCTTCCTTGTCCAACCATGCTATCACTATAAAATTAAAGAAAAAACAGTATTTAATATAATATTTCAGACTAAGCCTAGCTTATTTGATGTCCCAAACACCCCAAGGAATGTCGACAAGTACTCTAACCAAGGTTGAAATCATCTGACCATTAAGGATCCAAAACTCAACTTCTTGACCAAAGACTTTTAATAACCAGACTTGATTCCTAAGGATGATGAACCTTTTAAAAACAGTAATAACATTTTTGAAAACGTAAAAACCATGCTCTGATACCAATTTAATTGTTATGAGTAGAAACCACATCGGGCATATGGCAACCATCGTATACCCGGGCTAAGGATACTCACGATACCACTCAACCGACTATGCAAGGCTAACTGAATATCTTAAAAAAATTAGGCAGCACAACGGCTGTATTTTGAAAATCTCAAAACTTAATTACAACACCTATAGACCAATTTTAAACGCACTTCTATTAAGACTCAACAACAACTTCTAGACTTTTAAGTCCACTCAAGAGCAATCTCAACAACAGTACAAAAGTTTCATATATAAAAGTCATTTACAAACCATAAGACAATCAAGAGTTAATTTATGCAATCATAAAGCATATTTACATAATCATAAGCCACTATACAATAAAAGTGCAAAACAGAGACCATCTACGTACAATAATACCCCGAAAATGTCAAAAGACCACACGATCTACTCAGAGCTTCAAGCTCACTCAATTAACCTGCATGGTTGGACAACGAAGGGGGTGAGTACACTATGTAATCAGTGAGTAGGAAGAACATATGTCGCAAACAGAACCTAGTAGACACCAAGACAGAAAAGATAACCTGAGGATGGATTTTTCATGCATCTAGCATACGCAAACCACCTATGAAGTGAACATACATGACATAGAAACATATAAGCCTAACCTATGACTCAACATAAACTGGTTAGGAACCACATAGGCCTAGCCTATTAGTTACTCATCCATTGAACATAGGTTTCAGTTCCAGTACATAAGAGCAAAAAGCATCACATGTATAAATCAAATCTCGATGAGAAGTCAAATCTCGTAATAGGCCAAAATAATTATGTGTGTCACCACAAGTCGGCCAAGCTAGTGTTCATACCCAGTGATTCTCGGTGTTGGCTCGACTTTCATCTGTAGCGAGTCCAGAATACGGTTGACAAGAACATCATGACCTTAAGTGATGACCTCGTCGGTAAACAGACCTCTAGGTGTGCAATCACCGGCAAGTCCTGTAGAAAGGTATCAATACAAGGACTCCACTTTTATGTACCAGCGTTAAAGGGTATGGGGGTCGCTTAGATGTGCCTAGCATATGATTGGCCAATAGTTATCTCACCAATCACAAAAAAATCATATACAAATATTAAGCACTAAAACCAAGTAAGGCACCGCACCTTTATTTATCGGTCCAACCGATAAAATAGAATCTTGCCATCGCTTTAAGCCAAAACAAAATATATACACACATCGTACATGACTCGGTTATACATATGTAAGTTCTAAAACATTATTTCATGTAATAAAGTCATCAGTTGCGCTCCAAGTGCAAAGTTGTTAATTTGAGATTCAATTTGACTATGCATTACCCAAGTTCGAAATTCACATACAAGTCATCATGCATGTCTTAGGTTGTCCTAATCTCATGTGAGAGATATGGTTTTCCCAACTCACCTCAAAAAGAGATGTACACTCCCTTGGCTTCAATAATCTTCGGTATAAGTTCCTTGATTCATAGCTCTCGAGCCTTTTTACAAACAATATATAATGTATTTACTACTCAAACATGTATCTCATATTTATACACCACCACTTAAGCGTATAAAACACAATATCACTATTTTTAAGCTATAGGATTTAGCCACTAAGCTTCTTATATGGTTACTTCCCTTATTATCTGCATAAGCTTTCTTTTGCATTTTTCAAGGCATTTAATGCCTTTGATCCAATACTTATACATTTCAAAGCATAATTAAAAACATTTTTATCCAAGCACATTCGGCCACTACCCATCAATCTAAGTAACAATTCAAGTTTACTCTAAGTAAACATGAAAGCCTCTTTCTAATGCATACTATTACGATCCTTAAATCCTAAGCTAAGTTCACTTAGGCATTTTATCAAACACCTAACCATATTCATCATAATTATACAACTCGTTACATTAGTCCATTTCTTCCTCCATCATTTCAGCCAAGCCTTATCCAATATACATCTTCTTTATTTTTTTTCATGAATTCACATTATACATACATAATTAATACCATAGAATTCATTTAAACCATCAATTTCAAAAGATATTCAAAATTTCACAAACTTTCACCAAAGAAAGGGCATTTCGGTTTTAGCTTAAAGAGACTTCTCTATGACTCTTTCCATCTAAACCATGTTTCATGCATAATCAAGTATGGAGAACAACATATCTTACTAAACTCAAAATCATAATGTAGAGAGCGATGAGAAAAAATTTGCCTAAATTTTCCTTTGGTGATATCTTAAAATTCCTTAAGAATTAATCAAATCTAATGATAGATTTGAGTTCCCTAATCCCAAATTAACTTAGAACCCCTTGGTTTGGGTTGGACAATCAAAAAAATGGCAGAGATTGGGTGATAGCCGAATGTGCTCTTCTCCTCCTCTCTTCTCCTTTCTTTTAATTAAAACCAAGTGTTTTTAATGTTTAATCGAGGGGTGCACGGTCACACTAAGAAGAAGAGTCTAGAATATTGACTCTTCTTTGACCAAATATAGTGAAATTACCTTTTTGCCCTTAGCTTATATGAAGTTACCATTGTACCCTTTAGACTTTCCTAAATTTGCAATTAAGCCCAAAATTTGAGAATGACCAAAACTTTTATTATCAATTTGGTTTCCAGACTTTTGAAAATTATAATTAAGCCCCTTAAGTTAATAAATTGCATATTACTCCTCCAAGAATTAAAAATTTACATTGAAATCCCTTAAATATACATGAAAATTTCCAAGTAAGCTTTCTAAGTATCTAATAAGTCTATAAATAATGTCTAATTACCTATAAGGCATTAGAATAGATTTAACTCAACCACAATGGCCATATCCATCCAATGGACTCGGTTTTACACATTTAGAAGCTTATATGTTAGAAATCTCCAAGATTTTGCATACCAATAAACTCTCAGTTCAAGTAAGGGCATATAACATTATATATCACTGACACGTATACCAAAAGGATTCAAATACATGTTTAAACTCATGTACAATCATGTATATATCAATATACAGTAGGATCTCCAAGTACAGACCAATACAAAAGGGGCTTAAAGAGTTCGGTGTTACATAAATTATATACTCTATGGCTTTATCATGGCGAACATAAGAAAGGAAGTTAGATGTGTTATTTATAAACAAAGAAAAGTCATGACTTATAAATTTTTTAAGTTATACATTGTATCTTTTAATAAATAATGAACTTTGTAATGAACAGAACACATAAAAATGTTTCTAATGTGATTCAAAATGTGGGGGCAAAAATCCAATCATCTTTTTTTTAGTTGAATAATATATTTCTATAGTAGGAACTAATAAAAAATAGTAACAAGTTCATGACCTAGCAGCCTTTAGGAGTCATTACAAAAGATTAGTAGAAGAAGAAACTAGTAATAAGAACAAAGAGCAACTAAAAGAAAGAAAAAAGCTTAAAATTGCCATAGGTTCCAATCATCTTTGATTATTATTTGTTCATGTTTTGTCAAAAGCTCCGAAATGATTTAAAGAAAATTTGAAAAAGTTCTTTATGTTTTTATTCTAATTATTTTATTTTATATTGGAAAATAATTGAGAAATAATTTAATAATATTTTATATTGGAAATTATTCAAAAATCATTATAGAAATTCAATATAATTGCACCTGGACGAAACAAGGGAAAGAAAGTGGCAACTAGCAAAGATGTTCCTCCCCCACGACAACCAGATCAATCTGACTCTATCCAACAACAGCAATCGACTTCATCCATCAATGAAGCCAGTTAACAACTACATCTATCTACCTCAACTAGTGTTGAGGGATCTTTAGGTGTGTGAATCTTTACCAACTATAATTACAATTATCCTTAAATATATATTTACATGTTTAATGTGTTTTTTCTTATTATTATTTTGTCAAGTTCCAATATCGACATCAAAAAAGAGATAGAGGTAAAGGTTCTAAGTTGCAACACATCAATGTTGCAATGAACAATAAGTTGACTATGCATATTGACACCTTGCAATGTCTTCCTATTGACAAGATCTAATCAGCAAAATTATCCAGTGAGTTAGGGATCATTGTCAGGAATGAATTGCCTTGCCTTCGACTTGCCAAACAGTTGAAGAAAGAAAACTTGCTACAGGATGCTCTGGACAAAGTTTCGGTAATTTTTCAATTTATTTAATTATATGCACTTTTTATATATTTTACAACTGGTTTCACTTTTACTTATTGTTCACATATGAAGCTCAATATCGTTGATATCGAGAACCTTGAATTTTCAAGTTGTGTGAGTTTACTGTTGAAACAAAGGGCTTTACTGACTACATAAATACTACAAATATTTTCCTTCGGATAAGGAAGAAAGGAGACATGCTCCTAAACTAGTGAATCTAAAAAATTGGAGCCAAATGTGCGATTATTAGGACTCTACCAATGTTAAGGTTTGTCTTCTTTCTCTTCACATTTGCTTCGGTTAATCTTGTACACAATTTAATGACTATTTCCTTTCTTTATTTAGCAAAAGTGTAAGAAAGCCAAGGTTAATAGAGGAAAAATAAATAACTCCTCATAACCAAGGCTCCAAATCATTGGTTGTTGTACTAAAAGAATTTGTAAGTTCTTTGTTTAGAAGTTATAATTATATCAGTAAATACAATACTATTTATTATGTTTCAATTCTTTTTTTCCATAAAATAGAGTCAGAAGGAAATAAATGGAGAAGAGTATGATAGGATCACATTCTATAAATTGACACGCTACAAAGAAGGTGAAGGTTGGACGTTTGAAGAAGCGTAGAATAATTATGTAAGTATAAATTTTTTAAAAATTTTTAAGTATATTTATTTATATAGTACTAACTAATAATATTTGAATTAAATATTGACTTTTTTAATTTTAGAATAAGATGCAGGAGTCGTTGCAAGGATTATTATCTAAAAAATGAGCCAAATGTAGATGAAATTTGCAACAATGTCCTTGGTATGAGATCAGGTTACATCAAAGGTCTTGAATATAGCCTTAAGCCAACTGGTCCATCCTCATCATGACTAGCATATGTAACGATGCTTTAAGAGGAGAATCAGTTGCTTAAGGCTTAATTACAAAGTAATGAAGAAAAGTTAGAACATAATGAACAAAAGTTAGACCGTATTGAACGAAAGTTGGCCAAGCTTGAAAGGATGGTCAAACAAATACTTAACTCAAATTATGTAAGTAGGAGTTATGATGAAAGCAAGTCTTAGTTTGTA
Source organism: Erythroxylum echinodendron (assembly GCA_027575705.1). Taxonomy (NCBI): domain Eukaryota; kingdom Viridiplantae; phylum Streptophyta; class Magnoliopsida; order Malpighiales; family Erythroxylaceae; genus Erythroxylum; species Erythroxylum echinodendron. The sequence goes on along the minus strand of JANZXR010000172.1, from coordinate 21,759,372 downwards.
CATAAGTTTTTTGTTAACATTTGTAATTAACATTTAATAACATTTTATTTCTTATATAAAATGTTTCCAATTTTTATTTATTTGTATTTATATTTTTAGCAAATTATAAATAAAAATTTTAATATTACAAACAATAAGATGGATTAAAAATATTACCATTAATTATAATTAAATGAAAAAATTAATAGGATTGTTTTGCAAAAAATCAAAAATTGTCAAAAAAAACTTTTTATCTACATTCGTGAAAATATTGCCAATAATTTTTTAAAATTATTAATAATTAAAAATTAAATAAAAATTTAGTTAAAAAGATTTTATTATGATTCTAAAATAGTCATCAAAAATTTTTATCTACGTTTTATAAACCTTTGCTAATAACTTTTATCTACATTGCTAAAACTATCATGAAATATATTTTGCAACAAAATGCTAATCGTCATAAAAATTATTACCTATGAATACGATAACGTAGCTAATAACTTTTAGCCACAAAAAGAAAGCATCCCAAAATATCTTCGACGATGATTTGTTTTATCCTCATCTATCTCTTTCTGTGACATATCTTAGATCGGAGTGAAATATAATATGTGACAATTCTGTAAAAACGTCGTTGATAATATTTTGCTACCGCAATTTTGCAACGACTCATATAACGAATTTGTTTCATCGCTAAAAAGTTTTGGTGACAATTTTGGGGCTTTCAGTGAAATAAAATATTTGTCACCAAAGGGCCTTTATGTAATGTCACTTAAGAGTTGGAAATCAAATGATAATACTTAAATCCATTGAATATGTCTTATTTCTATCACTTAACCTAAAATCCTTATGTTCTTTGAATCACTTTAAATGCAGAAATAATGGAAGGATTATGAACTAGTACTAGGATTAGGAAAAGATTCATTTGTTTTCACGATATATCCTAGTATTAAAAAACGTAAAGTAGGAATTTGTCAAATGCGAAGTTTGTTGTTGATCAATACTCCAGTGACACATTATGAAAATTAATCCATATTGGCACATGCATCATCTTGAGTTTCTCCATTTCTAGTATTTTGTCCATAAAAAAATAACAAGCAAGGATTGTTATTTCTTATTGTCCAAAGAAAGCATAAAATGATTTAAACCATTCAATATGTCTCAATAAATACAACCTAAAGGCTTAATTTTAATTAGATTATGTTTCTTTATCTGTTCCACTCTATCTTAAATAATTTTACTTTATGGTTCATCCATTTTAGATTTATTTTCATTTTAAATTTCATGCTAAACAAAACATTAGTCTCCTCTACATAATCACTAAGTACAATGGCAACAACAACAATAAAGAGTTCTAATTGATTCTTTCTTAAGAGTTCTCTAATATACTTGCTAGGAATGATGATATTAATACTTTAGCTACAACTGCAGTAGAACAAGAGGTGCTGAAGCTCATAATAGCAAAACCATACATTGAATCAAATCTTATAGCTCTTGCTTTAAAATTTAGAGGTATGTTTAAAAATCAATGCTTCTATTCTTGTGAGTCCGAGTAAAATTTTAAATACATGGATTGTAGATACATGCCTATTAAACACTTTATTAACCTTATTACAAATTAGTTAGAATATGATTGGAAGTGACTTTTATGTTCTTAGTAATGAATGGAAATATGGATTTTGATATGAGTTCATACTTCCTATTCTAAGCAAGCTCATATTTCTTAAGTACAAAACCTTATATTGTCATATATATTATTACAAGGTTTGTCATAGTTTGCTAACCAATAGCACTCTTTGGTAGAATTCGAACTCAATATGTCAGCTTAAATTGATTTATCATTATTTTATTTATAACTTAAATTGTATTTAGTAGTTAAGTAATTTACTTACAATTGTATAGCTACATAGACAAAAGTTGGATAACTCATAAAAAATGGTCCACTCAATACTTTGAAGGAGTGAAGAATTTCACAAAATTTGTAAAAGATCAAATGGGTTTAGAAAGTGAAATTTGTTTTTTGTTGGACCCCGTTATCGGAGTCCAACTCCTATTTGCTCTGATACCATAAATGTGTCAAACCCCATTTTTGGAGTTTAACCCTTTCATGCATGCTTGCTCTGATACCAACCCTGTGAGACCCCGATTCCGAAATCTCACTTCTTTCATGCTTCATGCTCTGATACCAACTCTGTGAGAGCTCGCTCCCCAGAGCCTAACCTTCGGAAACATCATCAGACTTATCACTATCGGGTCATCTTCTCAACACCTTGCACATA
>JANZXR010000172.1:21731035-21757017 GCA_027575705.1 Erythroxylum echinodendron | reverse complement strand
CCCCCCCACCCCCCCCCCCCCCCCAAAACACTGCCATACATGTTATGACATACTCTGAACGATATAATCGTATATATAAAGACTTAACAACATACCATAGGCTAAACCACAATTAATACATAAGCGTGCCTCAATTTAATACCAATTAAAAACATATTCAAAATCCATTTCTATACTGATTTAAAGCATATGCAAATTTCAATTCAATGCCAATTCAAAGCATGTGTATATATCATCAGTTTCCAAGTACATCCAAAAATCAATTCAATGTTAAATCAAAGCATATGTAAAACTCATGAAGATTAACTTTTAAATTCAAGTAGTAGTACTAATGGAATTATTCATAAACATACTTTTCAGCGTAAGGTAAAAACCATCTTAACAAATCAATTTAAGTACACACTCACTGTTTGTCATTTATCGTTAACCACCCTCACGTGTTCGGTGCTTTTCCTTAGTCCTGAGTCTAAGGTGACAAGAAAACTTTATTGTCTTACTCAGCTATAAGGGAGACCCCTAAAGTGTTCCTAAATCCTTCCAAGTACATCCATAACTTTCCACCTTGTCTTACAAATTTTATGACAAAGGGTTTAGCCAAAATCTTAGCATTTAGTAAGATTAAAATTATGTTTTCTTTTAATTTAACCATTAAACAATGTCCATGATTTATACATGTTGTCCTCTTTCCATTTAAATAGCATACATAGTATATATGTACTGTTTTCCTTACATTGAACCATTGAACTATATACAACATACATGCAATCATTGAACAGCCATTGGGCCACATATAAGGTATCTATATAATGCCAATTAATACCCACTGAATAATATACATAAGATATGGATTTCTCTCTATTTACCATGTTGCTTTTTCTCTTCATTTAACAATGTAATCAACTCAAACATTCACGTAATTAACAAAGGAATTTATGTTCCCAGCTTAGGCATTCATGTGACTAGCTAAAAAGGATGGATAAGAGTGATTTAGCATACCAGAATCAGGTGGTAATGTGCTGCCATCTTTTCCTTACATGTAGTCGGCATTAATGAAGGTGTTGTCCATAGTTGGAGGCTTAAACACCATGTAGAAGTTATTTCCTAAAGGCAATAACTTGGAAGATCTATGCATAAAGGGAGAAATTCCAAAGGAGAAGTGAGGCTTCTGTGGAATGAAGGTGGAGCAACTCCTCCATCAACTTTGTATGAGTTATACATTGAAAAGGGTTGTCCAACATGTTGTAAGATCAATTTCCAACAGTTTTCCAATATGTTATCTCTTAACATCTTTGTTTAATTAATCCTTTAACTCTTTACATCATCCACAACAATTCTTATCCCTTAAATATAGCAGTTGGTTCTGATTTTGTCTCACCAAAATAACACATGTCCCACACCAAGAATTGCTCTCACATGTAATGATTTTTATGTCCCTAACATCTACTTCTTCATAAATGTGGCAGCATGAGGTTTTCCTACATTCTTGTTCCAAAATAATAAGAATTTCTTCATATACATGACATCTGTCATTAAGGCTCGTTACATATACATGTATTATTTCTTATCCAAAATAATTAACTGGATTAAGAAAAATCTATCCAATTTTGGTAGAAGTTTCATGCCCTATTATTAACATTTTGTACCCAAACGTATCAACATGCAAGTTGTATCAATTTATTTTAAGTATCCTTAACTATGGCTGATTTTCTCATGCTTGGTTTACGTCCTTATGTTTCAGCTCAAAAGTGCTTCCAATTTACTCCACGATAATTTAAAGCAAGTTCCATCTTAATTTATCATAAATCCACCCGATTAAATTTATTTTTGGTCCATTTCTATACTAGCCAACTCTAATATTTTTGATTATCATTTGACTTTAATATTTGTCTCAAGTATTGAAAAATCATTAAGGGTTGGGTCCCCAATTCACCTTTTAGTGAAACTAAAATTTACATTCACCAAGAAACACCATTCATACAAAATGAAATTGTATAGACACGCGAAAGGAAAAGGTTGGGATTTTACAATAATAGCTATTAACAAACATATTAGACCCAATTTCCCGAACTAGTTTCCTAACTTAAGCATTATGTTTATGTAAGAAAAGAAACTATATGTTCTTGAAACTACTATTCTGCTAGAGCCTAGTTTGGATGCAACAGATGAAATTTAAGAGAGATACGCTATATTGATGATGTAGAACAGACAAACTATATGATGGTGACTAGTATGTTTCTTGAGCTTTAGAGGCAGCACAAGAATATAGATTCTCATATTATAATTTTACATCTCAAGGAGTTGTTTGGGGCATGAAGTAAGGAGGAGAGATATCAGTCGTCCAAAGCATTTTTTCAATTCAAGATGGCACAAAAATCTTTAGTGGAGCTACACGTATTAAAGGTGATAGGCTATATTGAAAAATTTAGTCAATTAGGATTTATCGTGGCCCATGAGTTAAACATTGATATGGTATTATAGTCTCTTAGTTCAAACTTTTCACAATTTGTTATAAACTTCCATATAAACCAAAAGGATGTATCAATATCAAAATTGTTGAATAATACTATAAAGGGCTCCTTAAGAGGAATACTAATTTTTTTTCTTATTGTAGATTCTTTCAAGTGTAAGAGAAAAGGCTCTAAACAAAATAAAAATAAGAAATTAAATGCTTATCCTAAAGTAGAAAAGAGAAAATTTAGGGTCAAAAAGAATAAGGATAATGATATATGTTCATTATGGAGTTGATGGACGTTGGAAAGGGAACTATAAAGCTTATCTTGCTAGCCTGAAAGATAAAAAGCATAAAAAGCTGCTTCTTCAGGCATGATTATGAAAGTGATCAATTTTTTTCTTTGTTCCATATTCTTGGGTATTAGATCCTACATATGGTTTTTATATTTGTAATTATATGCAGATTTTTATAAGGAGTAGATCATTAAAAAAAGGTGAAGCAGACTTACGAGTTGGCAATAGAGCAAGAGTTGTTGCATTACCTGTAGGAACTTATAGTTTAACTTTTCCTTCTGACTAGAACTAGATAATTGTTATTATGTTCTAGTAACTACTAGAAACATTATTTCTTTTTCTTATGTAAATGTAAATGGATTGTATTTACTAGTGAATATAAGAGTTGTTGAGGGTGAACCTTGGAGTAAATGGTAAAGTTTCTACCTTGTGACTAGAAGGTTATAAGTTGAGTCACAGAAATAACCTCTTTGTAAAAGTACAAAAGGAAGGTTGTGTACATTGATGACCCTCCCACAACCCTCGCAAAGCAGGGAGCCTTACACTGGGGTATGTTGAGTTGAGTAAAATAAAAGTTGTTCTTTTATAAAAATGATGTTTATTATAGATTTAGATTACTTAATGGTTTGTATGAATTAAATCTTGAAAGGTTAATCCTTAATATAAATAGCAAGAAAAGAAATTTAAAGTTACCAAAATCCATATTATTTATGGCATTGTAGGTTAGTTCATATCAATGAAACTAGAAGCACAAAGTTACAAAGAGGAGGATATTTAGACTATTTTGATTATGAATCATATGATACTTTTGAATCTTATTTATTAGGAAATATGATCAAACTTTTCTTTAGTAGAAAGGAAGAGTGTGTCGGTGAGCTATTGGAGCTTAAGCATTTAGATGTGTGTGGCCCTATGTCTACTTGTGTTAGAGGTGGATATTCATAAGTTGTTATGTTTAAATATGATCTATGGTTATATATACTTAATGAAATAAGAGTTTAAATCATTTGACAAGCTCAAAGAGTTTAGAATTAAGCTTGAGAAACACATTGGTAAAAATATTAATAAACTTTTATCTAATCAAGGTGGTAAATAGTTAGATTGTGAGTTTCTTGGTTACTTAAAAAAGAATTAGATTCTCTCACAATGGAATCCTTATAGAACTTCATAAAATAATAGAGAGTTTAAAAGGAGAATGTACTTCATTAGATATGGTACATTCTATAATGACTTATGCAATCCTTTCTATCTTCTTTCGGGGATATGACCTTAAAATTGCTTCTTACACTCAAAATAGAGTTCCATCTAGGTTGATTAACAAGACTTTCATATGAGATATGAAATGATAATAGACCAAACTTATCATACCTAAAGATTTGGGGATGTAATGCTTATATGAAGCATACAAAATCTAACAAGCTTTAAGCTAAGTTAGATAAATGCAAATTTGTTAGGTATTCAAAAGCGAGTGTTGAATATCAATTGTACCATCCTCTTAAGGTTAAGTTGTTTGTCTTAATACATACCACACTCCTAAGAAAGTAGTGGGTGTCTATTAGAGCATAGAGAAGTTCAAAAACCATAAATTCACTTCTAGATAATATAGGAACATTAAGTTGATTAATATAATGTACAAATAAAGGACTAAAAGACACATAGTTCGTGATGCAATAGTAGGATAAATTGTCTCCCACTAGATTAGATCTACATATTATAAAGGAAAATGATAATGTATCACTCATAGATAATAAGCCTATTATTTTTACATAAGTAATGTTTAACACTTATTCTTTAAAATGACATGAAGCCATAAGATTTGAAATGGAATCTAAGTACACTAACCACGTATATACTTTAGTTGATGCTCTTGATGGTATTATATATATTAAGTGAAAGTGAATTTTTAAAAAAAAATTGATATGGATGGTAATGTACACACATATAAAGCAAAGATAATGGCTAAAGCTTATAACTAAAAATATGGAGTTAATTTTGATGAAACCTTTTTGCTAAAAATAAGGAGTTAATTTTGATGAAACCTTTTTGCAAGTAGCTACCTTAAATCCATAAAGATCTTATTAGCCATAGTCATATATCATGATTATGAAATCTAAAAAATAGATGTTAAAACAACATTTAGTAATTGGAATTTTCTTGAGGATATGTATATGACACAACCTAAGGGTTTTTAATCTAAGGGATTTCCTAAGCAATTATGTAAGTTGAAAAAGTCTATTTATAAACTTAAGCAAGCATCATAGAATTGGAACATTTGTTTGATTAGAAAAAAACAAAGAATTTAATTTTATCAAAAATGAAAATGAACCATATGTCTATAAGAAGGCTAGTGGAAGTGCAGCACAACAATAACAACAATAACACCCAGTAAAACTCCTACTAAGATGCAGGGTCTGGAGAGGTCTAGTAGTATACAACCTTACTCCTAACTAGTAAAGTGGTTGTTTCCAAATGACTGGAAGTGTAGTCGTCTTTTTAATACTCTATGTGGATGACATATTACTAATTGGAAATGACATAACAATGCTCTAATTTATAAAGACTTGGTTGTTCAAATTTTTCTTTATGAAGGATGGGAGAAGCAGCCAATATTCTAGGAATAAATATCTATAGAGATAGATCAAAGATGTTACTTGACCTATCTTAATCTACATAAATATACAAAGTGTTAACGAGGTTTATCATAAAGAATTTAAAAATGGGACTCCTACCTATGTCACATAGAATTTCTCTCTCATAGAGTATGTGTCCAAAGACATAGGAAGAGAGACATAAAATGGATTGTATCCTATATGCATTGGTCATTCGATTAAATATACAATGCTATATACTATACTAGATGTCTCTTATTGTTAGAGCACAATTAGTAGGTTTCAAGTCAATCTTAGTGATGATCATTGGATGGCTATGAAAATATCGTAAAGTAATTAAAAAGGCTAAAGATGTTTTCTTGGTCTATGAAGGAGCTGAAATAAAAGTTTAATTACATTCAAACGATAGTTTTTTATTCATATCTAGATAATAGCTTATCACAAATAAGGTAAATTTTGTAACAGCCCGGACCACCTGCTCATAGATATTGCCTGCTTTTGAGCCTTGGCGCATTCAAGAAGAAAACGCATCTATGAGGGAGAGGTTTCCATAGTTTTATAAGGCCTACTTTGTTTCCCTCTCCAATCGAGATGGGAATCTAACATTCCACCCCTTTTGGAGGCCCAACGTGCTCGCTAGCCCACAATCCTGGATCCACCCCCTTGGAGGCCCAGCGTCCCTACTGACATACTAATCTGGGTACTGGCTCTGATACCATTTATAATAGCCCAGGCCACCCGTTCACAGATGTTGTCCACTTTTGGGCCTTGGCTTAGCCAAGCCCTCACGATTTTGTTGTTCCCGCACACTTGCTTGGTAAAACATGTCTATAAAGGAGACGTTTCTATAGCCTTATAAGGCTTACTTCGTTCCCCTCTCCAAGCGATATGGGAATCTAACATTGGATCCACCCCTCTTGGAGGCCCAGCGTCCTTGCTGACATATCGATTCGGGTACTGGCTTTGATACCATTTATAATAGCTCAGCAAAATCATAAGGGCTTGGGTGGGCTAAGGCCCAAAAGCAGACAGTATCTGTGAGCAGGTGGTTTAGGCTGTTACAAATGGTACCAGAGCCAATACCCGGATCGGTATGTCAGCAAGGACACTGGACCTCAAAGGGGGTGAAATGTTAGATTCCCATATCGATTGGAGAGGGGAATGAAGTAGGCCTTATAAGGTTATGCAAACTTCTCCCTCATAAATACATTTTCCTAAGTGAGCATGCGAGAAGAGCAAAACCGCGAGGGCTTAGCTGGGCCAAGGCTTAAAAGTAGACAATATCTATGAGTGGGTTGTCCAGGATGTTACAAATCCATAGCCTTGTAAGGCCTACTTCGTTCCCCTCTCCAATCGATATGGGAATCTAACATTCCACCCCCTTGGAGGCCCAGTGTCCTCGCTAGCCCACAAGCCTGGATCCACCCCCTCGGAGGCTCAACATCCTTGGTGACATATCGATCCGGGTACTGGCTTTGATACCATTTGTAACAACCTGGACCACCGGCTCACATATATTGTCCTCTTTTGGGCCATGGCCTAGCCAAGTGCTCACGATTTTGCTTTTCCTGTGCACTCGCTCTAGAAAAAGCGTCTATGAGGCAGAGATTTTCATAGCCTTATAAGGCCTACTTCGTTCCCTTCTCCAATCGATATAGGAATCTAACATTCCATCCTCTTAGAGGCCTAGCATCCTCCCTGGCCCAAAGGCCTAGATAAACGTGTCTGTGATTGAGAGGTTTCCATAACCTTATAAGGCCTACTTTGTTCCCCTCTCCATTCGATATAGGAATCTAACATTCCACCCCCTTAGAGGCTCAGAATCCTCACTGGCCCTCAGGCCTGGATCCACCCCCTTTTGAGGCCCAGCATCCTTGCTGGCACACAGGCCTAGATCCACACCCCTTGGAGGCCCAATGTCCTTGCTAACATACCGATCTGGGTACTGGCTCTGATACTATTTGTAATAGCTCGGACCACTCGTTCATAGATATTGTCCTCTTTTGGGCCTTGGCTCGGCCAAGTCTTTACGGTTTTGCTCTTCCCTCACACTCGCTAAGGAAAACGCGTCTATAAGGGAGAGATTTCCATAGCCTTATAAGGCCTACTTTGTTCCCCTCTCTAATCAATATAGGAATCTAATATTCTACCCCCTTGGAGGCTCAACGTCCTCGCTGGCCCACAGGCCTAGATCCACCCTCCTTGGAGGCCTAACATCATTGCTAGCACACAGGCCTAGATCTACCTCCTTTGGAAGCCCAGTGTCTTTGCTAACATACTGATTCGGGTACTGGCTCTGATATTATTTGTAATATCCCAGACCACCCGCCCACAGATATTATCCCCTTTTGGGCCTTGGACCAGCCAAGCCCTTACAGTTTTGCTCTTCTCGCACACTTGTGTAGGAAAATACGTCTATCATGGAGAGGTTTCCATAGCCTTATAAGGCCTACTTTGTTGCCCTCTCCAATCAATACGGGAATCTAACATTCCACCTCTCTTGGAGGCCCAACGTCCTTGTTGGCCCACAGGTCTGGATCCAACCCCTTAGAGGCCCAGCGTCTCTGTTGACACACAGGCTTGGATCCACCTCCCTTAGAGGCCCAGCATCCTTTCTGGCACATCGGTTTAAGTACTAGCTCTGATACTATTTGTAACAGCCTGGACCACCCACTCACAGATATTATCAATCAGCCCTATGGGCTAGCGAGGACGTTGGGCTCCAAGAGGGGTGGAATGTTAGATTCCCATATCGATTGGTGAGGGGAACGAAGTAGGCCTTATAAGGCTATGGAAACGTCTCCCTCATTGACACGTTTTCTTGAGCAAGTGTGCAGGAAGAGCAAAACGGTGAGGGCTTGGCTGGGCTAAGGCTCAAAAGCAGACAATATCTATGAGCGGGTGGTCCGGGCTATTACAAATGGTATCAGAGCCAGTAGCTGGATTAGTATGTCAGTAAGGATGCTGGGCCTCCAAAGGGATGCATCCAGGTCTGTGGGCCAGCGAGGACATTGGGCATCCAAGGGGTGGAATGTTAGATTCCCATATCGATTGGATAGGGGAACGAAGTAGGCCTTATAAGGCTATGGAAACCTCTCCCTCATATATGCGTTTTCCCAAGCGAGTGTGCTGGAAGAGCAAAACTGTGAGGGCTTGGCAGGGACAAAGACCAAAAGCGGACAATATCTGTGAGCTGGTGGTCCAGGCTGTTACAAATCCATAGCTTTATACGGCCTACTTCATTCCCCTCTCCAATCAATATAGGAATCTAACATTCCACCCCTTTAGCAAAGACGTTGGGCCTCCAAGGGGGTGGATTCAGGCCTGTGGACTAGCGAGGACACTGGGCCTCCAAGAGGGTGGAATGTTAGATTTGCATATCAATTGGAGAGGGGAATAAAGTAGGCCTTATAAGGATATGGAAACCTCTCACTCTAGATGCGTTTTCCCAAACGCATATGCAACAAGAGAAAAACTGTGAGGGCTTGGTTGGGCTAAGGCCCAAAAGTGGACAATATCTATGAGCGAGTAGTCCGGGCTATTACAAATGGTATCAGAGTCAGTACTCGAATCTGTATGTTAGCAAGGACACTGGGCCTCCAAGGGGGTGGAATGTTAGATTCCCATATCGATTAGAGAAGGGAACGAAGTAGGCCTTATAAGGATATAGAAACCTCTCCCTCATAGACGCGTTTTCTTAAGTGAGTGTACGGGAAGAGCAAAACTATGACGGCTTAGCTAGGCCAAAGCCTAAAAGTAGACAATATCTGTGAGCGGGTAGTCCAGGTTGTTACAAATGTTCACACCAAATGTTGGTGCAATTAATTACAGAAGTTCTAAAAAATAATCATTGTATATTATAAGATTGAGGTGGAGTGCATTTTAGTGTCAAAGGTGACAAATAAAGCAGTTGGTCAAGAAGTTTATCACCAAACATAGAGTGGTTTATAATATTATTGAGCCAGTATTATTATAATGTGAAAATAATGACATCATTGTATAGGCAAAAGAACTAAGGTCTCATCAACAATCCAAATATGTATTCAAAAAGTTTCACTTAATTAGGAAGATAGTACAGTAGAAAGACATAGCATTAGAATGAGTTTCTACTAAAGAGAATTTTATAGGTCCTCTTACTTAGCCATTATCTCAAAAGAGACATGATCAGTATATGGATAGATATGGTATTAGATAAGTAGGAGATTGGCTTTAGTGCAACTGGAAGTTTGTTAATTTATACCCTTATAGCTAATCAGTTGGTTGCGGTTTTATGTATGACATTATTATTTTAGTTAATAAATAAATATTTATCTTCATGTATTTTGTTAATTACATCTGAATTTTAATACTAATATAAAATCTTTGCAATAATTACTTTGTAATTGAAATTATGATGAGATTAAAATTATGAGATCTAATTTGTTTTATGTGTTATTCCAAAATTTTTCCTAGTTTTAGTTTCATCAGACCAGATATTGATGGAATGATAACAATACTGCATCTTATATTTCTTTCTTATGAAGGAAGTAATTAATCTCATAAATTAAAATATGAAGATACTTAAACAAATGTGTGACTACTAATTAGAGAATAAGTTCACTGAATTAACCAATTATAAGGATCATAAATAAAATAATACTTATATGTTTATTGATTTCTCCATTATGGTGGTTGTATAATTGATCATAAGACTTATGATTACCAAAGTATCTCATATGAGAATTATTAGGTTTTGATGCTACTTATAACCTATTTTATTTTAGGATAACTCAGTTAGTGGTACTTAGATATAGTATAAACGAAATGGAAATAGTTGAGTAAGTTAATAAAGGATTCATAACTTTAAATTAATTAGAGAAAATGTTCCATCATTCCTTTTTTAAGAAATGAATAAAAAATTCATTAACAATAGCAAAGTTATTTCAACATTACGATGATTACACCAAGATCCTGTTTCTTTTAACTAATTAAACAAGTAGAAAACACATTATATATGTTTACAAATTCCATATGATTTTCATTCTAAAAGGAAAAATGTTTTAAGCACTTTTAGCTATTGTAGTGGCTCTGATCCAGTTGATGTATCCTCAGCTAGTTGGTGCTTACTTGCGTCCTCACCTTTGTATATCCTTTTGTTTCTTTCTTTCTAAAGTGAATAGATTGTTATTGTGAAAGTTATCTTAAAAAGTAGTCCATTTTGCTTATGATGTTTTGCTAGCCTAATAATCCAATCAAGAGTTCCAAACCAATAGTAAGATTGACAATATTCTGTCAGCTTATGTAAGATTCTACTCCATACTAATTTGGAGTACCGACATTATAAAACAAGTTATTTCCATTATTCTTGTTTAATAATTATTTAAGGAATTCTCTAGCCAAAGTGAATTGAGATTTGACAAGGTGTTTTTAAATATCAATTATAAATAATTTAATAATTAGCCAAAACAAACATGATTGGATTTAGAAAGAGTAGACATTAAATCCATATTGTATGTCTAATTGGAATAGTGGATAATAAGAGGATTAAATTATACATCATAATTGTGCAAAGACAGGTTGAGTCAATCTACTTTGACAATCATTACATTTAGATGGTCATAACATGTTATTATGTCAATCTTAATCTATGATTATAAATTATTAATTAAAGAATTAATGATAAATAAAATGATTTTTAATTTATGTAATTCTGATTATGAATTTTACTTATAATTTAGAATCATCAATAACAAAGTAGAAACCTAATGGATTCCACATAAAAGAGCAGTTGAAAAGAGAAAATTCAATTTAAATTAAGTTAAACTTAATTGTGAAGTTTGACAAACTTTAGGAATCAAATATAAGATATTTGTTTTATTAAAATTAAATTATATTTATAATCAGAGTTTGACTTTAATTGTAATTAGGAATTAATTTTAATAATAAAGAAACTTTTTGTCTTTCTCTTTCAATAGGAGGAAGGTATAAAGGAGCTAGTACTTTTACCTTTACCTCTTAAAAGTTTAGTTCTTTTTATCTACTCTATAAATACTATTAAAGGCCGAATACTTAGATAGCTCATGGCTGACACCTTATGAAGAATTTTTATAGGAATTTAAATGAAATATGATTTAATTACATTTTATTCAATTATTGAGATGCGGTCAAAAAATTGTAAAAAATTATTTTTTTCATTTCACTCATGATTAGATTACTATTAGTTTCCTAATAATTAAAACAGACATTCTCGAATTAGGCTAAGCATATCCACTAATCTCATCTATACACTTAGATATACAATTACTATTCTGAGCCTCACCTCAGTGGATGGGGCTTTCATAATGGGTGGCACAACTAATATGCATACAAGAGGACACCATAGTCCTTTTATATGTGACACTAGCCTTTATGGCATTTTTCCATTCTCTACTTAAGTTTTCTCTCCTTGGAATGAAAGATGAAACAATTTAGTGAGTCTAACGAGAAATGGCGCTTTTTTAAAGAGAGGAAGCTTGTTGATTTGTTAAATAATGCTTAAAAATGTTTGAACACTTTGACTAGGCCATCAATATCTCTTTAATGATTGAAAGATACAAGCAATAAGGTCCATAGCTGTTGGACCTCATTTTTGGAGCCCAACTATCCAGAATATCAAAGACGTGACTGTATTATCCTATAAGGTTGTTTCCATGGGATCTTTCTAGCCAAAACCAGTTCCGGCAGCGGAATCACAAATTGGCTTCGTCAGAACAATTGCATTTCCATGTCTCTAGTTTATTATGAAATGATTCGCATGACTTTTGATAGAGATGTCAGATTTGGACCATTCAAGTATGGTTTCGAAGAGGACTTCAAGTTCTATAACTTCCCTAAAGACCTTGAAAGAGATTTTTATATCTAGAGGGTCAAAATTTTCACATTTATAAAACTATCTCGAGAAGGTCTACCTAGCAAAAATATGTCCCTTCAAATGGACATGAACTGAACTAGGACACAAAAACATACAAACAAAACTGAGAAGGTTCGCTTAGCAAATATATGTCCCTCCAAAGGGACATACACTGAGAAGAAACACTGGAATATCCAAGAAGGTCCGCTTATCGGACATATATCCCTCCAAAGGGACATGTACTGAGCAGAAACACTGAAATACCCGAAGGTCCGCTTAGCGGACATATATCCCTCCAAAGGGACATGCACTGAGCAGAAACACTAGAATACTCGAGAAGGTCTGCTTAGTGGACATATGTCCCTCTAAAGGGACATACACTGAGCAAAAACACTGGAATACCCGAGAAGGTCTGCCCAACGGACATTAAGTCTATCTAGCGGGCTTTTACGGGTCAGATTCCAAATTTCTAGCCCTTCAATCACATCTAACAACCCTCATGCATATCTTATCATTCCTACTTCAATTTCCTCATCATTTTCACCTCCATTTCATCTCTAACTTATCACACTCATTCTTCTTCCCATTTCAAAACACCATAGAACTCATTTTTTATTAACTAAAGTAAAGAAAAAGTCTATACAAATGTCTAATATTCACCCTGTGTAGCATCACTAACTTGTAAAAAGCATAACTCTCGACTATGATATCCAAAAATTTCATACTTTATATCATTGGAAAGCTAGAAAGATAAGATACAACTTTCATGAAGACAACTATAGCTAATTCTACCTAAATCGATACAGTTTTTCCTTTGAATTAAAAAATAATTTATACACCTGTGAAAGCTTGCAAAATGCAATATCCCTTCATATCTATTCAACTACTAATTACTTTAAAATAACATCATCATACACAACAGCAAATCCTCAAATTCTCATTCTCATTACTAAATAAAGTAAATATTTAATCAAGTTTTAGTTACATATCATCATACATATCAACTTAATACAAAATACAAAGGATGCTCATATTTGATATGCCTATAAAGCTATCCAAAAAAATAGTCACTAGCTTAATATAAAAGATTTCTAGCTATCTTGGAGTTTCGAATGCCTTGCAAGGATCGCTAATCTTCTCGTTCTGCACTTGAGGAGGGAAAATTATAGGTTAAGCTACACAGCTCAGTGGCTAATATACACAATCAAACATATGTATAAACATTCATATAGGCATACACTTCTTATCTTAATCTAGAAATGACAATTTGGTATTTACAATTTCAATTCACTTTTCATAATTCAATACATCATCGCTTAGGACATATTGGATATGATTTAACATCAAAGCATAATACATAACTTCATCAAAACTTAACACATCAAAAATGCAAATGCACAAACAAATGGCTCGAGGGTTCCGTGGAACAAAACATAAAAACTGAAGTTTACTCCATAAACAAAACGAGTCCACTTTTCAGATCCCATATGCCACAAGCGGGCAGCCAGGAGAAGGCTTTATGTCGACGTGCCAATGACTATGAAATGGTTCCTCTTTCTCCCAAACACAATCAAATCTCATGCTCAATTTAATCAATCACAAGTTCATATTCACATGCTTTTTCTTCTTTCCATTTAAAACAAAATGCCATGATACAATTCCAAGGCATAGCATAATTAAATTTTTATCACTTGTCATACATTATAATGACAATCTCCACATCACAATATTTCAAAGCAAATCATTTTAACACACAACACACACATAAGGAAAATTTGCTCATTACATAATAACTATAAATAAATTACCCACCTTGAATTCCTTACTTAGAAACTTGCTTAAGAATACTTCTCCTCTTGCTCCTCTTACCTCTCCTCTTGATTTCCTTCAATATTGGCAAAAATCCCAATTCAATAGGAATCCAAATTGAGAACCCAACAACACATTTATTAAAATTGATTCTAAAATACTTATGCATTTTCTAAGCTTTATAAACCAAAATCCTTCCAAAAATCCAAAGGATTAAAATTGCTCTTACCTTGAATCTTCACCAAATAATGAGATTTTTGTCTCAAATGAAAGCTCTTCTCTTCCTGTTTCTTTTTCTCTTCTTGAACAACCTCAAAATCTCTCTTGAAGACTAAGAAAAGATTAAACCTAGCTTGTCTTCTTCCTTCTCTGAAAAACGACTCTCACTCTCCTTTCTCTCTTATTTTCCATTGTTTTCTTCTTTCTCTCCCTTATTCACGTTTTTCTCCTTCTTAAAAGCAAGACAACATTTTTCCTTTTCCTATTTTACCCTTAATGAGTGCTAAAAGTCATCTTTTCCTTCCTTTAATGCTTCTTGCCTTTTAACCTTAAGTGGCATGCCAAAATTGCCCTTACATATTCTTACTACTTTAATCTATTTAACCAATGTAATAAAATCCTAATAACAGTAAAATAATTAATTAACTCCAATAATAATTTTATTATGACCTCATAATTCATTCTAAGGCAAAAATTCAAATTCCATGCTTATTCCATAAACTATCATGCTTAATTCAATGAAAATTTTTCAGGGGCCAACATTTCTCCCTCTCTTAAAAGAATTTCATCCTTAAAATTCTTAGCTGAGTCTACGAAGAGATGTGGATACTTCTCCTTTATCACTTTCAAAGGCTCCTATGTTGCCTCCTCCATCGAATGGTTCTTCTATAAGACTTTAACTAGCTTAACAATCTTATTTCTCAAAATCTTTTCTTTCAAATCTAGGATCTCTACTGGTTGCTTTTCATATGTCACATCCTCCTTTAACTGAACCTCTAAAGGTTAAACTATGTATGAAAGATCTAATCGGTACTTCCTCAACGTCAATATGTGAAAAACATTGTGAATTTTAGATAATTTCGATGGCAAAGCTAACTTGTAGGCTAAAAGTTCAATCTTTTCAATGATCTCATAAGGGCCTATGTATCTTGGACTAAGCTTGCCCTTCTTACCAAATCTCAAGACTCCTCTCCATGGAGAAGCTTTAAGAAACACTTTGTGCCTAACTTCAAATTCCATCTCTTTTCTATTTGCATCCGTGTAGCTCTTCATCCTATCTTGAGCTTCTTTAAGTCTTTATTTTACCAATTTAATCTTGTCAACTATAACCTGTACTAACTTAGGTCCTACAAGTCTCCTTTCACCTTCCTCATCCCAACAAATAGGAGTTTTGCACCTCCTACCACACAAAGCTTCATAAGGTGCCATCTGAATTCCTGAGTGATACGAATTATTGTAAGCAAATTCAATTAAAGGTAAATGGCCATCCTATGAGCCTTTAAAATCCATAACACAAGCTCTCAACATTACCTCCAGAGTCCATATTATTCTCTCCGATTGTCCATCAGTTTGTGGATGGAAAGTCATACTAAAGTGCAACTTAGTTCCCAATTAGCTTCAGCTTGTCTCAATGTCACTCTGAGTTTGGCTAATTCCTTCAACAAAGGAATATACACTGTCTCCACATGTGCCATAGTCAATTTTCTACTCAGTGCATCCGCTACTACAGTAGCCTTCCTTGGGTGATAATCAATCATTAAGCCATAATCCTTTAACAGTTCTAACCATCTTCTCTGTCTCAAATTTAACTCTTTCTGGCTCATCAAATGCTTAAGAATCTTATGGTCTGTAAATAACCTAGTAGTGACTCTATACAAATAGTGTCTCTATATTTTCAATGCAAAAATTATGGCAGTTAACTCCAAGTAATGAACGGAGGAATTTTGTAGACATTCGGGTCAAAACAATGGCCCACAATCGTGACTTATTAGGCCACGATAGTGATAAAAGCTCCAGGTTTAGCCCAAGATCATCGACTACATGACACGATCATGATAGAAGCTCAAGGAACGACCTACATTGGGTAGATGCCCAGACGCTCTATTTCAAGGGATTTTTTTGGACCTTTCGAACCTTAGAAAAACCCAAGGGTGAGCCAAAACACAGAAAAGGATAAAAAGAACATAAGGAAGTAGAAAAAAGAGAGCTTTTGGTAGCCACCATTGAAACCTTAAGTGAGAATATTGAGAGAGAGAAAGAGAAGAAGGAAGACAAAGATGAAGAAGTGCTTCCAAGATTAGGAGTTTTTTTGACGTTGTTGCCATCCATCATCTATTTCAATTGTATTTCCTTGTCGTTTTGATTTTATTAATGTATAGAATTGAGATGTAGAATATGATGATAGGATTTGGAATATTGATGTTCTAAACTTTCCTTCAGGATTTTATTTTGATTTAATGATAATTTAGTTGATTGTGTTATTTAGATGAATGTGGCGATTTAATTACATTATTGCATAATTCTGTAATAAACTAAGAGGGTGAACTGAATAAAAAATGATTAAATCAGATTAATGAGAGTTAGGAGATTTAATAGAAACCGTAATAAATCATGTTGGTAATTGTGCAGAGAGAGATCTCGTGTGATTTTCCAGTAATTATTAGAGTGCTTCAAATCTAATTAGGTTTTGAATAATTTGTGAATTGAGAGCTTGCAAATTCCATAATACGATTAGGGTTTATAATTTAGGTTTTAATGGTTATAACTTAAGAGAGAGTAATCAGCCCTAAGACAGTCTAGAACTGACACTCCATTGACACACAATTGGCTAGATTAGCATTAATGATAAGTAAAATACCCTTTCTCATAAATTGGTGAATTCCTTAGTTTGATTTCTATTGTAATTGCATATTGCTTAATTATTAATTCCTTCATGTTTAATTTTTGATTTAAATGGTTAAATTTAACTCTCTTGATTACTTTCAGTTGCATTGTTTATTTTGAGTTTCATATATTGCTTGCCTTAGATTTTGGGATTAGATTAGATTAGGTTCGACACATCTTATAATACAATCACGACCCGTGCACTTTTAATATTTCAGGGCTTATAAATTTTAATGCTCGAACGACACGATCATCCATCTCAATCAATATGTTGTCTACTTGTTGTTATGCCAACAAAATTCCTTTTATGTTGTTATTTATGCTGCTTATGTTAGACACCATTATGTTTCTTCTTTCCATGTTCCAACTGAAATTACCTCACCTTTTTTCTCTATCTATTATCCATGCATCCTTTTAGTGGTAGGCTCTATCTATATGTAGGCCTTATCGACATATGCTCACGTCACTTTATTCTAATGTTTTATTAACAAATAATGGTATTTCTATTACATTTATGTTAAATATTTTTTGATTTCATCTTACATATTAACCATGTTTTCATAGGGATTCTTTTAGGGGTGCAACGAAATGAGAATAACATAACTAAAATCCTTATAAAATAATGAAATTTACATATGTCAAAATTTAACTAAGCTTTCTTTTTTTGTCGTTGACTAATTTCTATATAAGTTTTTGAAAACTTCACTTACACACCTGTTTAAATGTTTTACACACCTTTAAAACAAGTTTATACACACCTTTAAAACAAGTTTATGCACAATTCAACTAAAAAAATGGACGATAATGTGATATAATAAAGTTAAACTTTTATTAAGTTATTTATAATTAACAGTACAAAGGAAACTTGAGAACTTGTAAACGTGAAGTTCTCTATAAAGGAATAGTTAAGAACTTCCTGCTCAAAGCTCTCTACTTTCACAAAACTATTGAACTCTCTTTAAATTGATGATTGAATATATATGATGCTAAATAAACTAATAAGTGATAAGTAGGTTATGATTTTAGCATGATTTTTAGAACATTTTACTTTTGTTTAGATAGTTTTTATTGTATTTGATATTCAATGTGGCTTATATTTTATTTATAAGCCCTAATTTATCTCTAATAAAGAAGGAATGAATTTGAACAAGTTGGATCCAAGTTTAAGAAGTTTTAACATGATGTTAGAGGAATATGGGTCAAATATAGACCTGTGTTTTACCTATGTAAGCTATTAGGTCATTCTATTTCTTTAAGAATTTACCACATGAACAAATACAAATGAAATATAGACCTATATTTATTCCTTCATTGCCATTTTCTTAAGATAAACCCTTATATGTATGATTTAGAGTTTGATTATTGAGTGACTAAACTAACATAGACATAACACAAACATATGTTAAGTCTCACATCAGTGGTAACTTTTATGAAAATTCTAGGGTTTTATACTAAAATAAATCAAAAGGGATAAAAGCAGTCATTAAAAGTAGTTAGAAAGATCCAAATCAAGCATCGTTTGATATGAAAGCAGTAAATTTAGAGATAAAAAAGGAGATTCTATCAAGTTTAAACTAAAGTACTTAAAGATGTCAAGAATCTATGAGAATGGCTTATTTTATCTTATTTTCTTTCTTAAGTGTTATTGGATTTCTTTAACTTAGTGTGACCTAAATTAGGATAGATCTATAGGGGATGACAAGAACTATGTGTTTAGATTGATTCCTTAATTCAATGAAATAACCAAATTTTCTTATGAATTATTTATAATTATATCTTACGTTGAATTGGAATATACTAGTATTTTGATTCAATTTTAGATTTCATATATAGGAATTGATAACTCAGATATACAAAATGAATAATAAAATTGAATGGAATTATAAAGATAGGACCATATGAATCTTATATGTCAAAGTCAAATATATCAAGGGAATTCATAGAAAGAGTTAATATGTTCTTATGGTTTTGACTATAAAGAAACTTGAAAAAATCAACTTAAGAATAAACGTTGTATTGCTTAATAAAGAATATGGTTGTAACTTTAAATTTTCTATCAATTGAAGAAACTAGGGTTAATTATTGATTTAAGATAAATTTACGCATAAAAAGGTTCTAGGGGGTTCTTCATTTGGATCTTGATTATCAATCAATTGGTTCATTCTTGTTTATTACTTTGGCTGTTTTATTATTTTAGTAACTATACTTTCATTATTGTTTTCTTTTAATTCAATCATTCATTTTATTATATTAGAAAATAAAAAGATATTTAGTATTAGTACTTATAGTTTGCATGTAATTAACACTAATACACTAGATTATACTATAAAAATGAGAAATGTGCTTACTTAGTGGAACTTTAATATTATTCTGGTTCATAAACTAGGATATTAAGAATATTTAATTTTTTATTAATCTAATAACTTTTTTCTTTTTGTATATATTTATTTTAGAACTCTCTTTTTTTAATCATTTATTTGCTTACTGAATTTCAAAATTTATGTACTTGATGTTACAATTACCAAACCTAATGTCAAGACACGAAACTATGGAGAATTAAACTAGACCATGACTTATAAAGATAAAATCTAACATATTAGGTTATGAGTGCAGGCTAACAATTTTGAGATTAAACCTAACAAGATTCAAATGGTTCAATAACTTATGCAATTTGATGTTTGCCTAATGAATCTAAATGCACGCATTACCAACATTTTAGAGAGCAGTGATACTTTTAAGATTAATGGAGTTTTAGAGGGTGTTATTTGGTTGAAGTTGTGCCTTTTTATATTGAGGGATAGTACAAAATCATGGTTGAAGTCTTTGCCTCTGAAATCTATTATCATTTGGAATTGGCTTGTTGAGAAGTTTTTAGCTAGATATTTTCCTCTAACACGAATAGCAAGACTCAAGAATAACATATCTAACACGAATAGCAAGACCGTGTATTATCTTATCCCTATACTAAGGGTTACGTCAAAGACTTAGGGACTAAAGGAAATGAGTTAACCCTAAATTTTTGTACATTGAGACATAGTATTGAAAAAATAGGAAATGCATTACATTTACATGCATATCACTAACATAAACATACACCACATGATTATTGATTTTTGTACACAATACCAAGATTGTACATGCACTCAATTGACATATTCCAAGAATAAATGATTATGATATGAATTGTGATTTATTTGTGTCTTGAATTTTTGATTTGGTGATTTATAATTATTAATTTAGAATTTTTGGTGAAAATTGGGAGATTTATGAAATCATAGGTATTTTTAGCCTAGGAAAAATGTCAAGTGGCATTAGGATTTAATGACAAGTGTCATAGAAAATTGAGAGACAACTGGATTAGAAATTGGGTAACCAATAGACTAGTCATTTAAAAGACCAATTGGGGACCATGAGACTAGGAAATGTGGCAAGTGATAAGTGTCAAGCCACTTGCCACACACCTCACTCTCGATACATTTACCTGAAAGACAACAATCTTTGTCTTTCATTTTGCTTTGGATAAATGCTCTCATCATTTTTGTTCTTCTCTTCTTCTTCACTCATGATTTTCTCACCAACCCTCATTACATTGATCTTTACCTAACTCCTTCATTTTATTTCTCTAAGATCGTTGTTATCTCTTCTTCTTGATGAAACCTAGCCTATTCTACCTTAGTAAGATGATGATCATGTAATGCTTTGGAGCTAGGATTTTACATGATTTTTTAAGAAGCTTAGAGTTAAAACAAGTAAGTTATACATTAAACTTCATGGGTTACTATAAATGAAACATATATGATAATTGTTTTGAGATTGAATGATCATGATAATGGAGTTGAATATATGATGGAACGTTGGTGAAAAAATGAATATTTATTGATGTTCTATTTTGTATAAATGATAAATGATAGGTTATGAGTTGTCTTACGAATGATTGGTGATGTAAATGGTGCATGAAAGTGTATTGAAAGTTGATGACCATTGATAGATAAATGATGGTGTTTGTGTTCTGTTTTTGTGAGTATGAAAATCGTGGATTAAAATTTGTTATGTGGATAAAATATATTGGGAGTTAAGGTTTATTAAAGGTGAAATTATGTTAAAGATAAGACTAGTAAATTGTTCTTGAAATGACAAGAACTAAGATGATAATGAATGATAGAAATCATGTTTTGTTTTTTTATGATTGATAAATAATGATTTATGGATTGTTTCATGGATGTTTATGAGTTAGAAATGAGTTGAGAATGATGAGGATATGAAGTCTAAATGATGAACTATAGAGATGATTTATTTGATGCATTATGAAAGAGATAAAACCTAAAAAAGTTAGGAATTCAAGTATCATAGGATTAAGTGAATGAAAATGAATCAATTGAGTAAAAATTTTGTAAGATTAAATGTAACCAATATGGTAGTTAGATTAGCATGAAATGAAATTGCATAAATGGACATGAATTCTAGAAAATTTAGAGTGTTAATGATGGTTCTAAGTATATTGAATTTTTGAAAACTGAAGGGAGAAAAGTAGGGCATGATCGTGGCCTGAATTATTTAAGTTCTGTCATGATCGTAGCAAAGTCCCGATGATTGTGGTAGATTCCCTATAATCATGGCCTGTTGCATAAGGTTATATCACGATCATGGGAAGGTCCACCATAATCGTAGGCTGGTTTATTAAGTGAAATGTTGTCTTTTAAGTGATGTTTGAACCATCTAATTATAAGGTACTTTCTTATAGTGTATTTAGGCTTGAATGAGGCTTAAAATGAACCTAGTTTAAGGTTGAACAAGTTGATAAGGTGTTTGATAAGTTTAAATTGATAATTAAGAATGATTAAGATTTATAATTGAGGATACATACTCGGGAATGTCATTAAGCATGCATTGTGCATAACGCATATACATATGTGTATGATTGAGTATTAAAATGATTAAGCAAATTACTAATGTGTAAATGTGTGTATATTGTATTATATAGAAGATCAAATAGAACGACAACATCCAGACATTGCTGAGACACCAAGGTAATAGCTATCTGGAGTGTATTGTGAGTAACCTAGTGGTTCTCACTAGACTTGATTGAAATTGCTTAAATTCCAATTATTAAACTGATATTCATATGTATATGATAATTCTGGACATTGATAGTCTGAGGAGTTCGATAATTGAGAATGTATTGGAAGTACTCTAATTGTATATAAATTTGAAATGAAAAAATGTTCTCAGCAAATATGTTGAATTTCAGATTTATGTCCGATGAAAAAGTAAAAAGGTGAATGTGTACTAAATAAAAAAATTTGAATGCATATATGTGATTTGATTCATTTCATTACATGATATGCATGATTAGATAAAGGAAGTTGTGAACGAAGTGGCCAATGAAAAAGAGCTTAAAGCTCAACAATATGTATAAGAGCCACAGGCTCAATATATAAAACGAGCCTGGTATCCACAACAGGTACGAGATAGTTATCAATAAGCCTGGTATCTATAATAGATACGGGACAGTTGAAAAAAGAACTCAAAAAAAGCACTCAATCGCAACAAAGTAATAATTGGAAGTGAGTCATATGTGCATTGCATATATAATTTGATATGAGTTAAATGAAAGATTGAAATAAGTTTTTTAAACTACACTGAAATTGAATTATGAAATAATGTGCAATATTTGATTACGTGAACTATCTGTGAATTTGAAATATGAATGGTATATGCATTTTGATATGAGTGAACACATCGATGATGGTGTACTCACTAAGTTCGCAAAACTCATCAAAATTGCAACGTGGCTTTTCAGGTATAAGAGAGGAGACTTAGCTTCTAAGACAAATTAGAAGAAACCTAGTACTGTACTAAGACTCAAGAAATGGCTCAAAGGTTGATCAACTGAAATTGAAGAGTTAGATAGAGTGTTTTGTTTAGTTCTAATTTCTTGTAGAAAGTTGTAAAAGAGCAGTAGACTCTCATAAACTTTTGATACTATATATACGTGAATTATGTAGTGAAAAGCTACATTGTAAATTACGTTTTACAAATGAAATGGGAAAGATTTGATATTTTGGATAATTGAACTTTAAATATGATACCATATAAGTGAATGTGATTGCTCTAACATGCCGATTCCATGGGGCATATGCTCGAATGTCCTCAAGATGTATAGGCACATACTATGTGAAAGTGGGGTGTTCCATTTTTTAGTATCAAAGTATGGTTTGACATCCATAGGGAAGTATATAAGCATATAGACATGATATATAGTGAGAAACTCGGATAGTAATCGCTATTATTGTTTATTATAGGTCATCCACCATAGGTGACCAAGTTAGACAATTAGCTGACCTAAAGTCGGTAGGAGTCAGTAGAGAGTCTTATATACCTTGACCTGACCAAATGCCTCTAAGAATTCCTGAGAGAAAGGAAAGAAGGTATGATAAACTAAGAAAGCAGGGGGTTATGCACTTCTACGAAAGTATAGACCCCTGCTAAGGCTAAAGGATGGTTAGAGAGAGTCAAGAGAATATTTGATTAGATGGATTGTGAGTCTGATGAGAAGTTTAACTATGTAATCTCACTACTATAAGGTCCAGCATACCATTGGTGGAGACTGTTCCACGTACCACCCAACCTTGTGGGTAAAAGTAGGAAGACTTTTTTTGAGTCTTTAAAGAGAATTATATGCCAAAAATCTACCTGGATTGAAAGATGAAGGAGTTTTTGAATCTGAAGAAAGGTAGTCTCACTGTAGCAGAGTATTAAATACGGTTTAATAAGATAATAAGGTATGGTAGAGCCTTGATTCCTACTGAGGAGGACAAGTGTAGGAGATTTGAAGATGGGTTGAATATGGAGATAAAGACAAGGTTGGCTATTACGAATCTGAGCAATTTCACTAAGTTGAGAGCTACCTCGATCCTAATAAAGCAGTTGTTAAAAGCTGGACAAGGAAAGTACAGAAAAGAATTTAGAATGAAAAGACTTGGTAAGTCTTAGGTTGATTCTGACAGAAGATTCAGTAAACATCAGAACAGATCATTTCTACCACCGATTAGATTGAGACAGTCAAGATTCAGACAGAGAGATAGTTTTATACATATTGTAAGTGGAATAGGTTTAGTATCAGGATAGATGCCTAGTTGTGAATGTTGTGGGAAGAAGCATAATAAGTAATGTTGGAAGTTATCAGGAGCTTGCCGTCGATGTGGCTCCTTCGAGCATCAGATCAGAGACTGTCCTGCAGTTTACTGAGCACAGTCTGGAGTGAGAGGAGGAGCGATAACAGAGACAAATGTCCAATGGAGGAAAGCATGTGGATCTAGATAAAGAGGCAGAGCTGGAAGCAGAGTGAGTTCAACAAGTCCTACTATCAAGACTAAGGTGCAGAGTAATCAGCCGCAGTCTCAGGCCAGAGTCTATACGATTACCAGATAGGAGGCTTAGAACTCCCCAAATATCATTGCAGGTGTGTTGCATATCTTTAATTTTGAAGCTTTTGCATTGCTAAATCCAGGATCTATGCATTCTTTTATCTCGTCGCATATGGCATCTAAACTGCATTATGATAGAGAAATGTTGAAAAGTGGATTAGAAGTTAGTACACTTATAGGTAGTACTATAGTGATATAAGAAGTATGTAAAAGGTGTATAATTCGAATGGATCAGGTAGAGTTCGAAGCTGATCTGATTGTTTGCAGTTAAGTGAGATAGACCTAATTCTAGGTATGGATTGGCTCATTTTTGTAAAAGGAAAATGCAATTAAATGTCATTTTCTATTTTATTACGAATTTGGTTTCAGTTTGATGCATGTATGAAGTTCTGGAAATTTTAGAAATGTGATGAACATGCATGCATGAAAATTCCATATTAATTTTTATAAAATTTGTTTTTATAAATTTTAAGCATGCACATGCAAGATGAGATGTTGCCACCTGTATAAGATGCATGACACTTGTTGTTAAGTGGTTATCTTATGCATGCATGATGTAATGGTTGACTAGTGTTAGAAGTAATGTGACAAGTGTCATTCACATATGATGTGCTGGCTATTTCCTATTTTTTAATAAATAATTTCGAAGAATTAGGTTCTGGAATTTTTTATTAGACACATCTAAAATGTGTATAAGGCTCCGGAATTTTTCCAGAATTAATTTGAATTTGATACAATTAATAAATAGAGTCAAAGTCAAAGACAACATTGCTCAACTTTTTAAAAGTTGATGGAGTTGACTTACTTAATAACTTATAATATATATATTTCGATTATGAGACCTAAATAAGGTTCTTATGTGATAAGAAATATATTATTTTGATGATAATAACATGCTTAATGCATGTGCTTGAAATTAGGATTCCGGAAATTTTTCAAACATTAAATCGGTCTCTTTAGTGTTTAGTAGGTTAACTTATTTATCTTGACGGTTTTGGCTATCAAGATAATTTTGACATGTGCTGAAATTGTTTAGATAAATTTGAGATGACCTAGGGATATTATAAAGGACTAATTGATGTACGGGAATTTTGGAAACCTAGGGATTAATTTAGAATTAATCCAAGTAGAGCATAGCATTTCTAGTGTGATTAGATAAAGGGTATAAAATATATAAAGGGAGGGCGTATTTCTTCTTATCTATTAGTTTATTTATTTTTTGTGTTAATCTTTTTATTTATTTACTATATTATTTGATTTTTTTTCAATTTTCAATTTCCTTTATGGTTATAAACTAGGATTAAAGTGTCTAATCTAGACATCAAAATAATTAAATTTTATGGTTCCTAATCAAATCACATTCATAATTTGGATTAGCCAAGACTAACACTAATACCCGATTAGGTTCAAGAGTTGAATCGATTCATGAACTTTAGATGCATAGTCAAGTCATAACCTAAATTCAAACTTCCTTTATGTGATACATACATTAGATGCATTTTAAGGGTAGTTATGGACATAGGCTCAATATAATTAAGTTATCCATAATACAATTGAGTTATCGATAATCTAAATGTATATGTGATATACATAATCAAGATCATCCAAGTATTGATGAGACCAAAGGACAAATCCCTCAAC
>JANZXR010000172.1:21709435-21730935 GCA_027575705.1 Erythroxylum echinodendron | reverse complement strand
CGTAGCGCTCCCTTATCTTAGGATATGTATCGGAATGACCTACGGGCGTCCCGGTGCGTACCCTAGGGTAATGGGGTATTACAAATAGGGATTATGCAAAAGTTAAATGGACAGAAGTCTATAGGCCTAAGGATGAGGAAGGGTTGGGAAGCATTGTACTTAAAACTACCAATAAAGTGCTGATGGTGAAAAGACTCTAGAACATATACAAGATAAAGAGGTTTATGGATTAGATGGTTACATATTTTTTTCCCCTGATAGGTAACAACTTATCATCTATCTCTCCTAAATCCTCTCACTCTTGGTTATTAACTCAATTACTAAAGTTAATGAATATTATAAAACCTAGAATTTGAGACAAGATTGGTAATAGAAGTAAAGCTTTCCTTTGGTTTGATAATTGTATAGGTTATGACCCTCTATTTAGAATCCCTAAAGTAGTAAAAGCTTGGAATAGCTTTGTTGCTAAAGCAAGAGTCGAATCCCTCATCAAAGATGGGAATTAGGATGGGTTTCCTAGTAAGCTATAACATCTAACTCCAAACTATCTACCTAATCTTGGTATGTAGGATAGATATACTAGGTTAAACCACCCTTGGTAAGTTTAATAACAAATTTTATAGGGATTGGTTGGTTTAGAGGGGCCAGGTTATTGGTTGGGATATTCTTGTGCAGAATAAGGCTCTTATTTTTAGTATTTCATTTTTATTTTGGCTAACAACCTTAAACATATTTGAGCACTATCTTGTGTAGAATAAGGCTCTTATTCTTAGTATTTCATTTTTATTTTGGCTAACAATGTTAAACATATTTGAGCACTATAGATAGTTTAGGTTATTTACATATAGTTCAGGGGAGGTGTGTTTTATAAGAAGGAAATTAAGTCTAAATCCCTATGTTATTTGTATGCTACTTTCTATGCCCTATGGAGTATAGTCAAGCATAAATACTCTTAAAACTTCAAAGGAAACTCTTATCAAGATATCATGCAGTGTTTATAAAATCACTCAAATATGCCCAAGGCTAACATAATGGTTCATCTTATATCTTGGTGCTTTTGTAAAGGAGGCATGGAGGGAAAGAAATTCTAGGAGATTATAGATAGCATAAGGAGTAAAAAAAAGGATTGTAGCGTTCATTCAGCTAGTTCATAGAGGATTATTTAGCTTATGTCCCTATTATCTTGGGTATAGTCTTATAACAGGTTTGTAACCTTTGCTTTATAGCATGATTGCTTGAGATTGAGGATGGCTTCCCTGTAACATCTTTTGTATATTTCTTATTTGATTAATACAATTTTAACTTTAACTTGTAAAAAAAAATCTAATATGAAAAAGGTTCTTCCTATAACTTAATTATGGTCTATTTACATCTAAAACCAACTTAAACGATCGTTATACATACAAACTAATCTATAAAAGCTAGTCTATATACAAGAAAACATCCTTTGACTAGGGTATTGGTTAC
Source organism: Erythroxylum echinodendron (assembly GCA_027575705.1). Lineage (NCBI taxonomy): Eukaryota > Viridiplantae > Streptophyta > Magnoliopsida > Malpighiales > Erythroxylaceae > Erythroxylum > Erythroxylum echinodendron. The sequence goes on along the minus strand of JANZXR010000172.1, from coordinate 21,729,468 downwards.
CTCTAGTTGGACAAAAGGTCCACTCTCAGTAACTTTTGAAGCCCACTATCAGAAAGTTGACCTAAACCTTAGGCCAATCAAACACTTATAGAAGCTAACTTTCAAAAAATACTTTAAATCACCAATTTTCAACACTTTAAATTTTTCAAAAGTGTTAAAACGTCCCATTTTAATAAAAGCTTGATTCAAAAGTATTTCAAAATTTTCTTTGATTTTGTTAAAGTTATTTCTAGATCATTATTACGAAAGAATTTATGCATTATATCCTATACATAAATGATTATACAATGACTGAACTTGTAGACCATTGAAATGACTTAGATATAGTTATAGAAAAGATTACAATAATTTGTTGTACATAAAATGACTTTGATTTTTTGTTATTCTTAGTCCACTTTAATTATATTGCCTTGAAAATCTCTTGAATTATTTTTAGTACTCCACTTTGTAAATTTGAATGAATTGATCGTTACATTATACTTAATGTTATCTTGTTAATGTAACTAAAAATAAAATAATTTTATGAACATATTTAATTACATTGTAACTTAGTCAAACATATTCATTTTTATTATGTGACCCAGTTTCATATTATTCCTTTAGATATTTCTCCCATAATGAGATACAATTATTTAAAATTTTAAGAATCACTTATTATTTATCACTATCCTAAGTGTTTATTCTATAATAGGGATGATAAACAATTTTTTAAACTTTAAAAATAATTTCTTCTTCATTTATTTTCCAAAAAAATAATTATTACGTCATTTTAGAGTATTGGATTTAATTGTATGATTAATCAAATTTTTATAAAATAAATTTTAAAATGTTAGGACAAAAGGGGAACTTATGCTTATTTTCATCCTTACGGAATATTTTTTCATTTTTTTTGAAAGATCAAGTACTAAATCGAAAATAAATAAAAATAATAATACTAAACTAGTATAATTAATAGCACTTTAGGACTGAAAAAGTAGTTAAACCTAAAATTCATAGTCCAGCTAACCCATTAGACGACACTCCTGCATTTTTCCTCGACGATTTTACGTTTCCTCCTGACCACTTACATGAATAGCCAAACATTTTCTGGAACGTTATTTGGTATGACGAAATTTCTGCAACATTAATTGTCTAATGTTCGAATATGCAATTTTTTAAAATGTGAAATTTGAGAAAAATAATTCTTCAGTGAGTGAAAATGTTCAGATGCCACCGATCAGGACGAAGTGAGTACTTGCAATTATTACAGGATTTAATCACGAGTTCATTCCAAACTGCAAGTGACAATACCAAAATATAGGACAAGCCGTTCGATCATGCATCAACCAGGAAAGAAACAAGCAGAAAAGTGGGTTGTCATTGCTAAATTGTCTTTTGGTGACCTTCCGAAGGCTCATAAGTGATGAATTATCAACCACGACTTGAAATAAATGGATAAAAACAGCCAAGCACCATAATGAACGACTGTAGATCATTTTCTTTGTTGCAGGCAGAAAGAAAGAACAGCACTTCTGACGCCCAACCATTTCTCGGTCACATGATCATGATCGTAAACTAACTCCCTACTCATTATCTTAGACCAACATTTAGTTAATTGTTAGAAAATATACTTCTATCCCAAGCCTAAACTTGTAAGGTTAGAGAAGGGGCATTATTGAAAAGCCATATGGATTGCGAAAAGACAAAGTTGTTATTTTCTTTTTGAAATCTTCTCTTCCCAAGGAAGGAAGAAAATCCAAAATTCTGCTGGCGTAGTAATCAGGTCAGAGGAGATTGGCTCCATGTTATCTCTATTCAGCTAAAGCCTTCTGTGGCTAGGAGTCCATGGCAACAGCTTTGGGTACGGGACGCAACTGAAGGGCTGGTAATTGGGATGTCATTACAATATGGGAAACCACAGACAGCTTCTTTTTATTTGAAATCCCATCTCCAACAATTCCAAGTTACTTTCTCACTTCGTTTGCCAGCTCTATGTCCACATCGTCCTCATGACCTGTTAAAAGATTCTTCAGATTCGGTATGCAAATTGTAATCCCAAAAACAAACTATTCCAACTTCCAAGTTCATAATCAAAATGCAAATATCTTACAAATATCATCCATGACCTTCTCCAGCACGAACATGAACATCTAGTCTCTGTTGTTTCCGCAAGGTCCAAAAGCTGTCCCAATTTGCGTGGAGATGGAATAATGCTGGAGATTCAGCTGATCTCTCACCACGTCATCAAGATTAGAAGACTCCAAAATACGCTTTTCATGTTTGTTATGATTAATTACGGAAATTACTGGAATCTTTTTTCATGTTTGTTATGATTAGTTACGAAAGAATTATATAAATACATGATGTATCCTGAAAAGAATTAATGAGAATGGAAGCAATTTTCTCGTAAACAAAAGGAAGAATGTGATTATGCTACAAGGAAGAGCTAAGCATGGACTTTACAGAGTGATTCTTTTGGCCTCATCTGGTCAATTTAAAAGACATTTTTTTGTGAATATGTTGAATAAGCCTCTCTCTATATATGTACTTTTAGCTGTTTGAATTCTCAGGTTGAAGATTCACCTGCTAATAGTCAAAAAGTCTCTATTACTACACTGCTACACAGAAAATTTGGTCATCCCAATAATCATGTACTCAATATTATATGCAATGATAATGATGATTTTAAGAAATATCATGCATATTTGACTTCTGAATTTTGTGATGCTTGCCAACTATTTTCAGTGTAGTGATAACAAAAGCACTATTATTCTTGAAATTATTCACACAAATGTTTGGGGTCCCTTGCCTATGGATCACTCACTTGGTTATAGATATTATGTTAGTTTCATTGATGAAAGTAGCGGGTGTACTTGGATATTTCCTTTTAGAGCTAAATCTGAGGTATTCTCTATCTTTAAAGAATTTAAGTTCATAGTTGCAAAACAGTTTGATTTTTTTATTAAAGTGATTCAATCTGATTGGGGAGGTGAATATAGAAGTTTTACAACATTCTTAGTGAAAATGGAAGTGCTTTCAAACATCCATGTCCTTATGCTCATCATCAGAATGGTCTCATTGAAAGAAAACACATAAGTATAGTTAAATTTGGCTTGACTTTTCTGCTCAAGCAGGTATGCCGTTATCTTTCTGGTGGGATACTTTTCATTCAGCAGTATATCATCTTAATCTATTGCCTACTACTGTGCCGAATTTTAAATCTCCTTTTGAAGTGATTTTTCATAAAAATTAGATTATAACTTTCTTAAACCCTTTGGCTGTGCTTGTTTTCCTTATTTGCGATATTACAATGCTCGCAAGTTTGAATTTCACAGCAGCAAGTGCATCATTATAGGCTACAGTTCTCAACATAAAGGTTACAGGTGTTTGCATACTTTTGGTAAGGTTTATGTTTGCAAGCACGTAACATTTGATGAAACTTCCTTTCCTTATGGTGCACCTTCAATTTTTTTCAATAAAATCCATGTTACTAATGCTTGCTTTTAGTATACTCCACAGTAGGTGTTTCATTTGTCTACATTACACACTTCAAACTCACCTCATCCAAGTATTGAACCCAGTAATAGTTCCTATGCTCCCCAAACTCAAATTGTTTCTCATTTCGAAAATCTTCTTTCTTCTTCATGGAGTTCTGAGCATTCATTACCCTCTGTGAGTCATTGTCTATCTGTTGCTCCAACTCAAGCTCTTTTCTCTAGATCAATAGATCTTCTAAGTGGTGTTATCTCTAAACACAAACCATGACCCATGGCAAAGGGATTTCAACAAATAGAAGGGTTAACTATTTTGGCACTTTTAGTCCAGTTGTCAAGGTTGCCACAGTACGAATTATTCTTAGTATTGTTGTCATAAAAAATTGGCTTGCGACAAAATTGAGATCAACAATGCCTTTCTTAATGAAAGGCTTACTAAGAAGGTCTTTATGAAGCAAACGGAAGGGTTTGATGACAGCCAATATCCAACTGATGTTTACAAAATAAATCTCTCTTTGGCTTGAAACATGCCCCTTGAGCCTGGTTTGATAAACTGAAGGAAAGTTGCTGCAATGGGGATTTTGCAACAGTCAAACTGATACATCATTGTTCTTCAAATTCACTACCTCCTCAATTATTTTGGTATTGAATTATGTTAACGATATTTTGGTTACTGGTCTTCACATATTGGATCTTGATACTTTTATTACCAAGTTAAACTCTAAGTTTGCTCTTAAAGATTTAGGCTTGCTTTCTTATTTCCTTGGTGTTGAAGTGACGTATTCTAATGAGGGTATGCATTTGTCACAACAAAAATATATCAAGGATATTCTTGTAAAAGCTGGCATGGACTCTTGTAAAGGTTATAGCGCTCAATTTTGCATCGGAACTAAGTTGCAAAAAATTTTAAGTTGTGCTAGTGTGCAGTATTTTGAGGATCTCAGCTTAACGCAATCTTGTTAGTTGCTTCATTATCTTACTCTCACGAGACCCGATATTTCTTACCCAATCAACAAATTGAGTCAATTTGTTTATGCTCCCACCTTGCAACACTAGCTTGCTTGTAAACGATTATTATGATACTTACAGGGCACTTCTCATTATGGTCTGCAACTTTATTTCTCTAATGACTTCCATTTACATGGATTTTCTGATGCTGATTGGGTATGTGACTTAGATGACAGAAAGTCTATTGGTGCTTATTGTATCTACCTTGGTCCTAATCTCATTTCTTGGTCCTCTCGGAAGCAACTCGTTGTAGCTAAGTCAAGTGTAGAGTGAATATAGAGCTCTCTTCTGCTTTCTCTGAGCTCACCTGCATTCAATCCTTATTTCAAAGACTTAAGTTTAATTACTCTGGTATTCCCATCATCTAGTGTGACAATGAAAGTGCCATTAAGTTGGCACAAAATCTTGTATTTCACTCTCGTACCAATCATATTGAACTAGATGTTCATTTTGTTCGTGACAAAGTCATACAAAACCAGCTACTTGTGAAGCAAATTGTTGATGTTCTTACTAAACCAGTCTCTCAATTTCTGCTTTCTCTTATTTTCGTTCCAAGCTTGATGTTCTTCCCAGACCATTACGCTTGAGGGGGAATGTTGGAGAAGTGCATTCAGCTGATCTCTGACCACATCATCAAGATTAGAAGACTCTAGAATCTATTTTTCCTGTTTGTTTAGATTAGTTACGAAAATTACTAGAATCTATTTTCATGTTTGCTATGATTAGTTACGAAAATATTATATAAATACATGATGTATTGTGAAATGAATTAATGAGAATGGAAGCAATTTTCCCCTAAAACAAACACTCTCCAAATATTTTTCTTTCATGAATAAAAATTTGTAAACTTATTTATGTACAATGGACAATATTCTGAATATCCAATGGGTAATAGTTTATCTGGAGTGGATGCGAAACTACACATACTAAGTAGTGATCATTGGATGACATACACTGAAATTTAAAGAAAAAAGCTAAAACAAATAGATAAGAAGTTAACTTACGCAATAACTCCTGTTTCAGTAGGAACTGAGGGATCCCCTTCCCCAATTTGACAAAATTAAACGTTTGCAGATGAGAACACCACAGAAGAAGAGGATAAGCATAGAAATCACATATGATAATTTCAAACATGAGGCTTTCGTAAGAACAGGTCATAGTCTGACCTTGTAAAAGTTTATGAGGCTTTTCTTATCGTATTCACATTCACTGCACTGCAAATACTATAGAAAACATATAAATAACACATCAATTACACTAGGCAGTGTTAAAATCAATCTAATCTCCCTCTCCTAAAAGCTTAAGTCTTGTGTAATGTTACTACCTATTATTATATAGAGACAAGTATACTCTACACTTGTCCCCTCTGAGAATCTTGTGTATCAAAAAGTCTAAAACAGTCTATGATTACATAAAACAATTTCGCTTCGAGATTAGAGTTTAACGGGAAAAGAGTGTAAGTACTATTATGACTATTGTTTCAAAAGGGGTAGAAGAGTTATGAGAGTGTAAGGCTCCTAAGAGGAAAGCTGAGTGGTGCCCGTGGAGAGAAAGACTTTGTATCTCAGCCATCATACTTGGAACTTATTGATAGTCACAACTTTCTCATGTTGTTCCATAATAGTCTACCAGACATTACAGTAGTCTACGATCTGACTTTGTTTAGTCGATGGTCTACTCAAAGGTATTGTTTTATCTAGTTGGTTGTCATACTTTCCCTGTGTGCCCTTCGGGGTCCTAATGTGCCCTTCAGGGTCCTAGTGCTTTTTAGAAAATTGTTTGCTTTTTCAAAGTAACTTTTTGAAAAGTGTGATGATTATACTTAAAGCCGCTTTCTTTTTTAAAGATGTAATCAGTGTGTTTTTGAGTGTTAGTTGTATACATCCATACTGATGAGAATATCTAGGCCAAGTAGATTACTGTCAAGCACTTTAGTCAAAAATGTACACTAAAGAAAGAATTATATCCCGATCTTTCTCTTTGTAATTAACTCAATCTTGAATGAATTGCCATCTGCAACAGTAAAGTACTCATTATGTGAGGCATATACCTCAGATGGTAAAATTTTGAGCTTCATAATCGTACGACTGGATACAGTATCTATTCATATTTTTCTTGTTTGAAAAGTTGGATTTGGACATCTGGTCGTTGGACTAGAGTACGATCTAATTTCATACAGGTCTGTTGTAGCATGTATAGAGAATTTATATACCCCTCTTTATTAGACATATCCAAAAGAAACTAACTATTCAAAGGTCTTCAAGTTCAACGATCCTTTAATCAAACAACATATCTATCCTCAGGCAACTTAAGCTAAAATTAAAAAACCAAAATCAAAGCTAAAGCTGAATAAGTTCCTGAGCCATCAACTTCTTTATCGAAGTCTCAACCTACCACTACTGGGAAGAATAAAGTGGCTCTGACAAAGTTTATAGCAATTCTTACACTTACACCTGTTGTAGAAGGTTCCTTTACCCAATCAGATAATTCAGAAGCTTGTTCTGAAGCGTCTGTCCCAATATCTAAAGTCTCTGCAACAATTTCTGAGTCATTATCTCAAGAGATCTCTAAACTGTCTTCTGATTCCTCCGCCTAGCTAGCTAATCTATCAGACTTAACACAAGTTCTGATGACTATGCTTGAACCCACTAAAGCTGAACCAGATATAAGTGAAGCAGAATCTATAGGTACTGAACCTTTCAGACCTGCACTAGCACCACAAGTAGCACCAGCTCAACCAGCTCCACAAACTAAGCCTATTTTAGGACATTGGTTTACGTTTGGCGATCTTCCCCCAAAGAAATGGAGAGATCGCTTGCATGAATTTGGTGCATGGATAGATCTTCAAATGACTCAATCAAATAATCCTTTAAAGGATATTTTGTCTGAGTTTACTTCTTATTTTACTGGTACTTTGCGAGAATAGTAGCAAAGTATTGACAATCACCAAAGACTTCAATATATCCAAGTCACTACAACCGGAGTTCTTCTTGTAATAATTCATAAGGAATTCATTGGTGACTTTCAATTTATAAATAAGCAGATCTGTCAGGAGTATTTTGCAATGAAATATTGTTCACTTGAAAAACGTGATTTACATAAACATTTTCAACGTATGACGAAAAGGTATTATCTTCCTGAGTTTTTCAGTTTTGATGTCAAAGTCAGGTCCAAAATACTGTGTAGCAATGTAATGTCGAAGATCAGCGTCAAGTTGCTGGATCTGAGCTTTGTATGAATAGTACAGTTGTTGGATCTGTTTAGAGACGGCGTCAACTTTATGTTGAGTGAGTTTGTTGGATGGTTCCATCTAACTTGGAATCAATTCTTCTAAGGACTTTGTTTTGCGCTATTGCATTTGATGTCTACCAGTTAGGAATTGTTCTGTTATAGTAGATCTAAGACCACATTGTTCCAATCTAGAACTCTTGATTATTTCTTTAATTTTTGGTCTAGATATAGACAAAATAGTACGTACCAACCTAGGGACCCCAAAAGACACACAGGGAAAGTACAACAACCAACTAGCTAATACAATACCTTTGAGCAGGCCATCGACTAAACAAAGTGAGATTACAAACTACTATAGTGTCTGGTAAACTATCGTGGAACAACATGGGAACCTTGTGACTATCAGTAAGTTCTAGGTATGATGGCTAAGACACAAAGCCCTTCTCTCCACGAGCACAACACTCAACTTTTCTCTTAAGAACCTTACACTCTCACAACTCTTTTTCCCCTTTTGAAACAATAATTGCAATAGTAGTTACACTCTTTTCCCATTAAACTCTAATCTCACAGCGAAATTATTTTATGCACTCATATATTGTCATAAACTTTCTGATACGTAAGATCCTCAGAAGATGCGAGTACAGAGCATACTTGTCTCTGTATAATGACAGATAGTAACATTAATCAAGACTTAAACTTTCAGGAAAGAGAGAACTTAGAAAGAATGGAAAATACGCAAACTAATATTCATTTAAATCAAACATTGAACTTATGCCTAAATACATGGGTGTTTTTATCCTTTTACCCTTAAATGTTTCTGTTGTAAACATCAAGGATTCATCCCGCACACAAAATAGGCCCTATTTAGCAAACAGCGGATTGCATTAGCTGTTAGTTGATTCTATCGACAATTAGCTGATAGCTGATTATATCAACTAATTTAACTAGTGGATAACATCAACTATTTATTAAAGAAGTTTGGTAAAATTAGCTATTTAGTATTAGCTATTGATGTGCAAAATGACTTATGAGGACATGATTTAAAAAAATTATAAGAGTATGAATGTTATATTTCTTAGTATTTTGCTGAACATTCTTATAAAAATTTTGATTTAGATATTTAATTTTACAAAAATTAAGTTTATAATTTTAATAAAACATAATAATAATAATAATAATAATAATAATAATAATAATAATAATAATAATAATAATAATAATAATCTAACGTTAAATTATCTATTAATATGAATGATGCTGCGAGCTACATCATATTAGTATTTTTCATATAATCCGTATGAATTTTATTATTTAATAAGTTAAAAATATTTATAATTATAGTATGATAAAAGTACGATATATAGTTGTTATATACTAAAAATATTAATTTGATTTAATTCTTTATGTCCAAAAACTTAATATTATAGTATTTTAAATATAAATTAATATTATAAAATTAAATAAAGGTTTAAAATTTTAATTAATCTATTTATTATATTCTTTCAAACTTCACAAATAATTGTATAATAAAAAAAACTAACTTTAAAAACACACAAAGCAAAAATAAAGAGTAAAGTAGAGGATAATACTGTAATTAGGTAAATAGCTAACTTCAAAAGCTCTTCTTACAAAACTTTTAGATATCAAATTATTAAGGTTAAATAAGCCAATCATTTACCAAATATATCAATAATTTTTTTAAAATGATAAAAAAATTAACTTTTAACTAATAAATTAAAAAAGAGCTGATGATAAGTTATTTTCCGAACACCTCCGTATTTTCGGCCCGACTCGCGTTTGCATCAACCACATTCCACCTCAACCGTGTTGGAGATGGATCCAGTCACATATAGGTGGCGGGAAGATGGTAACCACCCGCACTTGCAGTCAAAACCCTAACTCCATTTTCGGTTACATTACATGCAATTAGTTTATCGCTGAAAACAATCCAATTAATAATTTTGTCAGGGCAGTGAATTCTTCGATTTGGTTCAAGGAAATGCAAGAAATGGAGCCAAACACAGAGATGCTGATAACACAAACGCCGACGAAGAACGAGATTCCGCGAAGGAATGTGATGCAGGACGACGGAAACCGACCGAGCGGTCGACGGACCCGGTCTCAAGTGGCTCCAGAGTGGACCACCAAGGAGGCTATGGTTCTGGTGAATGAAATAGCGACTGTTGAACGAGATTGCCTCAAAGTTCTGTCGTCGTACCAGAAATGGAAGATAGTAGTGGGGAATTGCAAGGCGATGGAAGTGGGGCGCACTTTGAATCAGTGTAGAAGGAAATGGAACTCTTTGCTTGCGGAATATAATCAGATAAAACAATGGGAGTCGTCGAAATCAAATAATTATTCGATTTGGGGATTGGAGACCGAGAGTCGGAGAGAGTTTGGGCTTCCGGAGAGTTTTGATTTGGAGCTGTTTAGAGCTATGGATGAGTATGTCAAGGGAAAGAAGGATCATGGGGACACTGACCCTGATACTGATCCAGAAGCTGAGGCTGATTTCCTCGACGTGATATCTAAATTAGGTACTGTTTATCTGGAATTTACAAATTAGTTGTTTTCATTGCTTGTCACGAACTCCTTCAGTACGGCCACTCTTTTTAATAATGAGTTGCAGTCAGGATGCCCCGGGGCTTCAATCCTATTATTTTTGCAATTGAAAATGAAGAATTTGTGAGATTTTCCTTGATTGTGATATCTGACTGCCTTGTTAATTGAAAAAGGATTAGGCATTGAAGCTGCTAACTGGTAGATGTTTCAACTTGGATGGATATGGAGGCTTTTGAGGCCTATTGATGGAGCCCTCGAGACATTGATATGTGATATCTGCTGAAATGCAATTTTGATATGTGATGTCTGCTGAAATGGAATTTTGATAGTGAGATGAAATTTGTATTAAATGTGTTTTACGATTCCACCTAATCATTCTGTCCAACTTCATTTTTACTTCATGATTTAGATTTGTAGTTTGGACTAGTTTTGCCTTAAATCTCTGCTTAACTATTTAGTTCTTATTGTGCCCAAAATTCCAACTATCTTACGTGCCCATGATTTTCAATTGATGATTCTGAAATTAATGTGGTTTATGGGGTGATCCTCAAGAATAAAGACAATGCTGAGCTCCTAAGTATGCGGATATGAATAATAACAGACAACTCAGATATATATTAAACTGAAACATCAAAGAACAAGTGCAATACTATTTAATTAGTTGGCTTGTGATGTTTTAAGGTACATTTTAGTGCTTTTTCTCCCTTAAATGTTTCTAGTTTGTGTATCTTTGGGCATCAAACATAGTGAAAGAAGAATGTTAGAAAGTAGGGTTAATTGCACTGTGACCTTTTTCGTTTCAATCCTTATGTTTTGCAAACTATCATTTACCTCCTTATACTATTGTTTAGCTGTCATACAACTGTCTCCATCATATTTCATTAGCTTTCCGTTCATTCACTGCTCTAAAGCAGCATTGTATTTAATCATAAAAATTCTAGTACTAAATCATTTTGAATAAAAATTTAGATGGAAAACTAATAAAACATGTTGAAAGGAATTATGTGATAACGAAATATGAAGTTGAAACAAATTGTGGTATCTTATCATTCTAGGTTATTGCTTCATCGAATAAGTAGTATTAGAAACTTGGGATGGACAGTAGCAAAATAATCTGGCAGATATAATAACTGTACAAGTCGCACTGGCTATTAGTTTTGGTCCCTGAACCAATGTCTTTCTGCTGGGATTGTGATTCATGCTAAATTGTTAAAGCCACTTGTCTGAACCTGTGCTTTTGGAGTTAAATGCCAGATACATACTCATACGTTTGTGCTCATACAAGGATCCAAGAGACATAAACGGCAATCGGCACCCTCAAAGATCCACAAAGAAGAATCAAAGGAATGCTTCAAAACAGGAGAGCCTCCGAACATTGATACAGAAGAGGAACCTCAGGGAATTGATCTGGAAGTGGTGCCTCAGTCAATATCTGTAAATGAAAAAGTTCTAGCAATTCCTGCTGAAGAAGAACCTCAGGAAAGTCGTGTCGAACAAGGACCTGAGAAATGCTGCGGGAAAGAGAGCTCTCAAAAAGTTGATAAAGAAGAAAGTTCTCATAGACGTCTCATGGAGGAGAAGCCTAGAAGTACTGAAACTCCTAAAAGGCAGATAAGGAGTGCAGAAGAAAAGGAGCGATTGGTAGTGGAGAAACTACGCCATAATGCAGAACTAATCCATGCAATAGTTGATGGAAACCTTCCCGAGACCTTGAATTTTGATGCTGCTGATCAGAATAACACTGAGAATTTCCATACTAAATTAGTGAGGCGCCAAGGAGATAAACTTATTGCATGCCTGAGAGAAATTGTGAACATCATCAAACAGTATCCACATCTACTCCAAGAATGCGACTAGAGGATAAATCTTGTGTCAAATTTTCCCATCAAGTGTTGCAGTGAAGTTTAGGAAACCCCTTATTAGAAACAATAGGTTAGAGGTAGCTTGCTCGTGTCCAGTTCAGGTTTTGGGTGCACTATCTTGATCCAAAACTTGGGACTTTGTAAATTATGGCAGATGCACTGATGTATGAATGTAATGAGTTCGTCTAATTGCACTCGGTCGTGGCTAGACTAATTTGGTTTTCAAAGTTTATGTTGCTAACCAGAGATTTCTCGTGGGCACTTCAATTAAGTAGAGGAGCATGACTTATCAGTGTTTGAAGGTCATGATTTTTCCATTTCCATTTATCTGAGTTGGCATGTAAGGGCAATTTTGGCTTGGTGATTTCAGAAAGCAAGAGCCATATAGTAAATGAAATTTAACCATTCAAATGATGCCGAAGGCCCAATCATAATTGTACTTTATCATCTTTGTTTTTTTGAAAATTGTAATTATTCTTCATCACCTTATCGGGCAATTGATGCATCTTTTTTTTTTTCCTATTGAAAAATAAGCAGGTGGAATTCAATCTATTACGTGGTAAAACAAGAACAAAATTTTTTTGCTTGATTTTTTTAAAAGTTAAGCTCACTTTAAATTTTATAATATAATTAATATATAAATATAAATGTAAATCATAACTTATTGTATATCTTCATCTTTTTCTTATCATTTCTGCTGAAATATATATCAAATTTGCTATCCGCAACTACTATAACAGCGGATATGTCTTATTTCTAATGATATCTATATAAATGTCTTAGAGATAACTTTATAAGTGCATAGAGACAATAAAGTAAAAAAATTAAATAAAGTTTACATTTTTTAGTAATTTAATTAAAGTAAATTTTTAATTCTAACTAAACTTTAATTTACAATTACAATTAATTCTAATTAAATACTAATTGGGTCTAATGAAATCTAATATCTTATGTTAGTCCTTATTTGTTAAATATATAATATTTATTCAAAAAATTCTCAAACTTTACAATCAAGACTAATATGATTAAATTATCTTTTTCTCTTTTCAATCGTTCTTTGTATGTAACCTTTTAAGTTATTGAATATGTTGGCAATATATATAAATTATAACAATATATCATATTCAGGATTAGATAAATTAAACTTTTGTAGTTTATCTTTACTTTTCTAATTAAATAATTCATATTATTATATCAAGATTGCAGTTTAACAATACATTATGATCACTCAAATATTAGGAACGTTAAAGTAGTTTTGACTAACCTTTTTATGTATGTTTTTTTGTATAATTTAATCTTTTTATCATTTAGTGTTTCGATTAGACAAAGAATGGAATTAATATTTACTCTATTTGAATCCAATCATGTTATTTTTTCACCATTAGTAATTAATGATATTAAAAAAATTCAAAGTATCATTCTACATTAGTCAAGGACTTCTCGAATTAATACTATGTGAGAACAATGGAATATTTTCTTAATCTTTTTAAGGAGATGAACCATATATTGATCAGTCAACTACTTCCATATAGTTCATGTTATATTCAATTGCTATCAATTGAGCTACTATTGAATAGGATATACCATAAGTAATATCAAAATATAATAGTTCCTATATGAGATAGTTTCGAAATATCAAGTTAAAAATTACTTATACAATTATGAAAATAAAATTTTCAACAATTATTGTTTCAAAAGATTTCTTTTATTAGGTCAATTTAATAAACTTGTTCTCTAATAAGCATCTATACATTTATTTAAGTATCTTCATACTTTAGTCTATAAGATTCACTACTTCTTTATAAAGAAGAAATTCAATGTGACTAGTTTTTTATGCTCTATTAATGTCTAATATCATTAAAATAATGGCAAATCGTGATGTAACAATAGGCAAGCTAAATTTTTTCAAAGATGCTTCCCTCCTTATGCCTTTAATCCTAGCGTAAATGACAGAGCTCAATGAATTTGGAATCCATTAGGTACTTTCTCTAACAAGCCCAATATAAATTCAATTAGAGAAGTGACTCCTAAATTCCCTTGGCACACTTTAGTTTGGAATAATATGCAGGCCTCAAAAGTCTCCTTTATTTTATAGCTAGTAGTGATGGAAAATTTATCAATTTTGGATATAATTAGAGATAATTATAATACCTCACATCTTTGTTAGTTGTGCAAGAGCTCTAATGAATCCATTAGTCATCTATTCTTTAACTACTATTTCTCTAAATGAATATGGAATGACATTCTAGCTCAATCCAACTTAAACTATTAAGTAATGGGTTGGAGAATGGTTCTTCAATGGATTTCAAGTCTAACTCATATGCATAGTGATGACCTTATGGTATTCTACTTTTGTCTTCATTGCATTGTCCACACCACGTGGAAAGAAAGAAACTTAGGCCTGTTTGGTTGAGGGGTTGGAAAATGAAGCTAAATGGAACGTAACACGCTTCTATCATTTGGTTGAGAGTTTCATAATGGAATGAAACGGAATGGTATGGAAGCGGAGGGTTTTATGTTACATTCCATTTCATCCTAAAGGGTGAAAATAAAAAACCTCCAATTCGAGAGTTTTATGATGAAATGTAAACTAATAAATAAATACTACTTAGTATACCCTCAATAATTTTTTAATACCAATTATTTCTTAAAAATGTTGATGCTGCTCTTCAGTGCAGCCACTCTCTCTAGTCACGCTTTTCTTCTTCAAGTGACTTGTTCTTCTCAATCTTATCCTTGTTAATTAATAAATCCTTAGTGCATAGAGCTTCAACTTTGAGATGTAAAATTCTAAATTTATGTCTTTTCTTTGTGAAGTTTCGATCTTTGATCTGGGCAACAATAAAGAGTGCTTATATATTTCTGACACCTCTTGTATGAGAAGGGCGTTTTTCATCTATTGAAGAAAACTCTTCGTTGAGCATAGAAAGTAACTCTCTGAGCTCTTTTCGATCAAAAATTGGGTTTTTTAATTGATCAAAGACTTGACAAGGAAAGGGGCTTTGTTCTTTTCAATTACGAGGAATTATGATGGAAGGAATGGCTAGAGCACCATTAGAAGTCTCTATAAGCTTTGCAATTGCCCATTTTGGGTGTTGTTTTGGTCTCTCTTGCATCTTTCTTTCATTATGAGGCTTGAGTGATATATAAATTGTATATAATTAATAATAAAAACTTTTATAAAAAATTTTATTATTTTAAAATAGAAAATATATAAAAACTATATTTGTCACAATTGTGACTTAAACAAGTCACAACAGTGACTTTTTAATTAGACATAATTTTTGTTTTAAAATCATAACGTTAAACTTTTTTCAACATCTATTTTAATATCATGGGTAAAATAGTCATTTATTATACATTACATTCCATTCTATCCATCTTCCAAACAACATTTCACTACATTATATTATGAACCATTTCATCCCTCCTAAATAACTTTTCACTATATTACATTTCATTCCATTATAAACCGTTCTGTTCTGTTCCATTCCATTCCATTCTATTAATTAACATCCAACCAAACAAGCACTTAGGGATGTTTAAAGGGTAATCTAACTCTCCTAAAGATGTAGAGTGAAGACTATTAATTGGATAAGGTTAATGACAATTGCCAGGGGTTCTAAGCTTTCGTTATCTTAAGGAGTGAAAACTAATTGGAATAATTTATTAGCAAACTAAGGTTCCTAAATGTAAATGAAGGTTAATATTCTTTTGTAATTATTCTAGGTCATTATATCCTACCATAGTTTGTAAGGCCCCAAATTGTACCCTAGTTGAAATATTACATATGCATGAAAGTATATATATACTAGAAATTGTGATGCGATTATGAACTGCATATGTCTTGAATTTTGGTTAATGGATCATACTTACTAAATTGGAATTAATTAACATCATTAGAGAATTGAGATATTAAAATGTACTTTTGGACCAAGATAAATTGTCAAGTGGCAAGATAAGTTGGTACATGAAAATTAGTACGATTAAGCCTATACTTAGAATGACATTTGGCACCATTGGTTGATTGACAAATGGATCAATTTTGGAGTGACATATGGACTGATTTGTAAGTGACTAATGGTAACGTCTTAAAGTGACAAATGACAGCATAATCAAGTGTTATATGGCATAAAATGTTAATTAACACATGCATAAGGAGTTTGATGAAACCTAGCATCCAAAGGTGGCAAATTTTCTGCTGAAATTTTCGTTACTCTCTTCTTTGCTCCTCTGCACTGAAACTCACATTCTCTCTCAACTTCTAGAGTTTTGCTTGAATTTGGGTCACCTTCACTTGGAATCTTTGTAAGTTACTGCATCAAGAAGGCTACCTTAAGCTATCTTCTATGTTGCTGTCTTTTTGGTGCTAAGAGCATCCTACTTTCACCTTAATCTTAGATATGTGTCGATTGCTTGGAAGGGTTGGTTTAGTTGGTTATTTGAAGTAAGAATTTGAAGTTTAAAAGGTAAGAGAATTTTGAACTTGATAGTATGTATTAATACAACTGTTATGAGATTTAAATTGGCATGAATATGTGTTAAGATGATGAGAATTGAATGTTGGAAAAATGATGGTTGTATGATAATTCTGGTTTGACAAATGAGTTTATTGTAGTAATTCCACTAAATAGACTTTGATATTTTAGCTATATGTTGACCTTTAAATGTCTAAATGGAGTGATTTTAATTGTAGATTAAAGTACATACATATGTTTACAATTTTCATGAAAAAATCAAATTTTAGTTCTGTCTCTAAAGGTTTTGAAATTTAGCTTGAAGTTGGGATTTGGTTACTGTCACTGTATAAGAATAGTCTGTGGTATTGTGGACATAACTATAGGAATAATGAACCAAATTGCATTAACTTTATTTCATTAGAAACTTAAGACATAGAGGAACATTTTTTTTAGAAGAACATACTGCTCAAAAACCTTAGTTTCTATGTCAAAATGACTACACAAAACTGACCTGAACCTATCCTGAGAAAATCTGGAATTACGCGAGAAAAATGGGTAGGCTATGTAGCAGCTTCTGTCGCGATCGTGGGAGGGTACCCCACGATTGTGGGTAGGGTTTTAACGTAGAAAATGTTGATTTTTGACAATTGTTGGATTATATAAGGCTAAGGTACTTGATAATGGTTTAATTGATTTTAATTGAGATTGAAAATGAACCTAGATAATATAAGATTGATTGAGTACAAGGTAATTTAATTATGGATTGTTAATTGAAGTAATTACTTAAAGAATGTATGGTTAATGAATAATGAGTTTAATGATAAAATGTATGGTGTGTTCAAGGATGAATGTATCCTTATGAATGCAAATGTGTTTTAAAAGTTTATGTGATGTGAATTGAATATGATGGTTTGAGAAATGGAAATTTATGTAATATATGTAATGTGTAAATTCATAATGCCTTTAACAGTACATTATTGCAAATGTTTATGCTCATAAGGTATGATTAATTGGTTATGCATGTTTATGTTTAATTTGAGAAAAGTGGAATAAAGAATAATCTTTTGCATGCGATTCTGAAACCTGAAATGGTTTATTTTTAAAACTGTCAAATCCTAGTCGTGGGTAAATAGGCATGCCTAGAAAGGTCTATAGCTGCTCCTGATATAGACACTTCGATATTTGAGACATAAGTCTCTCCTGATATTGACACTTCAGTGTCTCCTGATAAGGACATTTCGGTGTAGAGATATAAGTCTCTCATGTTCTATGATACCAACGGTATCTCCTTTTCTGGTCCCGTTACCCAATTCTGTAAAAAAGATTAGCAGGCTAACTTGTTTTGCATTCTGATATATGTCCAATTCTGAATTAAGATAAATTCTGATTTGATATAAGTTAAGTTCGGTTCTGATACAACTAAATGTTGTTTTGATATACAAAAGATTTATTCAGATACTTTAAAGTTCTGTTTTGAGATTCTGATATTTTGTTCAGATTACTTATAAATTTAAAGCAAGTATATTTTGTTCTAATATGTTATATTTTGATCTGAAACAAGTAGTATTGAGTGTTCAATAATTTAAACAATTAAAGGTTGTCTAAGATTTGATATGATTCATTGCATGTGAATGCTAGACGATTGTTAGAAACAATCATCGAATTATATGTTGTTTAGTTATTCACCACTAAGCTATATGCTTAGCACGGTAGTTTTGCCTTTATGTAGGTTCTGATAAGAAGACTTGAGATTGAGACAAAGTTAACCACAATGGCCAAGAAGATTGTGTTTTGTTCTGAAAATGTTCAGTTTGTTTTTGAGTTGTATTAAATGTAATGAGATGTATTGTATTTTGATGTAAATGGTTTGTAATAACATTAATACAATTTGGATTTGGATTTAAGACTTGTATATAATAAGTATCATGTATATGTTATGTTCTGAATATGACCCAATCAATAATGAATGAAATGTTTGTTCCTTGAGTTTTTAAAAATGCTTTAGTTTGCTTTGGTATTTTGGTTCTGTTTTGAGTAGCATTTGCATATCCTCCCAGGAGGTATGTGGGTGTTACATAGTTGATGCTGATAGCATCTTGTTAATTATATTGCTTTTAATACATTGTAACTGCTTTGGCTAATTCCTTACAATAATATTCTTTTAAATTAAAAAAATATCAATAAAGCATTAATTCAGAATAATTTAAGGATAATACAAAAATATAATATAAATCTTACAATTATGGCTTTATTATAATTTCATTTGCAATCTATATTTATTTGATATATTTTATCAAATATTAATATATAAGATAAAGAATGTCTTTAAATAATTATATCACAAAATTTATAACCAACTAATTAACTATAGGAATAAACCGACATCTTTGTATGTTCATTTTATACTTTTTTTCTTTCAAGATCTCTATTTTGCTAGGGATATATGTTAGTAATGTTGCGTATAATGCATTGAATTTGGTGCTAGTTTTGATTCTAGTAGTACTAATTAATATCAAATGCTGTTTTGAATTTTTCTAAATTAAAAAATAATTCTTTAATTTTAGAAATTATATATAGAATATTTCCTAAATAAATTACTGTTCTCTATAACTATAAAATATCAAACAAGAAATTTGGGAACTTAGTGAATTGATAGCAATAAAGCGCATAAACTGAAGTGATTAGAAATTGAAGCAATAGTGTTATTTCAAGTTTCAGCCTCCACCATAAGTTCAACTACTGTAAATTTACTAGGCTGAATAGCAAAAGCTACTAATGGTCGCAGTTGTTTACAAAGATTCTTTGGAATATGACATTCCTAACTTCTTTAATTTTTCTTTTTTTTACGATTTATTAGACAAAATTGTGTCTACTTTCTAGTTAAATGGATAAAACTAACTTTTTCGATCATGGCCTATTTACCATCAAGATATTATATGTACTTTTAATTTGAAAAAACTTGTAAACTTTTATTATTGTATGCAATTTTAATTCGATAGCTGGAACAAAATTGAAGCCACAAATACAAGACATACAAATTGGCTGATGCCTATCAAACTTTTCAGTGACAGAGCAACGCGTTGGCATCCAACTCTCCTAGGAGGGAAAAGCTTCCTCAATCTAATCTCTTAGGTCCTGTTTGGTTGGATGTTAATTAATAGAATGAAATGGAATGTAACAGAACATAATAGAATGGTTTATAATGGAATGAAATGTAATACATTGTAATATTATTTGGGAGGGATAGAAAAATTCATAATGTAATATAGTGAAATGTTGTTTGGATGATGAATAAAATGGAATGTAACGTATAATAAATGATTATTATATCTCTTATATTAAAATGATTATTATAGGAAGTTTATTATTTTATTATTAATTATATACAATTTATTATTAATTATATAAAAATATTATTAATTATTTAATAAATTTTA
>JANZXR010000172.1:21691672-21709335 GCA_027575705.1 Erythroxylum echinodendron | reverse complement strand
ATAAAATTTATTATGTTAAATATTATTCTATTCTATTTAATATATTAATTCTATTTAATATAATATTATGACTTGGTTACAAGTGGTATTACGAAAAATTATTGAGGGTATATTACGTAGTTTATATTTATTAGTTTACATTCTATTATAAACTTCTTAAATCGAAGGTTTCTTATTTTCACGATTTAGGATAAAATAGAACGTAACATAAAATTTTTTGTTTTCATTTTATTTTATTCTATTCCATTATAAAACTTATTTCTAAATGATAACAATAAAAATATATTACGTTATATTTCATTCTATCATAAACCCTTGCATCAAAGAGAGCCTTGGTAAGTAGGCCCATAGAAGATCTCAACCAAACGTCGTAGGTGGGTAAAGCTCTTACTGTTGGTGGCCAACTTTTATGTTGTTGGATTAGTCCTCACAATTCCCAAGCGGAAATTCGTGAACTGACCAAAAGAAGAGAACGAAAAACAAAAGGGAATGGGGGTTAACTCGATGGTGATGGATAGCATAGAGGCCTATACGGGCCTATCTCCGACGGCGTTCTTCACGATCGCGGCTCTCATGGTTATTGTGTACAAAATTGTCTGTGGGATGTTTTTGAGTCCAGAAGATTTCAAGAAAAATCCTCGCGAACCTGTGAACCTAGGAAACGTTACAGAGCAAGAGTTGAGAGCTTATAATGGTTCCGATCCTAACAAGCCAATTTTGGTGGCCATCAAAGGCCAGATCTACGATGTTTCTGATTCCAGGTACACTAAGTCATTTTGGGTTTTGATTGCTGCCCTTCAAATTTTGTTTTAGCATGAAGTTGTGGAATTTTCTGACATAGCGCTGACTTGGAACATGTTCACAGGATGTTGTACGGTCCTGGTGGTCCGTATGCTATGTTTGCTGGGAGAGAAGTGAGCAGAGCTTTTGCTCTGTTGTCGTTTAATCCGCGAGACTTCAATGCTAATTTAGAAGATCTGGGTGAGGCGGAGTTTGGCATTTTACAGGATTGGGAAGACAAATTCGAGGAGAAGTACAAGAAAGTAGGGAAACTCGTGTCAGTAAAACCCAATAACGGAGACAAATAAGTCGGGGAAAGTGAGAAAAAATAGCAATAACATTGTAGTTTTGATGTTCGCGGGCAACTGAAGCTCACTTTCCGAGCTTGCTTTTCGCTGCACTGTCCCTATATACCACCAACGATTCAATAGAAGGTTTTTATTTTTTGATCTGATTATTTCTAGTTAGCTTTATGTCGATGTAATGTAAACGCTAAAGCAATAAAGTAGTCGAGACTTGATATTGATATTAGGCCTTTCGAGGTTCAGAAAACAAAGATTGTGTATTAAGGCTTCTCAAAATCAAGTTATTTAGTTTCATTTTATTAGTTTTAATTTTTACCTTTCAAGTTTCAAGTTTGTTTTCGTATTATATTGAATAGAAACTAAAGACTTGGACTTCGCAACCATGTTTTCTGATACAAAGGACACTTTGAGATTCAAATTTTCATTGAATTTTATTGCCAATACTCTTTACACGGCAGTTTTATTAAGGTCCGCTTCAGCAAGACTCAGCCTTTAACGACTCTCGAACAGGAACAACAAAGATACGGCTAAATCAACCTTTATATTACTTTCCTTCAAAAGAATATAAGGAATGCTCTATCTCTGAACTCCTTTATATTACTTTCCTTCAAAAGAATATAAGGAATGCTCTATCTCTGAACTAGTTGAGAGCAAAGTTCGAATGAGCTATATATAAGCATCCTGACTTGGAAGTCAAGTTACATTCAGAATTTCACTAAAACTGAACTGCCTAAGATCATACTAAGATCACGTCTATCTTTATTAGATTACATCACGTGGACTAATTAGATGATACCCTCATCTAAATAAGATTCTAACTAATAAGATAGAATCTACAAGATAACATAAAGGTAGAATTTACATTCAACTAGAAAACTAGTATCCTTATTTTCGAAGATCTCTATTATTTTCAGATATTGTATTCCACTGTAACTTTAACTTCTCGTCATCGCCACATCATCCAAGATTTCCCCACGATCTCTATCCGCTGATGATGCAGTGTGATCTCGCCGAAGCCCACATAGCACACTGGCCCAATCCAATGCTTCCCACAACAAGTCCTTTAGTCGTGGTCCATCCATCCAAGCATAGTCTAAGTCCTTAGTCCGTCAAATCCTTAGCCTGGGTCGAGTCAATCTTCACTATGTCCGAGACTCTACCAAAATTCACACCAAAACTGATCACACTCGCTCACGTTTGCCTTAGTGCTTTCGCATGCCTTCCTCATACGTGTAATCCAGCTAATCTTCCCCATAAGACTCCTCATTAGAGGTCGCTGAGAAGTGCTCCGAAGATTAAGGGTCTAACAAACCTCCCCCACCAATTAAATTCGACGCCCTCGTCGAATTAGTCTGAAGGCAGGCGTTCATCTGGTCTTCGAATTGCCACAAGGTCGTATCTTTCTCCTACGTAGCTTACGCGACAGTTTTACCTTTCCACTGAATTAGGAACTCGATCCGTCGGTTCTTCTTATGTTGACCCATTGTCCGATGATCTAGGATCTTCTCCATTTAATCCTCGAACTGTTTTCTCATAACCGGTGGCGCTTGCTTCACTTGACTCCTATTCGGATCTGATGCATCCTCATGATAAGGCTTGAGAAAACTTACATGAAAAGTAGGGTGTACCTTTAATCGTTCGGGCAACTTCAATCTGTATGCTACGTTCCCCACTTTGTGCAACACTTCAAACGGTCCATCGTACTTTGGCACTAAACCCTTATGAAGTTGCTTACTCGAGATCTTCTTCCAAATTTGCAGGGTTAGTTTCAATCAAAATTTATCTCCCACATCAAACTCTAACGGTCTCCTCCGAAGATCCGTTTGCTTCTTCATCCATTGAGAAGCTTTCCGAAGACTGTCCCTCGCCTCATCCAACAGTTCTTGTTTCTCAATCACAAACTTATGCGCTGTGAGACATTTGCCACCTGTCCTTTGTTGAGCAATCTTTAATGGAGAGAGAGACTACTGTCCGAATACAATCTTAAAGAGACTTTTCTCCGTAGCCGAAGATCTGTGCAAATTATAGCAAAACTGTGTAGTATCAAGTAAACTCAACCAATTACATTGACTTGCACTTACATAATGCCGTAGGTACTCCTCCAACAAACCGTTGATTCTTTCTGTTTGGCCATCCGTCTGTGGGTGATTTGTTGTTGAAAACTTCAAATCGTAACCCATCATATTGAAGAAGGACGTCCAGAATCGGCCTGTAAATCTGACGTCTCGGTCGTTCACAATATCCGCTAGAACTCCAAAATACTTGACAACGCTCTTGTAGAGCAGCTCGGCCGCAACATCCTAGAGATAAGTCACAGGAGTTGGCACGAAGATCGCATACTTGAAGAATCTGTCAACCACTACCATGATTGATGCCATATTGTCCACCTTTGGAAACCCACTAATGAAATCCATTGAAACCGACATCTATGGTCTCTGGGCGATGGATAAGGGTTGTAGCAAACTGGCTTCCTTCTTTCTCTCTGGCTTATCCAACTGACACAAAAGACACGTCTTGATGTAACATTCTACATCATTCTCCATCTTCAACCAAAAGTAGGAACAAGATAGTAGCGCTAGCATCCGTTGGACTCCTGGGTGACCAACCCACTACGAGTCATACATCTCCTTCAACAACTGTTTTCGCAATCCACCAAAGCTCAGCACATACACTTGATTACTCTTAGTCATCAAGAGCCCATCATTGTCAAGCCAAAACCTGCGTACAATACCTTCCTTAACTTGAGAAATCAACTTACAGTACATGGTGTTTAGTGGAGCTGCTGCTTTGATATGCTCCAACAGGTTAGACTCCACCCTTGTGACCGAATAAAGGGTCGCAAATACCTCCTTCCTGCTCAAGGCATCTGCCACGTTGTTGTGCCTCCCCAGTTTATGATCCCACACGAAGTCAATCTCGGCAAGAAACTCCTGCCATCGGGCTTGTTTTGCGGACAACTTCTTTTGGGTCCTGAAAAATATGTTAGCAACATTATCCGCTCAGACAATGAACCTGGTTCCCAACAAATATACTCGCCATGTCTCAAGGCAATGCACCACCGCAAGCATCTCCTTCTCGTGCATTGAGTAACGCTGCTCCGCACCATTGAGCTTTCGGCTTTCAAATGCTACTGGATGACCCTCCTGTACCAGGACTCCACCAATGGCTTTGTCTGACGCATCAGTATATACCTCAAACGGAAGATCGAACACGAGCAGCTTCAGTACAGGTTTGGTTGAAATATCAGCTTTAAGTTTCTCGAATGTCTCCGCACATGCACTCGACCAACACTATTCTTGCTTCTTCTTCAGCAAGTCCATTAATGGTGCCGCTTTCTCGGAGTATCCTACGATGAACCACCTATAGAAGTTTGCCAGGCCGAGAAAACTCCGCAATTCTCATATTGTCGTGGGGGCCTGCCACTCAACTATCACTTTCACTTTCCTTGGATCCATTCTAACCTGACCTTTGCTCACCACGTGACCCAAGAATCTGATCTCCAACTGAGCAAACTCACGCTTCTCCATCTTCACGTAGAGCTTGTGCTTCCTCAGTCTTTCGAACACTCGCCTCAAGTGTTCCACATGTTCTGCAATGTTAGCACTATATACCATAATATGACTACGAACTCATCCAAGAACTCGTACAATACATCGTTCACAAGGTTGCAAAATATAGCAGGGGCATTAGTTAATGCAAACGGCATAACTAAAAATTCGTAGGATCTATACCGAGTAATGCACATTGTCTTTTGATTATCACCCTTAGCTATCCGCACTTGCCAATACCCACTCCGAAGATCCAGCTTAGTGAACACCTCAGCTCTTGACAACCTGTCCATCAAATCCTGATCTAAAGGTACTGGATACTTGCTTTTTGATCATTACATTGTTCAACGCTCGATAGTCCACACACATCCGAAGTGTACCGGCTTGCTTCTTTTGAAACAATACGGGGGCACTGTACGAGGCTTTGGATGGTTGGATGAACCCTGCCTCCAACAACTCACCAAGTTGTTTCCGAAGTTCCGTCAATTCCATCGGGGACATCCTATATGGGGCACGTGCAGGTGGGATCGCTCCAGGAACTAACCCAATCCTGTAATCTACCTCACGACGAGGGGGAAGAGTTTTCGACAACTCTTTCGGCATCATCTCCCGAAACTCCCTCAACAAACTTGCAACCGCATTAGGGACTTCTACCACGTGGTCTTCACTGATCTCCCATATGGCAGCAAGATAGGTCTCTATACTTTTCTTCAACCCTTTTTCTATGCTTGTGGCCGAAACATGTCCTACCGAAGTTGTAGTGTCTGGTGTTCCTCCATCGAACCTACAACAATTCACGTAAAAGGAATTTTGATCATTCATCAACATCATACCTCCTAAACTTGGGTACAACACCACCTTTGATACTTTGAGAAAATCGATCTCCAGTATCATCTCGAAATCCTCCAATGGTATGATAACAAAATTCAGCTTGGCACGCCAACTTCCAATGCTGATTGGAACATTGTAAGCAATCCCCACAACTTCTTGTGCCTTCCCCGCAGGGGTTTTAATCCTCATTGGTGCCTTGGACACCCTTATGCCCAACTTCCTCACCATCTTTTCCGCTAGGAAACTGTGGGTTGCACCTATATCCACCATTGCGGTCACGTCTTTCTCCCTAACCTGTACACCCACGTACATTAGTCTATCAAAGGGAACTGACTCACTACTAATCGCATTAAGCAATACAATCGGATTTAATGTCGCATCTTTCGAAGTTTTCCCATCTTCTTCGCCAATCAGGGCATTCAGCTTCTCCTTTCTCGGGCACTCTCTGGCAAAGTGTGGACCGCCGCACAAGTAACAAGCAACCTTTCCCTTCTTCGAGGACATCTCCCCATTCTTTGAGCCACCATTTTACTTGCCCTTGCCCTTGAAATCCCCCTTCTTTGAGTCTTTCTTTTTCTTCCCCTCAGTCTTCTCCTGTTGGGCTTGGCCTTTGCCCTTGGAAGAATTTGAGGAGTTCGCCTTAGAGTCTTTCGTCATTCGAAAATCTACCAAGGCATCAACGGCTACGATTGCACCAAGCACGTCCTTCACATTTTTCCTCTGTAACTCCATTTGAGCCCACGGTTGTAACCCAGATAGGAAATTGAACAGCTTGTCCCAATCTGACATATTTTCAATATCTAGCATTAGAGAACTAAAAGACTTAACACAGTCTCTTACCGATCCATCCTACTTGAGTTTCTTCAAGGCATCTCTTGCGAGCCAAGAAGTATTCATGGGAAGGAACTGATCCTTGAGCTCCTTTTTCTTCTGCACCCATGCGAACTGATCTTCGTAGAGGTACTCGTCCTCCACTAGAGCTTGGCATCCCCATCCAAGTACATGGGCGTCACATTGACCTTCTAAGCATCGGGTAATCTAGCAGCCACAAAGTATTGCTCCATATCCCATAAGAAATTCTCCAACACCTTAGCATCCCTTACGCCTTTGAACACCCTAGGTTCACGTACCTTCACAGAGGAAAGTTGTGGTATGGAGTTTTCAACCCGCTCGACATCTAGAGTTGCAACAGCACGCCTCAGCACTGTAATCTCTAGCTGGGTTTACTCCTGTGCTTTCAACATATCCACCATCTGTTGCTGCAACTATTGGATCCGCGCCTCCAACATCTCGAACTGATTATTGTAAGATGTGACCTCTTCCTCTCCTTGAGGAATTAGCCCAATGAGTGCTTCCACTCTAGACACTCGTTCTGTCAAGTTGCCTACTGCCATCTCGAAATTTGGCTCTGATACCAGTTGATTCAAAGGTCACCTTGGGACTCGAACTTTCACCAAATTCTATCGCCAATACCCTTTGCACGGCAGTCTTACTAAGGTCCGCTTCAGTAAGACTCAGCCTTCAATGACTCTCGAAGTGTTTCACTCGCTCACTCGAAGAAACAATGCTTAAGAAAGTAATAAGAAAAGATAGGCAACAAAGGAACATTAGAGATACGGCTAAACCAACCTTTATAATACTTTCCCTCAAAAGAATACAAGGAATGCTCTCTCTTTGAACTAGTTGAGAGCAAAGCTCGAATGAGCTATATATAGGTATCCTGACTTGGAAGTCAAGTTACATTCAGAATCACACTAAAACTGAACTGTCTAAAATCGTGCTAAGATCACGTCTATCTCTATCAGATTACATCATATGGACCAATTAGATGACACCCCCATCTAAATAGGATTCTAACTGATAAAATAGAATCTATAAGATAACAGAAAGATAGTGTTTACATTCAACTAGGAAACTGGCATCCTTATCCTCGAAGATCTCCACTATCGTCAGATTTTGTGTTCTACTGTAACTCTAACTCCTCATCATCGCCACATCATCCAAGATCTCCCCACAATCTCTATCTGCTGATGATGCAGTGTGATCTCGCCGAAGCCCACATAGCACACTGGCTTGATCTAATGCTTCTCACAACAAGTCCTTTAGTCGTAGCCTATCCATCCGAGCATAGTCTAAGTCCTTAGCCTGGGCCGAGTCAATCTTCACTAGGTCCGAGACTCTACCAAAATTCACACCAAGTCTGATCATACTTGCT
This sequence comes from Erythroxylum echinodendron, assembly GCA_027575705.1. Taxonomy (NCBI): domain Eukaryota; kingdom Viridiplantae; phylum Streptophyta; class Magnoliopsida; order Malpighiales; family Erythroxylaceae; genus Erythroxylum; species Erythroxylum echinodendron. Next base: position 21,701,656 of record JANZXR010000172.1, on the reverse strand, counting down.
CATGTTTGCCTTAATGCTTTCGAATGCCTTCCTCATGCGTGTAATCCAACTAACCTCCCCCCTAAGGCTCCTCATTGCAGGTCGCTGAGAAGTGCTCCGAAGGTTAAGGGTCCAATATTTTCCATCTAGGGATGGCTGGCTTGAGCATGACCTAGTCTGAGGCTTGGTCGACCTATATGGGTTGGGCCCAAGCCCAATTAGACTTATTAAGTTCAAAGCTCAATTGAGCCTATCCTACTCGACCTTTTTTTAAATTTTTAATAGAAATTTATTTAATTAAAAATGTATTATAAGAAATTCATTTAATTAAAATTAAAATTTAATTGATTTTTATAATGAATGAATATATAGAATGTTCATATATTGATAAAACGAATAAAATGAAACTAATTTCATTAATGAAGGAGGATATGATTATAGAAAATGAAAAATAAATTATATATAAACTGATAAATTCAATTAATTAAAGTTACAAATATCAATTGATTAATAAAAATTAAGATTGCATAATGAATGAATATCTAAAAATGTACATATATTGATAAAATGAACAAGATGGAATCAAAATTAATGGAGGATTGGATTATAGAGGATGCAATTAATTAAAGTTACAATTTTTAGTTGATTAATAAAAATTGAAATTTTATAATGAACAAATATATAAAATGCACATATATTGATAAAGTAAATAAGATGAAACCAAGTTCATTAATGAAGGTAGATAAGATTATAGGAAATGATAAAAAGAGATTATATATAAAGTGATCAATTCGATTAATTGAAGTTAAAATTTTGAATTGATTAATAAAAATTAAGATTTTATAATGAATGAATATATAAAACGTACATATATTGATAAAATGAATAAGATGAAACCAAATTCATTAATGAAAGAGGATATAATTATAGGAAATAAAAAATATTATATATAAAATGATCAATTCAATTAATTAATAACAAGAACAAAATTCATTAATTGATGACATAATTTACAAAACTGATTATCCAAAATTTTTAAATGATATAATTTACAAATGTTCAAGATAAAGTCATGAAATAATGTTCTGGATTGGGACTATAAGAGTAGAGAGTGTAGACTAGAGAGAGTGGAGAGTAGAAAGAACACTAATCATTTTAGTTAGGATTGTCAATAATTTGCATCACTTCTTCTATATGTAGAAACATTTATTTTTTTGTTGTAATATTAAAATTAAAGGAATATTAAGCACATGGAAATAATTCATAAATAATTTAATATGTATTCATAATCAAATATTTTATTAAAATAATGTGCACTTGATTGATGAGTGAGTATGTAAGACTAGTCACCCCCGCATGAATACTTTGGTTGTATTAATATACAAATTTGAGAAAAATATAAGGTAAGATAATATTAGAAATAGACAAAAAAAGAAAAGAACTTACCTTAATATCTTCATTATCTAACCAACTTCGAGCATACATAAAAGCTTTTGTAGTACGAGGATGAAGTTGGGCACAATGAAGGCCAATAACCTGACCACTAGTGCTAAAAGCATACTCCAAAGCAATAGTAGATAATGGAATTACTAATAGGTCTCATATAATTAATTGCATGATTAAAAATTAATTTCACAACTCTTACACCATAACAATTCATCGAACTACACACCTTTAACTTTGGTCATATAATCTTCTGTTAAATATTTATCTAAATCCATCACATTGTACAAAGTCTAAGGTCTTTTTCTTTTATGAATCTTGTAAGTGAAAGTAACAAAGTGCTCATAAAAGATGATCCCGAACTTGAAATTGAAGCCGAATCTGAACTACTGCAATCTTGATACTAATTTTGTCCATTCTGAGTTGATAATTATTAAATAAATCATACCATAATTGTTTAATGAAATCTACATACTCTTCAACCTAATCACCATACATCACATTATATAAAATTACTCTTCAACCTAATCACCATACATCACATTATATAAAATTAATCCCCTCCATATTGTATCTCAGGTCCGTCACAAATATGGCTATAATAGTATGTCTAACCATATGCTAACAAAAATTCAACCTTTTCATCATCTATTGTGCTATGACCTAAATAATCTCATTGGAATTAAACATCCAATCATAAAAAAAAATTCTTTTTCTCACACATAGTGCTAAAGTAAAAGTGTGAAGTTAGATATTTTGTTCCCAAGAGCAATTCAGTTATAGTATAAAATAATTCCAACTTTTCACAAAGTTCTCTACCCAACTCCCATTAGTCTTCTATAGGTATACAAGTATACTGAGAATCTCTTTTTCTTAATATGATAAAAACATCAACATATTATATTGCTGACTCCAACATCTTGAAGGTTGAGTTCCATCTAGTTGGACAATTTAAAATTAACTTCTTCGTACTTAGAATGCATACTTGTCATGCATTTTCTTTAAATTACTCAACTTCTTTAAATGTTGCACTCCAATATACACACTATTTCGAATCAAATCTATTGCTTCTTTTATCATCTTCAACCCATCCTTCATAATCAAATTCAGAATATGCGTACAATAACACAAATGGAATAACCTTCCACCTACTAACAAGCTCCCAAGTCGTATCTTATACTTCAACTTTTCAATCATAACATCATTCATACTACAATTATTGACTATTATGGTGGACAATTTGTTGTTGATATGACAATCTATCAAACAGTCTCCCAATACAATTGCCAACCTTTCACTTGTATATGGTGTGGACACATAAATGAACCTACTATGTACAAATATAACTAATCTCAATCATAACATAATGAAAAAAAATGATAACAATATTAAAGAATATAAATTATCTTAAAAGTCTTGTTATTAACATAATGTGTTGTCACTATCATATAACCCTTCGTTTGGTTATTGGTTGTCCAAATATATGTTGTAATGGCAATCCGCCCTTTAATACTGGACAATATTCTTAAATTTTCTTTCTTCTTATCCTTGTACATCTTCATAATGTCCTTCTTTAACGTATTTCGAGTTAGAATCTTGAAGGTCAGTTGCAGTGAGTTACAAAACATCCTAAATCTTTTGGTATCAAATATAGATAGTGGATATTAATCACCAGTTACTATAGAAGCAATTAAAAATCTTAATATATTGCTGTTAGGGCTAAAAGGTTTGACCCTCTAATATGATCTTTTTTCTATTACATAAATCCACATATCTTTTTAAATGAGAGGTCCCACTTTTTAAACTTCCGACCAACATATTCCAACAATACTTACATTTGGCTTTTTTTACTTTGTCTATTGATTTAGTCTTACTAAATTGATTCCAACCTTCACTTTTCAATAGATTTGGAATTATCTTCATTTGGTATGGGTTAGAAGTTTTCATTTCTGTCTTTGGTACCAAATTACAACTTTCCACTGAAGGAATATACTCATTCATCTGAAACAATCAATATATAAATATATATGTTATTTATAATCATAATTGATAATTTATAAACATAGGTGAGAAGAGGACAACATAGATCATAATTGTAGATTTAAAGTTCATCAAGGACATATCATACAAGACACAAGCGTGTACATGTTTTCACGTGCTTACACAATCAAATACATGCTTATAATTATAATTGATAATTTATAAATATGGGAGAGAATAGGAGACATAAATCATAATCATTGATTTAAAGTTTATCAGTGATACTAAGATTATGTCACACATCACACAAGTGTGTATGTGATTTCGAGGACTTACACAATCACATACACTTTTATAAAAATACATGCCCATGTGTTTTGTTACCATATAAGTCAATGTAGAGCTTTTTTACATAGTTGTATGACCACATATATAAACATGTATATGACCGAGTGTGTCACTTAATCATAATTACATGGTCACATACATGGGCAAGTAAATGATCGTGTAAATTCTTGAAACTTCACAGGCATTTATATGGCCATATACAAGCCGATGCATGTGGACGTGTAAGTCTACAAAAACACCCCCTAAAAGGGAAACAATCCTAGAAATTCTAGTATTTCAAAATTTTAATCTTTAATTAAAATATTTTAAACTAGAATACGATAGATGAATTTTACTTTGGTTGGTAGGTAGTGAAGAAGCAAAAAAAGAAGGCAGAGGGGTAGGGGCCGATATAGTAAAGGGACAGCTCGAAGGAGTGCAAAAGGGCAATTAAAGGGTGAAAGGGGCAGCGCTGCAAAAGGGTGATAGGCTAGTTTGAGAGAGAGAGAGAGAGAGAGAGAGAGAGGTCTAAAGAAGTTAGGAGGGGAAATGTTAACCTAGACTAAAACAACATCATTTCACTTCGTCAGAAATAAAACAACTTAGCATAAAATGACATTGTTTTTAGGCTTAGTGTAAAATAACATTGTTTTTGCATCTAGTGTAAAATGACGTCATTTTACTTTGTCAAAAACAAAACAACTTAGTATAAAACGACATCATTTTGGTTATAAAAAAAAGATGCCGTTTAAGTTCTAAATTTTTTTGGGCCTTAGTCTGGGCTAAAATTCAAGTTAAAATTTTAGGTTCTTAGCTCGAGTCAGGCCTAGGCCCAAATGCCATCCCTATTTTCATTTTGATATTACATGACGCATCTATAATCATTATATAACACAACGACGCTAGTTTACATAGAAGTATCAAACTCAACCAACAATAGACAAACAAAATCTACTTGTTAAATATTATATGAGTACTTAGGAATGACATTTTCATAGGTTAATTAGGTTTCTCATATCCAAAGTCTATTTTGATGTTCAGTTGATATGTAAAAGTATCATTTCTACATATATTCTAAAGGCTCGATTGATTTAAATTTCACTTTTAAAATTACATTGTTTTAGTAGATTTTATAAACAAAAACAAAGTATATCAAAATGAGACCAAAACAATATTGTTTTAGAGATATTTCAAATGAATTTAGTTAAGTTCAAATCATATATCCTCGATTGAACTTCAAATTAAACTTAAATCATATAAAAAGAAATTCATATAGTAGAGCCAAATGTAACTTAACCCAATTCATTGTCATTCTTAAACTTCCTTGTGGAATCAAATCTATCTCCTAAATACTGATCAATATCGTATCAACTTTCCAAATCAGGATTGTAATTTAGTTAATCAAAAATAGATGTATTAATAGAATTGTGTATTCCATATTGTGAACTTTGAAACACCTCTCTTTAAAAAACAAATCTTGAAACCAAACACTTTTAGGTTCATATACCCCTCAGCCTCTAATAATTGGGGAAGCTTTCCACTATTTGACATCCTAAATAGAGCTAGTAGAATAAAAATGACCATTTTTACCTAATACCATATCTCAAAGTATACCACCCTAAGTCTAAGTAACAAAGAACCTAGAATAAAACTTATATTCACAAAATCATATGAACCAACCAACTAGTAGTAGAAAATGACAAAGAAGAAACTTATAGCGCAAGTGACACATATTATAGTAAATTTTGAGAATTTGAATTATTTTGGACTTAAATTTAAGTTTAAGTATCTAAAATTAGATTTTCAGTGACATATTTGTGAAAACTGTCTTAATAAAATTAATAAATTAAGTATTAATAGTATTAATTTGGAATTTGGGCATGCTAAGGAGTAACTTTCCCAGAATTTGTATATGACTTATTATTGACAATACAAGTAACCTTTGGAAACTTAGAAAATAGAGTTATAAGCTACCAAAATTGCCAAAATGTAGAAATGGGTTTTGAAGTAACGAAAATATTTGAGAGTAGTAAAAAGGGAATCACAAAATACAGAAGGAAATTCTAGGTAATAAAGATGAATTCATAATATAAAGAAAACTGAAAAGTTATAAAATGTTTTTGAAATAGGCTGATAGTTCTGTCTGGAAATTGGTTTATTGTCTTTGTGATTGAATGTTGTTTGAAAATTGTGTCTGTCATCCTTATGGTGCTGGTGAATTTATATTCTTCTCATCCTTAAATAGTTTTTACTATAACTACCCATTTCCCACTTTCTATCTAACTACCTGTCATAATTTTCTTAACTTCCATATTCTGGACTTTTTTGTAACTGGTCAACTTCTAGCCTACTTAGCCATGTTCCTATTAACTTTTTTCACCAGATTCTCAAATTTGATAATTTAAACTTCCACAAATTCAATATATTTCTCTCCATGTTCCTGGTTTTTTGTTGCCCACAAATTCTCTAGCTAAACATATATTAAGCTTTCATTTCTAGGTCACTTCTATTTGCGAGCTAAATTACTTTCTAGGTCAAACAAGTTGGATTATTTTAGACTATCAATAATTGCTCGCCACATATGTTTGGATGTATAAAACAAAAATATGGCATAGAAATTCTCCTAGCCTTCTATAAACTAGGTTCAAAACTGAATTTCAAATATAATTGGTGGTTTCAAATAATTCAACAACCAAAAGAAATTTAGAAGGAAGGCCTAATGAAATCATCATAAGGATCTTCCCAAATCATAAACAGTCTTATACAAATGAGCAAAATCAAGCCCAAAGATAACATTAAGATCTTTCACATTTGAAATCCTGACCTCTTCACTCGTTATAGAAGATAGAAGCTATTTTTTGTTTAAATTTCAAACTCTTGCCATTCCCTCAAGACTAAAATGTTTTCATTATAAATTCTTTTCATTACTACTTTATTCTCCATCTCAATTTTCTAGCAGTCTCTATCCACTATTTCGACTTCAATATTTCCTGTTTGCAAATTTTTTTATACTTCCCCATAACTATGGCTTCCACTCGTCATGTATCTTCCTCTTCTTCAATGAACTCTATTAAACTGAATGCCTGGTAGATTCATATATCTCATATTTGATGTATTTTTGCTTGATAAATTATACTTTTATTGTATATTTGATACTTAAGTAACTCCAAGTGTGTTTACAGAGTACAATTGCCTTCACGGACTTAAAGGAGAACAATTCATAAGAAAACATGGAATAAAACGAAGATTGGAAACATAGAAGGGATGTAGGGTCGTGTATATTCTCGTCCACTTCTCCCAAGCCATACAGATTTGTGATTTTTAGAGATTTTGGTTATAAACGGAAATGCATCAGCTTGTGCATTAGTCAAAACCCTAAAATTTACTATGAAAATATTTTCAAAGGAAAATTAAGGGAGCATATTTTTTGAAGATGATTCTAGAAGAAGAGAATTTGCATAAGGGATGATATAGATCCAATAACATGGAACATAAAGAAATCATTGAAAGATCCAACAGAATATAAGATCAAACCTCTACCTTGCAAGAATATTTGATAGAAGAGAAAGGGATAGTTAAAATTATGAACTCTTTACTTTCTATTCGTTTTTCTTCTAGTTTATATTTGATTTTGTTTGACATTATGTGTAGCTAAACTTCATTGGTGTCTAGGTTAGATAAACCCTAGTTTGTGCTACAATATGTTTTAATTCTTTATTTAATACAATTGTTTTGATTGATCTATTACGTTTTGATTATGCGTTTAATATATGTTCTAATAGACCCTGGAATATTAGATCATAATCTGATTTCATACGTAGAGATTAAGAAATCCTAGGTTTGAATAGATTTACTATAATTGAAAGGATTATGAGAAGGCACAAGCCTTTTTGATTATAGTCAAACTTAGCAGAGGGATTCATAAATCGGTAAAGTAATCCTATAAACTTTAACCAAAGTAATTTGGTTGAAAACCTCAGGATTAGTTGTTAGTAGACTCAAGATCAGCTATTAGCATACCATAGGAATCTCCATAGTCCAATAAATCAATAAAAAATTGCATAATAAAAGATCAATCAATTAAGGGTATTTAGGGGGATTCAAAACCTAGATATTAATTTCCAATATCAATAGTTTTTTAAGTGATTGCTTGTTTTTATGTTCAATGATTTTGCTAATTTCATTTTAATTGTTTAAGTTTTCAATTTCTTTATTAAAATCCAAAATTGATCTGTAGGCTAGATAATAGGAAAAAGGTAATTACTAGTAATCAATGTCTTTGTGGGATCAATCTGTATTTGTCAGTATTAACTACAGCTACACTGTGCACTTGCGATTATTATAATAATGCCTAACTTAGAAAAAGTCGACCAATGCCATAAATTTATGTTTCTGTTTCTTATACCCTCTTTAAAAATTCCTTCAATTTGTTTAACTTTACTTCTTTTTGTAGGCTGTAAAGATTGAAATCAGTTTCACCTTTTCCAACCTTCATAAGAATTAGGTAAAGGAATTCCTAAACTTTGAAGATTTTTTTGGCCATTAATTATGACATCTAAATTCTTTTTTTTTCCAACATTGTGGAAATATTTCTCCATTTGTATCATTAACACGATTTGCCTCTCACTGTCAGGATTCCTTCACTTACTGATTCTTTTTATAATCAAACTTTCCTATAAAATTCACTCTATTTCAAGCTCCCGAATCCTTAAAACTATGGCAAAAGATATAGATCGATGGGCTAAGTATGTGGATATGTTGTATCCTTCATATCATTTATCCTAGAAGAGATAAGGCCTTCTGCAGCTAATAGATCTTTACAGGAACTCTTTAGAATATCAACCCATTATTGTATTTGGTATTATGAAATTATAGAGTCCTTTATATAACTCCTTTATTTTTTGTTTTGTTTATGCTTCAATCTTATTCAAAGCTATTTTCTTTTAAACTAAAATGCCTATAATTGGGAAAGATTTCATTTTCTTGGTTGAGTAGATCCCTAGTTTAGACCTTGGTGCTTTTAAGTGTTCCTCTTATAGTTAATAACTAGCTATACTTATTTCAGAAATCCCATTTCTAAAGAAGAATATGTCAAGTTTATTTGGGCCATGTTGAACCGATTTATTTTCTGCCTATTAACAACAAACCAAATTTGGAGTTCATTAGAAAATTTCATCTTATCAACTAAGAGATGAAGTAGCTTTTTAAGGAAAATATTAGTAATAACCATCATCTTGTTAACACTGCTAGGAAGGACCTAAAGAGAATTCAACAAGATCTTTATAACAATCCTCTATCCACTCAGTTACAAGATTTGGAGAGGATTGCCTTGCATAAATTTTCAAAACTTTATTATATGATTTTTCCCTTGTGAAATAGAGATCTTGAATAGAATGGCTAATGACAGCCCCTCTCCTAAAATGACTAAGCAACCTACCTAGCATCCCACGATGGCCCTCCAGTCGATATTTGCTCTAACTGGAAAGTTTCTATATATGGTGTCTGACACCGTTTTCGGAGTCTGACTCAGACTTGCTTTCTCTGATACCATAGCTGTTAGACCCCGCTTTCCGGAGTCTAACTCTTTCATACATGCAGATTTTCTTAATACGTAAGTTATCTTCCAAAGAGTACAACTTGACCGTTATCAGATTTTCTTCTCAAAACTCCCTTCTCTAGTTTCAGTTCAACTCTTAGAATAATCGACTAGTTCACTCCTACCTGTCAACCTGAATTCCTTAATGATCAGCGTGGGTGAGTCCTCAATTACACATATACTTACTTTGGGACTATTAATATAACTTCTCCCAGAAGCATCCAAACTAGGGTTTCTTTGGATAGATGGAAAGAGGACTTCATGAATTACAATTCTCATGAAGACCTTGAAGACCAATTTTGTCTTCTGAAGGGTCGAAAATGGGACAGACGATGTGCGATGAACAGTGACCCAGGTGATAGTGTGAATAGTGTCACAGACGAAGTCTGGGAAACACAGACAATATGTTACAATCATCATAACTTTCTCTAGAAAAATCAGTTCAGAGTATTCTTTATATGGTTGGAAAGAGGATTCCAAGATCTATAACTTCCATGAAGATCTTAAAGGTCAATTCTATCTCCTGAGGGGTCGACAATGGAACAGAAGATACGGGGTGAACAGGAACACAGAAGATGCACCTCAACTCAAATAACTTCCTAACTCCTTCTTATAATCCTTGGCTCATAATCTATCCTCTGTGGTTGACCTTTATCTTA
>JANZXR010000172.1:21649268-21691572 GCA_027575705.1 Erythroxylum echinodendron | reverse complement strand
AGTGTCTATATATATATATATATATATATTATCGCTAGCTATAAACGTATTAGACACTGAGCGTCGAAGCTTATCCCATTATCTTTCCACTCCTCAACTGAAGAAAAAGCATATATATATACACTTAGCAGATCACACTATCCACATTCCAAATTTTAAGAATTCACATGGAAAAGAAAACATTATCACACAAATCAGAACATATGTTTCATTTAATTATCACAAAATACCACTCAATTATACTCCATATCCAACAAATCAAGATGCAATGCGCAAACATAATGACTCGAGAGAATCTTATAAAACAGAATGGCAAAACTGAAGTTTACACCATGAACAGAATGAGTCCATTTTCAGAGCTCATACGCCACAAGCGGGTAGACGGGAGAAGGCTTTAGGTCAACATTCACGTGACGAACAGAATGGTATCTCTCTGGCCCACATAAGTAGATTTTTGATACACACATATTTCATATCATATTCATGCTTTCATGCTTCTTAAATTTTCTGTTTTTCATTAACATCATAGGAACAGAATTCTTGCAAGGCATACATGATATTAAATTCACAGAACATTTTTTCTGCATTCATAGTGATTCAATACAAACATTTATACACATAAAATCAAATAATATAGCCCATTATCACAAAACTATAAATATATTACTCACCTATTTACTTGTAATTACAAGATTAAGTTTATTCTTCTTCTTGCTCTTGATTTCGGTATTCTTGGTTCCCCTCAAACAAATATATTTTTAGCCAATCAACATACATCCATAAACTTTAAGTATCCAAAAATGAGCTTAGACTTCATCTACTCTTGGTTTATCTAACTAGAAGAACTAAGATATAGTTAAAGGTTCATAAAAATCTAAGAACACAAATCTCTTGTTCCTATTCTTTCTCTCTTTATTTTTAGCACATAACTTATCTTCTCTACTTTCTTTTTCTATCGAAATAAGAAGAATAAATAAATGGTTACCTAAAACTCAGCTGAACCTTCTTCTTCCACTTCTTATCTCCTTTTTCTTTCTCTCCTTCTTCTCCTTTCTATGCTTCGGTTCTCCTTCTCTTCTTCTAGGTTCTTCTACGACTTTCTCTCTTTTTCTTTCTTAATATGCACGACTCTCTTCTCTTCTTTTCTTATTAGTTTAAGACCAACTTTTGTCTTTCCAAGCTTACCCTTCCTTATTAATCTAATGCCTTCTACTCCTTAACTTAATTCTAACTCTTTCTTTTAATTCATACAACTGCACAAGATTCATAGTATATCTAATTAAAATTTATAAATTGCTAATTCATAAATTCTAATTATATTCATGCTTTCTAATTTAATGAAATAAATTATAAGAACAATTCGGGGTCCAACACATAAAGTCACAGAACTAGTTCTGCATCGCTTACCAAGACTAGTTAACCACTAGTTATGGAGCTAGTTCCACAACGCTTACCCGTAATAGGTTAACCAGTATAAAATGGTAGTTATAGAGTTGGTTTTATATCGCTTAACTGTAACAATTTTGGCTAGTACTACATATACTTCATACGTGCACAGGGAAACACGAACACTTTACTAACCGACTCATTCTCTCTTTCTTTTCCCACTAATAATTATACACACCCCTCAAATACTGCCATGCACAATCAGAATACTCTGACCGGTATAATAACGCGTATAAAAACTAGCAGTGTACTATAGGCTAAAAATCATCTTTTTTAGTTCCTTAACTTTTGGCATAGAATTTAAACCACTTAGTAAAAAAAAAACTCATACATTTACAAATCATATTATTTTCGAAATCAATTATGGGGGATTTTATATTAATAACTATTAAGCAATTTTTACTCTTATAAAACCCTAAACATTCCGTAAGCATATGGGTCTTAGCATAGTATATGAGGTGTCGATTCCACAAACAATTATTGAACTAATTGAATCCTAATATGTATAAAGCCTAAAAGTGTAATTACAATGAAAATAAAAATGACCAAAAAACTAAGCAATTGAATATGGATAGATTGAAAGTAAAATTGTAAAATTAACATAAAGAAATCAAAATTGAGTGCAACCGATTAACAATTGAAAATTTACATAAGGAAGATTAACCAATTATGAGAGAAGGGGATTTATCATATCATCTAATGCTAACTTAATCACTTTTGAGTTAATTCAGTATAGATCCTAGAAGTTCAAAGGGTGATTACTCTCTCTCAAGTTATAATTATTTAACCTTAAATCATAAACCCTAATTGAATTGCATTATGAAATTTTCAATCTCTCAACCAGTAAACAACCCACACATCCAATTAGATCTTAAGCACTCTAATAGAAAATCAGGTCCTAACGCGAGATCTCTCTTCGTATAAATTACTGATTTGATTGTTTGCATGATCTATTAGATTTTTTAACTCTTATTACCCAATCCAATCATTTTGCTATCAATTCACTCTCTCGATTTATTACCAAAGCATGCAAATACAACAAACAATCATGAAACCCAACTCACTAACATCAAAAATAGTCAAATTAACATTGATTTAAGAACAAATCTGATAAAAGTTTAGAACATCCATAAACCCAATTTCATCATCATCACATCCATCTTATGCATCAAAATGAAAGAAATAATAATATGGAAAGAAAAGTATAACTTGGAGTGGACTAGAATGGCAGCAGTAATAGCAACTCCCTCTTTCTCTATTCTTCCCCCTTCTTCCTTGGCTTCTTTCCAAATGTGGTAAATGGAGGCTTTCCTAGATTTGATCATTCTTTTGTATTTTATAGTCTTAGGCCCAAATGTCTGAAATAACTCTCAAAAAGTTGAGTTCAGAAGCAATCCCCACATCTGTGATCATGCCTGTCAAAATCGTGGCCAATGAGTCACGATCGTGACTTGTCCTGTTGGCTTCTATCATAATCGTGGCGAATGAGTAACAATCTTGGATTTTAGTGGGTTACTTCTATCACAATCGTGACTGGTACGTCACGATTGTGGCCTTCACTCCTCCTCTGAGCTTTCTCCAAATTGTTTCCAGTTTTCTTTATCTGATCTCAAACACTAACAAACTCATGAAAACACCTTAAGCACACAAAATTAAAGCTCAATATCATGCTCTAAACCACATAACACTCAAAAAGCAAACACAATTCTAAACTTAAATATGCACAAATAATCTATATGATAACTAAAAACATACTAAATTACCCACTAAAATGTAATGCAACCTATAACTATCAATAATAATACTAATAAAATTCATAATCATACAATTTAATGCATAATTTAAATTCACATGTCATCAATTCTTTTGCAAAGAATTTATTCATATAAAATAATTAAAATACACTCATTGTTTTATAAATTTATCATCAAGCACACTAACGTGTTCTATGCCTCTCCTTTACCTACACAAATCACATTTCAATTAGGCATTTATTTCTAAATTCAAGAATAAGGCATTAAAATTATATTTTCGGTTTAACTGAATTCGAGATTAGTGTTTAATCGCATAACATATAAACTAATTGTATGTTCACTTTAACTTCTATAAGCTAATCTATTACTCTCCATTTTTAAATCTAACTTTGAAAATTTCTTAAATACTATCTTTTACCTATTCTAACTTATCAAGTTTTTCAAAACATTATGTCACCCAATTAATTCACCATATGTTTGAATATATATTGCTATTAATGCTAACTTTTTTTCATAATAATAACCTTAAAATTTCACACTATAACTATAATCAAACTTCAACAACTCATACCAATAACTACATTTCCTCTTAAGGCCGAATTGCCCTCACCATACACAGATGTATATATATTATCATTTCATTTTCTTCCAATTTTTCAACATGATTCACCTAAGATCTATGCCAAGCATCATCCAAACACATCAAACTAAAAATTATAATTCTTCTCCAACAAGTTTCTAGCTTGGCCAATTTGATACATAACAATAATCCTTCTATTTTTTTAACATATGATATCACAAATACATGTTTTAAAACCTATAACATTATTCATTTAACATAATATCATCCATAACCATTTAATCACAAAAATCCTCAAACCTACGTAAACTTCACCTAATCCAAATTCATCATCTGGGACACCGATCAATTTCATTTTTATTTTCAACACACTAATTAGCTTCCTATATATATGAATTGAAGTCCAAACACATAAAAAGAAATCAAACCAATTTTTAATCAAAAAACCCTAACCTTAACCAATTCTTTCAAGCTTGAACTCTTGGTTCACTTTCTTGCTTTCAACCTTTAAATGCTTCCAAGCTTATTTTCTACTCCATGGCAAGTCAAAAACCACCATTGGTTATAAATAAATCCATCCCACTTAAAAACCCACCAAACTAGTAGCTTAAGCTAGGAAAACTTACCACTTTCTCTTTCAATCTCTTGGGTAATTTAGTAGATTAAGCTAGGAAAACATGCCACTTTTTCTTTCAATCTCTTGGTTAATTGATAAGCACTTAAACTTGATCAAGATTTCTCCAAATCACAATCAAAATCCATTAAAACCAACTGCCCTCTTCTTCCTCTTCTCCTTAGCCAAATTCCACCTTAGTTTCTCTCCTTTTCCTTTTCCTTTTCCTTTTCACTCTCACCGATAACAAACCAAATGAAGCAACTTATGACTAATTTTTCTTTTTACACTCTCCACGAATGCCCTAAACTTTCCATAATTATTCTATGACCCCCATGAACTCTAATAAACAAATCTTATCTCATTTGGTGCATTACATGTGTTATTTTCTCAATGGTCATCTCTAATGACCCATCACCGTGTAATTAATGATTCTTAAAGCTTAAGAAATCCTATAATTGGTCATTAAGTGTAATTCATTAATCCACTGATACCATTTTATACAAAAAGACCAAATTGCCCTATAATGAAATTAATTCACCAACTAACCAAATTAAATTCCAAAAATATTCCACAACCATCTCATCATCAAATTGACCATAAACTACTCTAATTAAGGTCAATACTTATTGATTGGATGTTTTTAAAAAAATTCAAATGGGTTTAAAATCATTAATACCCATTATTTTCCAAAAAGGGCATTTTAATTCTAAACTTTCGAAACTCGGCATTTTAATTCTAAACTTTCGAAACTCATGAAATCCATCTGATGAGACTTTTTTTTCGATCCGTTTTAGTATTATTAGACTCTAATACCTATTTTGTATATTTACAATTTTTCAAGTTTGGGTCCCTAAAAATCAATATTCAAGTAAAAATACTATTCACCTGGATTTACTATTCAGTCGAAAATAGTATTCACAAAAAATAAAATTTTATATTCAAATGAAAGGAAAACTTCAGTGTTTTAAAGTTGAAGAGTGGTGAAAGAAAAACTTCTTATTTCCATATGACTATTATTTTCAGAAGATCTAGAAATAAAATTGTTTCTCTAGAGTGCAACGATCTCAAGTTGGACTCTCAACCTTAATTTCTTAAAGGGGCATTAAATTACTTTTTAGGTTTGATTAATATTCCAACCAATTCTCACTCCAGTAGCTCCCTACTTACAAAAATGTTACAGGGGTCCATTTTTATCCAATAACTTGTTAATATGTGTAAACCTATCTCTTTTTAATAGATTAATGAAATTATGAAATCTCTTCATCCCATCAAGCTCCTGGTCCTATTGGTTTTAATATTAAGTCCTAGCCTTTTACAAGAAATCTTGTTTTAGAAGCTATTTTGGAATTATTTATTAAGGGATCCCTACTTTTAAAGATTAACAAAATTTTCATTAAACTAATTCCCAAAAGTGGTGAGCTTAAGCATTTTTCAGACATTCATCCCATAGCCTATTAAAACTCTATTTATAAGTTGATTTTTAAAATATTAATTCATAGATTAAAAGAGGCCCTTCTACATTGCATTGGTGCTACTCAAGGAGCTTACATTCCTGTAAGCAATATTGTTGACAATATTCTATTACTATAAAAGTTAGTGAAAGCTTATTTATAGAAGAAAGGCAAATCAAATTATTGTATGAAGATTGATCTTAAACAAGCTTATGTTGGTGTGGATTAGGATTCTATAATCAATATCCTTTCTATTATGGAGTTTCCTAATACATTCATTCAGTGGATCAAACAGTGCATCACTTCTCTTTCTTATAACATTCTTATCAACAGTCATCCTGTAAAATCTTTCAAAAGTAGTAAAGGAATTTGTTAAGACGATCCAATTTCTCCTTATCTCTTTTATGTAGTTATGGAAGTTTTCAATAGAGTTCTTAAAAAGGTAATGAAAAGAATTAAGGAGTTCAAATATCACTCCAAATGTAGGAAATTGCAAATTACCAATCTATGTTTTGCTGATGATCTCATTTTGCTCTCTAAAGTGGATTATACATTTGTTTTAGCCCTTATAAAAATTCTCGCCGCCTTTAATAGGATGTCTGGTCTCCAATTTAATTACTCTAAGAGTGGTTTTTTCGTTTTTAAGAGTGCTATCAACCAAGAATCAATACTGAATTCCATTATTGGTTTTAATCAACAATATTTTTAATGATGTATCTTGGCATTCCAATAGCAACTTCAAGGTTAATCACATGAGATTTTAGCAGTTTGATTCATAAGATCAATAATAGGATATCCTCATGGAGCTCTAAAAACTTCTCCATAACTGGTAGAGCTCAGGTTATTGTTTCTATTTTAAACTTCTTCAATTCCTATTAGGTAGCCCATATAGCCTTTCCTACTAACATTATCAAAGCTATTGATAAGATATTTAACAAGTTTTATGGTTTGGTTGTAACAAACTCCAAGTAGGGTTAAGATGAAATGGTGGAATGTTTGTATTCCTAAAGATCATGGAGGCCTCTACATGATCTTAGAACTATGAATACTTTTATTCTTACTAGCAAATTGGGGAGACTTATAATTGATAAGTAGGCTTTAAAGTATAAATGGATTCATAATTACTTCATAAAGAACAAATGTATATGGAACCTGAGTGTGAAAAACTATGCCTCTTAAACTATGAGAACCATCTTCAAGATGAGGAAAAATTCATATATGATTTCATTCATCTCATTGGAAATGGTGAATCAACTGGTTTTTGACAAGATAATTAGATATCAATAAGACCCTTGGAGAAATGGCTATTGGCTCAGCCCTTAGACCACTGATTTAGCAAGGAGCTCCAGTTGCAGAAGCTCTTTTAAAGAAGGAGATTATCAAATGAACAACAATCCCCAATCAATTGAAATCATAAATTGTTCATACAACCGTCAACACTAAAAATGGCATCATTATCTAAAAGCACACTTGCATTGGTATCTTCACCAATCAATCATGAAAAAATGTTCTTCTTAACAATTTGGAAACACTTCCTTAGACTAGAGTTGTTTGGTTTAGTCATCAACAACCTTGAGCTTCCACCATATTGTGGCTAGTAGTGAAAAACAAACTACCAAAGTTTATGAACTTCAAATTTTAGTTTACTCTTTGTAAAAAGGCTAAAGAGAGTACATATTATTTAGTCTTAGCATTTAGTTTTATTGCAAAAATTTAGAAAACAATGATCCAGATATGCTATATTATTGATGCCTAAAATGATTTAAACAATCTCAGTAGTTGGTGTTCTGCCATCAAGCATCTAACAAAACAATTAAATGGTGCTTCTAATTATCATTATCTTCTCTATCCACATCTATTTAGGATGAAAGAAACAATTGCATTTTTTAAGAGAAGTGCCTTAACAAGGAGAAATTATACAATCAACTAATGTTGCACATTAGAAACCAAATAAACAGTTATAAGCATAAATTTCAAGACATGCAGTATCTCATCACCAACTGGAATGTGTAAATTTCTGTTTCATTAAGTGTAGTATGATTTAATTTTTTAAAGTAAGCCTATGGTCACATGTGATTCTCTCACATTGTATTTGTAATTTGCAAGTTTATATGTACTTATATGCTTTTATTGCCTTTTATGGCTTAATTCAATTCATCCTTTCTAAAAAGAATATTTTAGAATTCCCTTTTGTAGAGTGGTAACTTCTAGTAAGTTTTTCTCTTTAGGTTCTGTTTTCTTAGGATTCCTCTATCAGAACTTATGGAGATATCTTTACTATCTAACCTTGTCATGACTTAACTTATGTATGTGGTTTATCCAACTCTCGAATGTTTCTTACTTCTCTAAACTTAGGGAAAAATAAGGCCTACCTTCCTCTAACCTTAGGTTTCTTGATTTTTTAGTCTTTGTTTGTCCACTATTTTTTGTAGCAAACCTCTTAAAGACATCTTTAATGTTCAAATATCTCTGAAGTCTAGGTTTATAAACTAATTGAACCCTTTTGAAGACTTCTCTAAAAGGCCATATTAACTTAGAATTTTAAAATTTCTGAATTATCTTATTGGTTTGTTTATCAAAAAAAATTTCTTACCTATACCAATCTTAGAGTTTTTTTGTTGGTGTCGCTAAATCGCTAAAACTTGGCCCTCCCATTATGGTCTTATGTTTTGAATTATACCTTCCTTATCTTTGGCGTATGCAACTTGGCCTTTTTTTCTGGGAATTCCTCCTAAATTTCATTTTTTGGACTACACAGTGGGAGGCCCTTTTAAGGCAAACACTATCAATGACAAGTCCCGAAGTGCAAAATCTTCATAGTTAATGTTGCTGCTATAGAGGCTTACCACTCTTGGTGGGTAAAAAGCTTAGTACCCCATTCAAATTCTGCCCTTCTTAAAGTTATTCCTCTTTTATTTAAGTATTTTTTGCTCCTTAACATTTATTCCTAACTATTTTAGTTACAAATTTTAGAATCTTATCTTAGATGTTAAGAGTAAAGAAGAAAGTAAGTTTACTTATTAAAAAGAAGTGGCTCCAAAACCTATTCCTAAAAGAAAGGTCAATGAGAAGTCCCCAATGATTTCTAGTTCTAAGAAAGCCAAAAATCCAATTTTAAAAAGTTATGTTGGGAAGTCTACTCATTCTTCCACAAATACTGCGTCTGCTGGCACAGAGTTAGCCGATGCTTATTTCCTAGATATCCTCATTGCTTCTTCTCCGAGAAAAGAATTTTTAGTCCACTCATTCTTCCACAAATTGTTTAAAGAATTCAATATCATAGTGCTTGCAACTAAAGATACCCTTCCTATGGAAGGGACTTCTTCTATAGTCAAAAAGGTTGTTGAGGAAATTATCAAACGTATGAAACTTCCTTTTATTTCTTTTACCTTTCTTTCGATTATAAATTCCATTTTTAATCTCCCTTTTGCAAATGATATAATGTTAGACCTTCCTACTTCTTCATTTCCTTTTCAGTTGGAATATAGAAAATTTAGGAATTCTCCTAAGCTGAAGATCACTGAGGTTACTTTACTACATGTAAAACAATAATTCCTTTATTCTACATACTAATATGCTAGCCATCTGATGAATTCTTTTATGTCTTTGTAGGCAAGAGATGTTTAGGCCATAACAGTAGCTATAAAAGAAGCCTTCAACCTAAGTTTCCTAGATCTTTCTCTTGACATTCCCTTCAGCAATACTCAAAAAATTAATTATGAAGAACTGTCAAGATTCAAAAAATCTTTAAGACTCACCATGTAATAAGAGCTATGATTCTTGACTAAAATTTAATGTAGCTCTTTTTTTAGCATACTATCTTATATTGTTCTATAACTTAGTCGTTTATTATTAGGGTCTTCCTAGAAAAATTGAAGAAAATCTTCGTTTCCTTCAAGAAGTCTTAATATGAATAGGTTATTTACTCCTTAAAATTATTCCTCTTGCACCATAATCAAATGTATTATAATGCAGAGGAGGCTAGAGGCAAAAACCTTCCGAAATAAATTCATGAGATAAAGAACGAGTTTGATTCTTTATAAAATGATATGTTGAGCATGAATGAGCTATCACACTAATTAGAGAGGAGTAAAAAGCTCTCAAATAGGATAAATAATGGCTCAATCAAGAGTTTTATGAGTTCAAATGAAAAAATAAAGAGTTAGGGAAGTTGTTGATGCTATAGAAGGACAAAGTCAGCTTATGGAAATAGTAGGTTTAACAAGCTAAAGAGGACTAAGTTTCATGTATCAAACAAAATACGGTGAAATTCGGTCCTCTGACTTAGATAAACTTTGAACTTTTCTTCCTTGTTTTATTTTGTCAATCTTTGCTTAGATTATAAGGATTTTAAACTTTATTCGTGAATGTTTATTTTGAACTAATGTTATTTGATTTCGAGAATTTCACTCTTATTCCTTTGTCCTTGAATTTTCAAAAAAGGTAGGCATATAAAGCTTCAAATAATTCCCATTCTGTGTTTTTTATTCCAGGTGGTAGGATCAGCTTCTATACCAGATCCCCTTCTTCAAATTCCCACCTATGAATTCTTTTGTTATAGAATTTTGTCACCTTTTCCTTTTGAATAATTATATTATTCAATGCCCAAAGTCGAACTTCATCTATGTCCCCTAATTCCATTAACACTTCTTCTGAATGCTCAGATATTGCTAAAGTGTTTTGATTAGCCACTCTCAAAGATGGAATCACCCTTTCCATAAGAAGAACACCACCATGTCTATAAGTCGAATTAAATGGGCTAGTCCACATAGCAGTACGTTTAGAATTACAATAAGCCCATAAGGTCCTAGATAGAATTCTACGCCATCCTCTAGGATTTTCCTCTAACATTTTTTCAAGATTTCAATAATTATTTTATTTGATGCTTCAGTTTAACTATTAGCCTGAGCATAATATAGAGTTAAATTTAACAAAAATTTCCCATAATCTTTAGTAAAATCCTTGACTTCTTAGCCCATAAATATGGTTCGCTAATAGCTTATTATTGATTGACGAATTCCAAATTGATGAATAATTTGTTCCTTAATGAATTTAACTATATAAATTTGATTAATTTTCTTCAAAGGCTGAGTTACCACCCATTTTGTAAAATAATCTGTGACGAATTTACTGAAACTATAGCCTTTTGAAGATAGTGGATATATCTTCCCAATAAGATCAACGACCTAGCTTCTAAATGACCACAGTTTGATGTAACTCAAAAGTTGGAATTTAGTGAATTCTTCCATATTTTTTACATAATCTATAGCCTTTGGCATAACATATACAACCTCTTAAAATTGATGGATAATAGTCACTCTGTCGTCATATGAGCTATCTCATCTTTCTTTTAGACTAATGCTCTCTATATACCACCTCATAAACTTATCACATCACTGTTAATGCCTTAGGCATCTCAAAAGAAGTCCCATCATTATCTTGACAAAATAAGACTCTTTTGATTAATGCAACATTGAATGATCATTTTTTGAGATTCAGAGGCACTTTCTCGCTAGGATTTTTAAAAAAAATCTTTGATCTCTACTCTCCAATTCTGGGTGACTTCTTTATTAATATTAAAAACTTCTAAGAAAATTTCGATTTTGTAAATACATAAGTAGGACCTTCATTGCACAACAATACACTCTTCAGACATTTTCAACCTATATGTTTTTTATGATAGCTCATTTGCCTCCTAATTTTTAACTTGTGGAATATATTAAAATTTTATTTCATCACGGAATTCTAGCAATTAGACAATGACAATGTAATAAAGTGACAAAGTCAAACTCATGCATTTATATTCCCCTGCCACTTTGTGCAACACTAGCTTATAATTCTTTTGATGAGAACTTATTTGTCTCCAAGATTAACTAGAAGTTCTAGTCCAATTATCAAGCCTTTATATTTTCCTTATTATTGGTACATGGGAAGCTTATTTTAAGGGAGAGAAGAGCTTTTATCTCATTTATTGCGATTATGACTACCATAACATTGACTGACTTTTTTGTACCAAAATTGTCAAATTTCAATTCCCATGGCTTTCTCACATTTGAGAACTAAATATCCCATTTCCTCTCGTTACATCAATTGTGGGATAGCTTGCTAAGAAGTCAATTAGCACCTAATCTTTTATGATTTTTTGATGGTAAAATATCACGTTGAAGTTTATCAGGGTACATTCTTCTTTTTTTTTGGCATGAGAATTTTGCTCAAATAATAAATAGCTTGTTTATAGCCTGCCTTATTAAACAACAACAACAACAATAACAATAACAATAACAATAATTATCCAATGAAAGTCTCATTAATACGTAGGGTCTGGGAAGATCTAATAGTATGCAACTTTATCCCTAATTGGTACAGAGGTTAGTTCTGATATATCCACATAAAGAAAGAAAAATAAATAAATATGCATCTACATATTGAAATAATATAACAATAAAAAATAAAAATAAAATAGATATAAAAGATAATTGTAATAAAATATAAATATAAATATAAGTAAAAATAAATAATAGAATAAAAATAAAACAAGGTAAAGAGTAAAAATAAAAGATAAAAAGTAAATAAATACACAAAAAAAGAAGACAAGTAAATAAATAAATCAAACAAGTTATTAAAAGAAATTATTTATGCTAAGTAAGGAAATGTTTAGGCTGCCTTATTACTCTAAGCTAATAAACATCTGCTAAATTCTTTCGTAGTAAAAATATACGACTTTAACGAAATTCGTTTTTTAGGGGGCATTACTACTAGGGGTTTGGTTGGGTACTCTTTGATACTACCAAATGTCCTTTGAAGCTTTTCCTTCCAACGTAACTCTTTGAAATTCTTCAAACCCAATAAGTTGAAAATTTCTTTTATTTTTCCTATCATATTGCGTAGTTCACCTGGCCTAGAAATCTCTAAAGTTTGATCTTATTATGGGCCAATTTCACTTCAAGGATAGATTTTTTATTTTTATTTAGCTTAATTTGTTTATTATAAGGCAAATGGGTCACTTTTAATTCTGACCTTTTCACAAATCCACAAGTTTAACCCAAACATTTCAGAATGAACAATTATCAAATATTTGGGATGTTAAAATTGGATCTTATTATTACAGAAAATTTAACTTCGTCTATTAAGTGTCTGATTAACGCTGACCTGAATTTTTTTATTTTTTTAGGTCCCATTGTTCCACGTTATTGCTGATGACATGAAACAATGGGACCCAATAATGGCGTGGAATAATGTGACCCAGCAATGACGTGGCAAGGTGAGGCTTACTTATTTTAAAAATATAAATATTTTATTTTATTATTAAGTATGAGAGCCACCCTTTTAATTAAATATTTTTATCTGTGTCAGGTTAAGTTAGCGTCCTGTTATGAGAACCGTGGCTTTAAAATCAGTTCACTCAGGTCAAACCTCGCAGCTTCAAGTCCTGTGTACGCATCCTCAAAAACAATTTCTTCTTTTCCTTTTCTTTTTTCCCCTCCTTTTCTTGATCTGCCGTTTTGTTCTAGTTTCTTCACCAAGTTTATGAGCCTGAGGAGAGAGAGTGCAAAGTCGATGGTAAGGGACCTGCCTTCCAGGATGTCGAGGATAAAAGTAGTTGGTGATATTCTGAGAGAAGAAGAGAGAGCTTCTCTTATTCAGGACGCGTGTCAGAACTTTGACGATGAGGATCATTTCGAGTTCTTCTTAAACTTCGAATATATGTTCTCTCTCTCCTTGCTATTTGTTTGACATGTTTTCTTCCTCTTCTTTTTGTGGTCTTTCGATTTCAATCCATTACTCGATTTGAGATCAATTAGGAGAAATTACATCTTGTGTTCTCGCTTTTCCTCTTATGAGACTTTGATTTAACCTTTTGATAAATTAACTTAGTCAGAGCCAGCAGTGAAGATGTTATTGTGTTAGATGATTACGGATGTTTCAAGTTAATCTATGGTTGATTGCAAGTATACTTGAAACTTCAAGGACAAGTGAGAGCAAGGATAAGTAGTGCAGCGAAAAACTCATCTGCATTTCTTAAAGCTGCAACCACTACATTGCTTCATAACATCAGTGAATCTGAGAAGGCATCTTATGTAGCCCACATCAACAACTACCTTGCAGAAGATGATTTCTTAAAGAGATACCTCCCTATTGATCCTTCAATAAATGATCTCTTTGAAATTGCAAAGGGCGGTGTCCTCCTTTGGTATTATTTTTTACTCTTCTTTTTAACATTGTCCCTCTTTTATTTTTCTAATTGTCACTGTTAGGTGGAAATTTTAAATGTATATTTTCTTTTGGTGCAACAAACTAATTAATGTAGCAGTTCTCGGTACAAGTGATGAAAGGACTATCAATACAAACCATGGGAAAGATATGAAAACCATACACTTTGTTTCAATTCTCACAAGGTTATTGGATGTACTGTAGTAAATATTAGACTTATGAATTGGTTAAAGGAAGGGTATGTGGTATACGTAGGCCTTGTTAGATAATAAACTTGAATTATGATTGTTAGAGTCCTAGTTAGAGCTTTTAGTTAGCTTCAGTGTTTAAGTTAAATAGTAGTAATTTAGTTTATCAAAAATTAGTTTTATAAGCCTATATTTATATGGGTATATTTCATAGATAGTATTTGACCTCTGAATAAAGAAGTTTGTTTACCACTACACCTCTGTTTTTGTTTGCCTCGTTTGTATTTTTTTGCCCAGCAAAGTGGTATCAGAGCCAAAAATCAATGCTCCACCTTCCATCTCTTTGAGACGTTTTATCAAATACTTATCGTGCAAAATACTAAAACTAACAACAACTAGAATAATAGGCATAGATAGCAGAAGAAGAAGACAAGTCGTAGAGAGTTAGAGATCGTGAGTGGAGAAAAGAGAGACAAACATAGCACACAGTGGCCCACGAACAGACATAGCAAACAGTCGCACATCCCATCGCCCAGCACTACATAGGCACAATTCACCTTTGTTCTTCACAGTCAACAGTCGCACATCCTATCTTCCAACCCTAGACAGATGCACACATCCTATCTCCTCAGTTCCTCCATCGTGGTTCTCTATTGTCCACGATCGTCCTCTGTCATCCCAAACGCAAGGTGTTCTATAGCTTTCCTAAAATTTTTGTTTCCAGAAGTTATATTTTAAAGGTGTTCTACAGTAAAAACTAAGATGAATGGAATGCTACTGTTTCAATTTCCGAAACTTACCAAGGAGAATTATGATAACTGGTGTATCAGAATAAAAGCATTGGTAAGATCACAAGATGTGTGGGATATTGTAGAAAAAGACTACAATCATCCGAAATGTGAAGAAGCGTTAACGATAACTCAAAAGGAAGCCCTAAAGAAAGCTAGAAAGAAGGATCAGCAAGCGCTCACTTTTATTCATATATGCTTAGATGAAAATATGTTCTAAAAGGTGTCTACTGCAACTGCAGCAAAAGAAGCGTGTGAGATTTTACAGAATTGTTTTAAAAGAAAAGAAAAAGTAATTAAAGTACACCTGCAGAGTTTGAGATGTGACGATGAAAATCTCAAGATAAAGGATTCTGAATCTATAAAAGAAGATTTTGGCTGAATCTTAACTATCGTGAATCAATTAAAGAGAGATGGAGAGTCGATAGAAGACGTTCGAATGATTGAAAAAAATTCTTCAGTCGCTAATTTCAAATTTTGATTATATTGTGACTGTTATTGAAGAGTCGAAGGGTTTGGAATTGATGTATAAATCACCTTTTGAGTTCGTTACAAGCCTATAAAGAGAGGTTGAAGAAAAGAGAAGAACCGAATGCCCAAGTGTTGCAAGCGAAGTTGAATTTAAATGAAAAAGAAGACAATCAACATTAAGGACGTAGTAGAGGACGAGGAGGTAGAGGTCGTGGGCAAGAATGGAATCGTAGAAATCGTGGAAGAGACAGAGGAGGCAGAAATAATTCAAATGACAACGAAGAGTTAGATTTTTAGCAACAATATCCCAGAAGACGTGGTAGAGGTGGATCGTTTCAACGAGTTCGTGGTCAAAGATCCAATATA
The DNA here is from genome assembly GCA_027575705.1 of Erythroxylum echinodendron. NCBI lineage: Eukaryota > Viridiplantae > Streptophyta > Magnoliopsida > Malpighiales > Erythroxylaceae > Erythroxylum > Erythroxylum echinodendron. The sequence goes on along the minus strand of JANZXR010000172.1, from coordinate 21,675,701 downwards.
TAATGTTACAATTGTGAAAATTTTGGTCACCATGTAGCGGAATGTAGATGGAATTCAAATGAAGAAGAAAACGCAAATTGTGTTGAGGTTGAAGAAGAAGATGACGAAGCATCTATCTTGTTATTAACGTGCAATGGTGACAAAAAAAGGAATGAGGAGTCTTGGTATCTTGACTCAAGAGCTAGCAATCATATGAATGGTAATAAAGATTTATTTTATAATCTTGATGAATCTGTTAAAGGCAATATTTCTTTTGGTGATACAACTAAAATTCCAATCAAAGGTAAAGGAGAAATTTTGATTAAATTGAAGAATTGAGATTATCAGTTTATATCTCATGTTTATTATGTTCCTACTTTGAAAACAAATCTATGAGTATTGGACAGCTTTTGGAGAAAGGCTATGAAATAGATGTGAGAAAGAGTAGATTGGTCATGCGAAATGGAAAAGGAAGATTGATTGCAAAAATGCCAATGTCGAAGAACAAAATGTTCATACTGAAGATCAATAAAGATAGTACCATATGTTTAAAAGCTACTACGAATAATTCGTCATGATTATGGCACTTAGGCTGGGCCACTTGAATTTCGGTGGATTGGAGCTATTGTATAAGAGAATGATAGTCCATAGTTTACCTTTTATAAGTCATTCTGATCAAATTTATGAAGGTTGTATGTATGGTAAACAGTCTAGGAGGAGCTTTCCAACGGAGTCTTTATCTCAAGCTACATAACCGCGCTAATTGGTGTACACTGATATATGTGGTCCTATTGCTCCAAGCTCATATTGAAAGAGCAGGTACTTTTTATTGTTTATTGATGATTATACTCACAAGACGTGTTTATTTTTTGAAGGAACATTTTGAAGCATTTGAAGTGTTTAAGAAATTTAAAGCTCGAGTTGAGAATGAAAGTGGTTATCTAATTACAGCAATTCGGACTGATCGAGGAGGTAAATTCACGTTGAATAAATTTAATCAATTCTGTGAGTATCTTGGTATTTGACATTCTTTAACGGTTCCTAGATTACATTAGCAAAATGGAGTTATGGAGCGTAAAAATGGAACTATTCTTAACATGGCTCGTAGTATGCTAAAAAGTAAGAGGATGCCAAAAGAGTTTTGGGCTGAAGCAGTAGCATGTGCGGTGTATTTGAATAATCGTAGTCCCACAAAGAGTCTAATGCAAATGACTCCACAAAAAGCGTGGAGTGGAAGGAGGCCAAGTATTTCGCACTTAAGAGTATTTGGAAGCATTGGTTATGTGCATGTTCCTGATGAAATAAGAAGTAAATTGGATGATAAGAGTCAGAAGTTCATATTTATTATCTATGCTGAAAATTAAAAAGGGTATAAATATTACGATCTTCATAATGGAAAAATAATCATTAGTAGAGATGTTGAGTTTGATGAAAAAGGGTCATGGGAGTGGAATGTACCGCATGATGAAAATTATGACTTTCTGCCTTTGTTTGATAAATTTTTTGATGTAGATAAGCCCCATAATCAAATTGTTACAAATGCTACATCACAAACTCTTCCACGTGAAGTTCAAACAACTCAAACAATTATGTCTCCACAAAGCTCCTCTGAGAGGCCACATCGTATGCAAAGTTTAGAAGAAATATATGAAGTAACAGAAGAAATCAATTATTCTACTCTGCTTTGTTTGTTAGCAAATACGGAACCAATGACGTTTAAAGAAGCTGTCAAAGACGAAAGATGGAGATTTGCTACGGATGAAAAGATAAAAGCAATTAAAAAGAATGATACTTGGCAATTGATAGATCTTCCAAAAGGGAAGCAGCTTGTAGCAATAAAGTGGATTTATAAAGTGAAGAAAATTTAAAAAGGAGAAGTAAAGAAGTACAAAGCTCGACTTCTTATAAAAGGATTCACTCAAAAAGGAGACTGTTCGACTAATTATTTCATTAGCAGCTCAACAGAGATGGAAGATTTATCAGATGTATGTAAAATCAGCCTTCTTGAATAAAACTTTAAAAGAAGAGGTTTATGTGGAACAACCATTGGGTTACATCGTTGAAGGACAAGAAGACAAGTTATTGAAGTTGAATAAAGTCTTATATCACCTTAAACAAGCTCCAAGGGCTTAGTATACCTATATTGATGATTATTTTCAGAAGGATGGTTTCTCAAATGTCCGTATGAGCATGCCTTATATGTCAAGGAGAATAAGAATGGAGAAACTATGTATGTTTGTTTATATGTTGATGATTTGATCTTTACAGGTAGTAAGCCTATGATGTTTGAAGAATTTCAGAAGAAAATGACTGAAGAATTTAAGATGACTGATTTGGGGCTTATGACTGATTATCTTGGAATTGAAGTGAAGCAAAGTGAAGATGGGATTTTTCTCTCACAAAAAACTTATGCTGCAACGATTTTAAAGGAGTTCAAAATGGATAGAATCAATTCAGTTTCTATGCCAATGGAATGTGGACAAGTTTTCTAAGTTCGATAATGTAGAAAAGGTAAACCTAACTTTATTTAGAAGACTGGTTGGAAGATTGCAATTTTTAACTTATACAAGATCAGATGTATATCTTGTATGGAGTTGGTTTCATTAGTCGTTATATGGAAGTTCCAACTTTGACGCACATGAAAGCAGCAAAGAGAATTCTTCGATATGTTAAAGGAATACTAAAATATGGCTTATTGTATACTGCTGTAAATAATTTTAGATTATCTGCATTCAATGACAGTGATTGGGGAGGAGATATGGACGATCGAAAAAGTATAAGTGATTTTGTTTTCTTTATGGGTCTTACCGTGTTTGCTTGGAGTTCTAAGAAATAACCGATTGTTACTCTTTCAACTTATGAAGCTGAGTATGTTGCAGTTGCTTCCTGTGTTTGTCATACTATTTGGTTGAGGAAGTTATTGAAAGAGCTTAAATTTGAACAAGATAAAGCTACGGATATTTTTGTTGATAATAAGTCTACTATTGCTTTGGGAAAGAATCCAGTTTTTTATGATAGAAGTAAACATATAAACACCAAGTACCATTTTATAAGAGAATTCATTGGAAGCAAAGAGATTCAATTGAAGCATGTGATGTTTAAAGATCAAGTTGTCGATATGTTTACCAAAGCTTTAAAATGTGAAGATTTCTGCAGAATGAGAGCTGGTCTTGGAGTTATTAAAGGTTAAATTACAAGTTTAACAGAGGGTGATAGATAATAAACTTGAATTATGATTGTTAGAGTCCTAGTTAGAGTTATTAGTTAGAGTCATTATTTAAGCTAAATAATAATACTTTAGTTTATCAAAAATTGATTTTGTAAGCCTATTTTCATATGGGCATATTTTATAGATAGTATTTGACCTCTTGATAAATAAGTTTGTTTACTACTATACCTTTGTTTTAGTTTGCCTCGTTTATATTTTTCTGCCTAATAGGCCTTTCTTTCTATATATGAAATCATCCATTGCTTTCAATAATATTCATGTCTTTTTCGTTTCATCAGTATATGGCTAGGTAGTCTTGTTATATTCAAACTAATCTTTGCTATTCTTTTTAGCATATCTCTGGTAGCTGATGAAATATAACATTCTCTAACTTTTAAAGAACTTGAGATTTCATTCCCATGGAAAGGAAATTACCGATGCTGATATTTTACAATGGGCTAATAGCAAAGTGAACAACTCTGGAAGTCAAAGTCGTATGAAAACTTTCAAGATAAAACTTATGGCTAACTCAATTATATGATGCAGCTAAGGCTAATTTTGTTGGAAAATTGGGTCGAGATCTAATCCCGATCGCAGCGGAATAATTGCAAAACTTTTTTGCAATATTTGATTTCCTGAAAACCAAGATCTTTTTAATTATATAAAATGATTAACACAAATCATAATAAAGAGGAAACTTAATTCATACCTTATTCCGAAGCTTGATCTTAATCTTATCTTATCCCTCGAACTGTTCCTGAAATCGATCCTTCTCAACCACCGTAGCCGTACAAATGTTCGGCCTCTAACGGTATCCATATAATAGGTTGAGAGAACTCTGTAACTCTTACAGAGAGGGTTAAGCATGAAATACTAGCTCCATAAAGCTTAAGCCTATTTCTAATAAACTTTGGACGTTTTAGTAATTTAATTGAAATTAAATTCTAATTTCAATTAAAATTTAATTAAAATTATAAATAATTCTAATTAAATACCTATTATGCCCATATAAGATTCAATATCTCATATTGATCCGTATTTATTAAATATCTTATATTTAATTATAAAGTTCCTCCAATTTTACAATCAAGTCCAACTTGATTAAATTAACTTTGCTCTCTTCAACCCATTCTATATGTGAGACTCATTAGGTTCTCAAATATGTTAGCAATGATTATAAATTCTAATTCTTATTCATAATTAGAATTAGATAAATTAAAACTCCTTTTAATTTATCTTTAATTATCTAATTAAATAATTTATAATCATAAATCAAGATTGACATCTAGTAACGCATCATGACCACCCAAATATTTAGGAATGTCAAAGTAGTTCTGACTAACCTTTCTGTGCGTGATTTTTTCATATAATTCAATCATTTCATTAACTAAAGTTCCAATTAGACATAAAGCATGGAATTAATGTCTACTCTATTTTGAGTCCAATATATTAGTTCTCTGTCATTAGCTATTGATTCAATTAATAATATTTGTAAACTATTTACCAATTTCATTCTACCTTGGCCAAGGATTTCCCGAATCAATATTAATCGAGAACAATGGAACGTTCTCCCTAATTACTTTAAGGTGATGAATCATATCTTGATCACTCAACTATCTCCATATAGTTCATGCTACATCTAATGACTACCGATTAAACAACCCATGATTAAATAGGTCATAGATAGTATCAAAATGTAGCAATCCCTATACAAGATAACTTTGGTGATCTCAAGTCAAGGATCACTTATACAATCATCACAACAAGAATTCAATAGACATACAAGTAATGTTTCAAATGGATTTCTCATATCGGGTCTATTCAGTGAACTTGTTCTCTAACAAGCACCCACACGTTTGTCTAAATATCTCTATACTTTAGCCTATGAGATCGACTACTTCCTTCATAAGGAAAAACACAACCTATGCTAATCTTTTTACGTTATATTAATGTCCAATCTTAATAGAACAATGACTAGGAACATTTAGGAACAATACACAAATGCAATATGAATCTTATAATTATAATCTCATTATAATTTCATTTGTAATGTACAATTATTCTATGGATTTTATCTTATACATCTAAACATATATAAGATAAATAATGCCTTTAAATAATTTTTCACTAAACTATAATCAAAGCGATTAGTTGTAAGGCATAAACCAACAAATTTGACTTTAGTTTTTTCAGGCTTAGACGATGCTTTCTGAGAAGGTTTTGTACAAATGAAACGTTAGAAAAATGCTTATAGTTAACAAAGTCGCATTGTTTATGAAATGTATTGATTGAGTTTGAGATGATGATTTATCCTAAAGCTGCAAATTAGTTTGTCCAATAAGATAAGAGCAGTAATATGAGCTAATAATTGGGAAATTTATTTAATTCTTCCTGATAAACTTTATTTTATCAAGGACGGTAAACAAAAATGAAAGTTGATGATAATGGATGTTCTTAGTGATTTCCTATTGGAACTTTACAAGATAAAAGATTGCCAAATGGAATTTTTTCCCTTAAGTTGCTTAACATTGTTCAGCCCAGAGCAATAAATTGGAGTCTTGTCACTAAAGGAGTGACTAGTATGCCTTTTCTAAATTTTGTGCAAAATTTTATGTTCCGAAAGTTACTTCTACCTAACATATATGTGTTTGCCAACTTGGAATCAACGTAGATGAACAGAAAAATGAATGCATCTTACACCATCAGTATTGCGAGGAAGTTGGGATGTTCAATATTTTTACTTCCTCAAGACATAACTGAGGTGCTTAAAAAGTTGCGAGTACAGTTATTTACTTTCTAGACAATATTGACACAGCAATGCCTTTATCAACAAAATAAGCTCTTTTATGATGTCATATCTCAGCGACCTACTGAAACATCAAAGGGGTTGCCATTTAAAGAGCAAATATCACATAATGGTGTAACATTGCTCTCTAAAGCAAATAACCTTACCCATTTGCAACTAGGTTCACCTTAGATAATAGAGTTTCTAAATAGAATCAAAGAGAAGAGCATATTGCGACAAAGCTCCCTTTCATCTGATACCTCTAGCCCAGGTATTGGGTTTACCAGGGAGATACCTAAAAAACTATAAAATACCGCTAAACCATTAAAGGAGACACAAAGGTCAAAGCGTTGCATTCTAAATGTAGTAAAGGAGAAGTTTAGGGTTTTAGATGGGCGAAAAAAGCAAAACACAGAAGGGAGGAGGGGGTTATGCATGGGTGAAAACAAAGGGACGTAGAGGGGAGTGGTTTGCATATATGAGGTGTTATGGGTTTTACATGGGAGGAAAAAAAACCTTCCATTAAAAGCCCTAACTATTGCATTCTAAATGCATTAAAGGAAAAGTTAGGGTTTCTGGTGGGTAAGAAAAAGGAACACAGAAGAACAAAGGGAAGTTGGGGGCGAGGGGGGGTGGGGTGTTTGCATAGCAGCCAACAAAAGAGACTTTGAAGGAGAGAGAGGAGTGTGTGCGGATGTGAGGAGTGAAAGTGTGAGGGGTTGCAGCTGAAAAAAAAGAAAGGCGGAAGAGGGAGAAGAAGAGTGAAGGATGAAAGAAAAGGTGTGAGGTTATGGTTTGGCATAGGCAAGAAAGAGAAGAGAGAGAATATGAGAAGGGAGGAATGGAACTGTGAGGGTTTGAGGGTTTTACATAGGTGGAAAATAATAAAAACACAGAAGGGGGAGAGGGGTTTGAGTTTTAGGTATGGCATAGAGAAGAGAGGGAAGAGAGAGAAGATGGTGGAAAAATGCACATGAGTTTAGGGTTTTGGAGAAAAAAGAGAATAGAGATGGGAGAGGGAGGAGTGGGAGGTGAAGCTTTGGTAGGGGAGAAAAGAAAAAACACAAAGCGGGAGTGGGGGGTTTGAAATTTAGAGTTTTTTTAATACCAGGGAGGCAACGGTTCAAGGAAGATATAGTAGCAAAAGAAACAAAAGTAGTCTGAATATTATGATTAATTTAGGAAGTATTGTTTTGCCCTAGCCAGTTAGATTGCCAAACAGATCTCTAGCGTATACAAATGAGTTTCTGACCAAAGACTAATTCTAGGTGATGCATTGGACACTCGATCGGGGACTTCAATCTCTTAATGCTTCGCACAGAATAGAAATATTAGTTGAGGTCTTCAATTTTGACGAGCTGATCATTTCATTTACATTTTATATACACAAGTTAAAACTTCTTTTTCCCTATGTAATGCAAAAGAGGTTTTTTTTTAAGAATTTAAAAACTTCATTAAGGAGAAAAGAAGTTTAGTTTATAGCTATGGAGAGGGACTCTCTTATAAGATAAAATAACAAAGTTAAACATTACAAACTCTGAAGAACAAAACGACAACGTTAAAACCAAACTGGGAGAGGTTGTGCTACAACGTATCAATAATTAGGGTAAACCTCTCCCCACCTTTCTCGAATCTTCAGTCAATTACTCAATTGGGGTGGAAAACTCTGGAGTCTACAATAAGATCATGGCGGTGTGATGGCTCTTTATCCTTCTCTAGGCTCGAAGAGATTTCTCATCTCAGGTAGAGATAAGATTCTATAGATTTATGTCAATCTCCAAAGAGTAACAAGCTTCATTTTTAATATCAAGAGTCTAGAGGGGGAGGCAGTAGATCTAGAGGAGGTACACCAAGATGCTCTCGAATATCAACATGTGAGTCAGATTCCCTCTAATCTTCATTTCCCTCTTTCTTTCTTGAGTTGGTTATTTCAAAAATCTACTTGAGTTGCTTAGGAAATAGCAATGTATGGGCAGCACTATTTTCTTTACTGTATCTTACATAGAGTGAACCCACTAATGGAAGTTTATGATCTATGACTAAATATTGAGGACTATATTCTCCAAGAGAGAGCCAGTTCTCTGCTATAATGTTGTCCCAACTGGTTTATAATCAGTTATTCCCTAATATTAGCAGTAAAGAGTTCTATAAGAGGGAGTAAGTTGTTAGATCTCCCTTTAAACCTTCGATTGTTTCTCTCTTTCCAAATTGCTTGAAGAAAATTTGCAACTGAGACCATAAATATTTCCCTATTATATTTAGAGATATGCAGTTGAGATATCTCTGGTGAGATATCTGTGAGATTACAATGACTAGTTCTAAGGGCACATCGACTAGATATTCTAATCCACAAACCACACTCAAAGAAGAGATGATCCTTAGTCTTCTCCTCTAGCTTGCAAAGAATACAATGCTTATAAGAGAATAGGAATTTCATTCTATCCATACTACTAAGCCTATTCAACATATCTAACCAAAGGAAAAAGCTGGCATTTGGTTTGAGAGCTTTGCTCAAATCAGGGAACACCACCCTATTCTTGTAATTGCCCCATTCATCAGCTTTTTAGCTTTCCAATTAGTGATTTCTGATAAAGAAATCTTATCCCATAAGTATATATCATTCTCCCCGAGGCTTCTGTATTGAGGAATGGGCAAAATGGTTCTTACGATGAAAGCAACCAATTGTCATTTCTAATTATCTCGTGAAGCTTAGCTCTCTTAAAGAACCTTCCCAACAATGATCTTGCCAATTGATTATGAATTAAAGCCCTTTGACTAGTCCAGTTATCATACCAAAGAAAGATTTTATCTTCTGCCCCAATTTGACATGTAATATGCTGCTGAACTTCTTCCCTCAACCTGAGGATTTGATTGAAAAACTAAGAGTAACTGTCTTTAATTATTAAAGCCCAAAAACTCACCCTTTAATATGTTGATGTAAATCCATTTGATCCACAATGATTGTTTTTCACTTAGAATTCCCTAAATTCTCTTGGTGATCAGAAATATGTTCCTCCAAACCTAACCCACCTGCCTCTTTCGATTAACAAATATTCTTCCAAATCACTTTTAAAATTCCTATCTTACCTTTTCTTTTACCCCATAGAAATTGCTTCATCAGTTTTTTCACAGTTTTAATGTCCTTTGGAGAGGAAGATGTAAGAGCACCAGTAAATTTGCATTGACATAATTACTAACTTCAAAAGCTGAAGTTTACCTTTATAGGACAGGGTTCTATTAGTCCAAGACCCCGATCTTTTCTGAATTTTTTTTATTAAAGTAAGACATTCTCGAAATATTAGTCTCTTGGAAGAAATAGAAATGCCCAAATACAGAAGAGGAGAGTCTTTCTTTTTCATGCCAGTTACTTGTGACAAAGAATTTGAGAGGTGAGTAGCACTTTTGAATAGTAAGAAGTAGTTTTTGTGAAAATTGATACTCAATCTATACAGCTCCTTAAAACTATGGAGAGTACTCATCCGTAGAGAAACTGAAGGAGAATGTTCCCTACTTAGGAGAATAAGATCATCTTCAAAACATAAGCTAGTTAGTGAAAGCTTCTTACATTTAGAATGGTATCTGAAGTTAAAGTAAGTTGAAGTGTTATGTTTTAGCATAAGGGTGAGAACCTCCATGCAAATAAGCAATAGGTGAGGAGAAAGAGGGTTCCCTTAACTAAGTCCTTTTTTTTCCTTTAAACGTCTCTTTGGGGCTTCCATTAATCAATATTCCATATGAGGCTGTGGTAATGCATTTTTGAATCCATTTGATAAACTTATAGGGAAATTTCATAACCTCTATAGTCTATAGCAAGAATCTCCAGTTAACACTATCAAAAGCTTTTGCAGATCCACTTTAATAGTGCAATTTTGAGGGCTTCTTCTTCGAGTATACCCTTTCAAAAACTCCTACAATAAAAGGATATTATCCCGAGTATATCTACTACTCATAAAAGCACCTTGATTCTTAACCTATAAGTAAGTGAAGAACATCTTTCAGCCTATTTGTCACAATCTTGGCGATGATCTTATCGAGGAAATTAATACATGATATAGGTCTGAAATCACTCCAAGTTGCTGGGTTAGAACTCTTAGGGACCAAACATAGAAAGGTCTTATTAATCTCCTTAAGTAAGATGTCATTTTGGAAAAACTCCCATACAACATCTTTAAAAAATCTCCCTATATTACCCTAAGTTTTTTGAAAGAAAAAACCATTCAAGCCATTTGGACTCGGGGCTTTAGATTCATTCATATTAAAAACTACCTTCTCTATTTCCTGATCTGTGACAAGTCTAATTAGTAAAGACGCTTCATGTTTAGGAATCTTGGCTGTAACAAATTACCTAAGATCCACTCCATTACCCGCATAACGACCTTCTATGCCTAAGAGATTTTGATAAATATTCCTAGCTTCCTTAGCAATTTCAACTTGCCCAAATAAAGTTTCCCCAGATTCAGATTTTATGAAGGTGATTATGTTGACATTTCTTCTAGTAGTCACTAAATTAAAGAAACATTTTGAACATCTAACCTCATCCTTAATCCAATTAATTTTGGCCCTCTGCTTCAATAAAGAATAATGATTATCCACTATTTACAAGTAGGTCTTAAGGTCTTCCCTCTTGGCTATAGCTAGAGTGCAATCAGTTGAGCTAGTTTCCAAAGATTTTTGAATTAATGAGAGCTTGCTTCTTGCTTTCTCTATCTCCTTTGTGGAATTTTTTCCTCTCCTTAAATTTAACATCTTCAATTCCTGTTTAATAGCCTTGAGCTTTTGCAAACAAATAAACTACTTAGTGCCATAGATCTCATACTCCAATCCCTCAGTAATTATTTCTTGAAAGCCCTCCACAATAACCAAAAAATTGTTAAATTTGAAAGGGTGATGAATTCTAATCATTTTAAACAAATTATCCACCTTGATAGGGGTATGATTAGAAATTCTTGGGTCTAAGAAATTGGTTGAACTCTCTGAAAAAGTAGTTAACCAATCCACATTCACTATATCTCTATCTAGTTTTTTTCGAATGAATAAGTGAACCTATGACGTTCGGATTTTAAATTTGTTAATTCCACATCCTGCATGCAATTAAACAAATCAGAGGTGTAGTTGAGTAGGTTACAGTTCCCTTCTGCCTCTAATCTATTTAAAGTGGCGTTAAAATCCCCGCTAACTAACCATGGACCTCTAACTGAAACTTTGAGTCTTCGAAGGGAAGTCCATAGCTCATTTCTTTGAAACCCTGTATTAAAACCATAGACAAACGTAATTAAAGCATAAGTATTTTCCATTTTGAAGTTAAGCTTCGTGTGGATAAACTACTGATTGGTTTCCAAAGGTTCTACTTCCAAAAGATCTCTATCATAAACGATAATAATCCTTCCATAGGCATGGAATTGGTGGTTTGTGAGAAACTACCATTTACTACCCAAACAACTTAATTTATTCAAATTTGTTTCCCTAATTTTGGTTTCCAATAAACAAAATAACATAGGCTTTTCCTTCAGAACAAAATCCCTCACTGCATTAAGCTTAGAAAGGTTATTTAGTCCTCTAACATTCCAGACTACAGGGTCATATGAGGTTGCTTTTTCCTTTGGAACCATTCCTACTACTGCTGTTGCTCTTTCGAGAGATTACTTGTTCAAACCGTTCCTCTTGGGTAACTTCTCTCTACTGTTCTTCCGGCTGTTGAGTTTGCACATTTAGTTGGAGTTCATGGTCTTTATGGCAAGGATTATTCCCGCTAATTTCCTTTTCATTTTTCCGCTGGTTCCCTAATAGTTTATTTAAGGCACTCAAAGTTTGTTGTTGAATTTCCACTGGTTGAACTGAATCTGGAAAATTATTAATTTGGACACTTTTATCTTTTGTAGGTAGTTCCCTTTCAACTTGAACCAACCTACGTAGGCTTTCATGGTTATCGAATACATGTTCTGCTTTCACCAACTCTTTGTTATTGTCAGAATTAAACTTCTCCAATCCCGCCACCTCCCAATAGTCTCCTCTAATGAAAACTCTTTTTGTTGGTTTCGATTTTTTGCCTTATGCTTTTAGGAAAGGTTTCCATTGGTATGTAACCAATACTTTATCTTCTCTGAGAGAATCCCAATGGCCAACCTTAGGATAGGAATATTGTCTTTAGAAATATCCATACTCACACATAATCATGTAAATCTAACCTGTTTTCTCAAAGCAGTGTTTTCATTCATACAGATTGGTTTTCCCAAGTAACTAACTAGCATACTCAAACCTTTAGTTGTCCAATACTCCAAAAGAATATTATGAATATTCACCCATAGAGGAATGTTTTTCAATCTAATTTTCTCTAATTCCAAACACAGTTGCCAATTTTGAAGAAATAAAGGAAGTTGAGAGATGTACTAGGGGCCTTCTTCAATTACCTTTTGAGCTTCCGATTTGGAGAAGGTAAAGATTAAGTTATCTTCTTTAGTTAGCATAACTTCCATTAGTCCTCTATCTTTCCAATTTCTCTGGGTCCACACTTGTATCACAAGAAAAGCAGGTTGTTTACCCATAAAAAGTCCAATAATAGCATCCCATGTCTTTGCTTCTCCCTGCAGAATGTCTAGGAGCCACCATTAGCTTGCCTTCAATCTCGACTGAAGGACAGTAGATTAAGGAAGAGTTAGAATTGTCACCCAAAACATGTTTTCATGTCTTTCTAGCCCCTTTGTTCTGTTGATACACACTGTCAAATGGAGTAGAAGCTTTAGGAGGTGATACAACAGAGGCTAGGGTGGGATAATTTGATTTGTAGAGTGAGATGGCCAAGAAGAGTGAGGTGCAAAGGTCGTTACAGGTTGAGAAGGGGGATGGAGGAGAAGAGGGAAACGGGGTGGTTGAGGGTAGAAGTGAAAAGTCTATCTCCATTATAGTTTAATAATTTAAAAGCTAAATGGAAATGTAATGTTGTTTGGTTTTGCGGAGAAAGTGCTGTCATCAATGGAAGAACAAAGCTAGAAGGAAACAACAGAAAGATAGATGGAGAAGAAAGAGCTCTAAATGGAGGAATAGCTTTTCATCTTTTGCCTCTCTCTTTTTGAGAGGTTGCCAGTCTTATGCATGGCCCTCCTTTAAATTAGATTCTCACAAAAAAAAATTTGAATTATTTTTCAGACCACCTATATCAAACTAGACCTGATTTTCGATATTTGAAATGAAACAAACTCAAGTTCGTCCCAGCCTATGTCCACAAGGGAATTAGAAGCCCCCCCTGAAAACTTTACCTAATGTATTTAGGACCCTCATACTTGTTTAGTGACTTGTAATCTAATGTATTACGAGTGTCGTTTGCATTTTCCTTTCCTCGTTTCTTTAATTATTTATTATTCATGCTCGTGATGTGGATTTCCTTTTTATTTTTTTATTTTTACTTTTTTTAATAAATGTCATGTTTCGCCAAAATCTAATTATATAGGAACAAAGCACTGATTCTCGACTTGTTAAACAAGAACAGCTATCAGGAAACAAGGAAAAAGACGTAAGCAAAACTTTTGACACCATTGTACAGAAGTACCATTTACAATGGAATGGGGTTGATAGAAGCATACCCCTATTGTTGTACAAAAAATGGAAAAACAAATCCCAAAAAGAGGACAAATGATACACAAAACTTGGGCAAACTGATTTTATCCCCATCTCCAATTCCTCTGAGCCTAGATGCCTTTTCTTTTCTTCTTTTTTCTTTTTTATTTTTTTCTGTTTCACTCTACAGTTATTTGCAGTATAGTGGTAAGCCTGGGTCTTTTATATCTTCTAAGGAGTAATGAAGAACATACAACACTTACAGATGAGAGAGCCATGCATGCTCCAGCTGCCCATGGTGGCAACATGATCCCTAGTGATGGATAGAAAACCCCTGCTGCAACAGGTATGACGACTACGTTGTATGCCATAGCGAAAATATAGTTCCATCGTATGCGGGCAAGAGTTTTCCTTGAGAGGTCAATGGCTGTGATTACATCCTCCAGATTGTTCCTCATCAAAACGTAGTCAGCAGCTTCTATAGCAACATCAGTTCCTGCCCCAATCGCCATGCCAACATCTGCAGCAGCTAAAGCAGGTGAGTCGTTGATACCATCACCCACCATTGCAACTGTGCTTCCATCCTTTTGAAACGAGCAGATGACATCAGCTTTCCCCGCTGGCATTACTTCAGCCTTAAAATCTTCAATGCCAACCTGCACAACCAACCAGCACCGAGTAAATTCGCTTGGAAGAAAAAAACATTTCAAACAGATGTTTATGCTAGCAGTAAAGAAAGGGTAAATTGAATTTGTTTCACTAGGTAGAATCAGATGAGTCTGCCTTCGTAACTTCTTTTTATCAGCTGCAAATAACAACTATCTATCATTTAAAAGAAAACAGTCTAATGTCAATAACTTTGGTGCCCATTGCAGGGATGGAGATCACTTCGTACTAAATGGTACAAGTAATAGAAGAAAGGACCATAATTAAGCAATTAAGATGCACTACACATCAGCAAAATGACTAGATAATCATCCACCGTGACTTCATACCGAATTTATGTTATGAACTGAATTCGATAGAAGTGTTAAGAGAAACTACAAACCTCCTTAGCAACAGCTTGAGCAGTCCTCCAATTATCGCCGGTCACCATAACTGGTTTGACACCCATTTTGCAAAGGCCTTCTATGACTACAGCAGCTTCTCTCTTTAGTGGGTCTGCAACTCCTAGAACGCCAACTAGGTTGTCATTAAATGAAACAAGAATGCCTGTTTCTGCACGTTCTTCAAGTTCAATTACAAAATCTTCTACAGCTGTTGGAATGGCAATTCCACTTTCAGTCAATAGCTTTCGATTGCCAACCTATTCAGGACATAGTATACAGCTATGAGTACCCCAGGGGTCAAAAAATGTCTTTTTTAATTGATGCACCAAAAAAACACCTATATTGTACACCGAAAAACTTACCAGAATTTGTTTTCCATCTATCAAGCATTTAACACCTCTTCCAGGAACAGCCAAAAACTCTGAGACATCAAGAAGCCATCTGGATATGGTGGAATCTTTACTGTTGCTGTGACCACCATAAATTAGAGAAGATTCATCCAAGAAATGGAAATGGCGTGCATACTCCACTATTGCTTTTGCCAATGGATGTTCACTGCTTGCCTGAACCATGTTAAGAAATGAATGGGGAAGTGATTAGTCATGCTGCTACTGTTAACGAAAACCATTATCAATGGAAGAGAGAAGGACTAGAACACCATCCCCCGACCCCCAGTTCCCAATTTCTGAAGGATGTCATGTCAAAAAACATCAAGGAGTTTCTTCTTTACTCCCTTGAGTCTTTACCATAAATGAGCCTCATGCTCAGCAAAAACACATGCACAGGTCTGTCTGTGCATTTTTTTTGGGGGGGGAAAGAAAAGGACCATAATAAGAAATGAACACATTCATATGCATTCACATGTAATAACCAGCAGAAAATCACCTCCGCCGAAGCCACCCATCTGAGGAATTCCCCACGATCCATCCCATTGAATACTTTTGCAGTAGTAACAGCGGCTTTTCCTTGGGTTAAGGTGCCTGTTTTATCAAATATGACGTATTTAATCTTCTGAGCCCTTTCTAAAGCATCCCCCCCCTTTATCAACACTCCATTGTTTGCACCAACCCCAGTTGCAACCATGACTGCAGTTGGTGTTGCCAATCCAAGAGCACATGGACATGCGGTTACCACCACAGAGATTGCAAACATGAGAGAAAAAACAAAGTAATTTCCATTTTCTGGAAGCCATGTTTCCGGGTAAGCTCCCATAGATCCGGCAACATACCTACAGGAAGTAAAAGAATGCTGTGAAAAGTAGGCCAACATGTAATATCCAAGTCAATGTACGCAATAGCCAGGAAAGCAACCCAGAAGCAACTTCCCAGTCAAACAAGGTTAACACTAGGAACATGCAAAAGAATGTTACGTAAAAGTAAGGCATACATTTAATACCTAAGTCAATATGGATCACAATAGCCTGAACAACAACCCAGAAGCAACTTACCAGCCAAACAAGGTTAGCAAAGCCATAGCAACAACAGTAGGAACAAAAATGCTTGCAACCTGCAAGCCAAAAGATATTAAGAATGGCATTTGAATGTACATACAATGATATGCAAAAACCAATCAGAGATTCCAGCTCAGAAGCAGGAGAAATACAAAAAGGAAAAGGTGGGGAAAAAGGATAGAAGAAAGTAGATCACAAGTGCAGAACCAAAACACAAGCCTGGTAGATTTAGTTGCTGGAATGCTAATCAGTTGAAGATAAAGTCTCATAAAGCTTTCCTTTTGCCCCCGATATAGGCATTGTTCGAACATACAATGAAGGTGAAAAGCTACAGAAAGATTAGTGCCAAATCTCAAATTGTTTGATTTAGAATGTTCAACTGGCCTATTGATGATGTAAAAAGTATTCACTTACCAAGTTCTTTGAATATGATGGTTTTGATATATTAATCGTATCCAAATATCCTAGTTTAGTCTAACGTCAAAACTTATGAAATCAAGAACTTTGATATTCAGAACTAGTACACCCATATGATGAGCAAAGGATGACCTCCTGGTTCCCCCACCCCAAACAATGAAGAAGGAAAAAGAAAATAGCAAAAGCAATGGCTGTGATACTTACAAAATCTGCAAACTTCTGAATTGGAGCTTTGGACATTTGTGCTGTCTCAACCAAACTAATTATCTGACTCAAAACAGCATCACATCCTACTTTTGTGACTTGTATATGAAGGGCACCATGTAAATTTATTGTACCGCCAATAACTGCTGAATTAACCTCTTTTGAGACAGGAGCAGATTCACCAGTTACCATACTCTCATTGACATAGCTTGAACCCCATATCACCAAACCATCAGCAGGAACTTTAGCCCCAGGAAGAACTTTTAATGTGTCACCAGGCTGAATAAGTAAGGCATCTATTTCCTTGTCTTCAATACAGATTCCATCTACAAGGCCAACAAAGTTATATTACTTAGTTCCTTAATTGTTTTTCTAGTTATCAAATACTTAGATGTCGCTCAGAGCATTTATTTCAAAATTTTGCAACAAGATTAATGAAGCTTAAACTCAACTTCCACAAACAAAAAAAAAAAAACCTAAAATTTTGACAAAACAACATTGAAAGCAGATACCTCTGTCTTTGACAACCAGCAGTGCAGTCGCTGGTGCAAGCTCTACCAACTTCTTGATTGCATCTGATGTTTTTCCCTTGGCAAGGCACTCCAAGTACTTTCCCAACAACACAAAAGTTATCAGCATGGAACTTGTCTCAAAGTAAGTTGGAGACCAAAAGCCAGTGGCTGCACCATATAGTAGTGCACATACAGAGTAGAAGTATGATGCTGAGGTTCCTAATGCAACTAAAACATCCATATTGGTTGAACCATTTCGAAGGGCTCTGCCAGCTGATACATAGAAGCGCTTTCCAATCACAAATTGAACTACACTCACCAATACCCACTTCAACCAGTCTCCCATTAGGAATGGTCCACATTGTCGCAGTAGTAGTGAATACAACATTGGTATGTGAGGACATATAACTCGTATGAAGAAGATAGGAATCTGCTACGTAAAAATGCAGTCAACCCATGGTGAGATCACAAATTAAAAAATAAAACACAGAGAGAGAGAAAACAAGGAGTATAGAATTAAAATCTTGAGGCAGCTACTCACACTGAAAAGCAAACTGGAGACAAAAAGCCGAAACATAATGGATGACTCTTCGACATCTTTTGAGGTCATTCTTGTAAAAGGATTCATAACATGCAACTTAAACTTTCCATTGCTTCCTCCCTCAATCCCATCAACCAAGGACCTAGAACTAACAACTTCAGGATCAAAGAGAACATCAAGTTCACTGGATATCCTGTTGAAACGAAACTGCCGTACTCCTCTCAATGTGATAAGTATTCCTTCTAAAAGCTGTGCATCCATCTCAGTGAACACCCCAGCAACTCCTAAGATGATTTTATCCTGCTGACTACTCTGTACAAGCAAACCTTCAAAACCAGCATCTTCAATTGCATTCACTATATCATCCTTACTGATTATAGTAGGATCGTACTCAACTTCTCCTAATGAAGTAGCTAGAGCTACTACTGCCCTTTTTACACCAGGAAGATTCCTCAAAATACCTTCAACAGAGTTGACACATGCAGCACAGGTCATACCTCCTATTGTAAACAGCCCTGTAAGGGTATTACTTGGTTTTGCCTTTGACGTGACAGGTTCAGGTAGTATTTCTGCTTCAAAGCCTGCATCCTCAATTGCATTCTTGATGTCATCATCCTGAATTGAGAAATATCCGTAAAACACTAAGAGCATGAAAGTGAATATCTATAATGCAAGTAAACAGCTCATGCAATTGACTGAAAACTGCAGATAAATTCCGATCAGTCCCAATTAACAGTGAGCATTAAAAAATGGCTCCATAACCATATACCAGTAAGTCAAATACATATGGAAGTAAATTTTCAGGATCAAACATAGATTAATGACAACATCAAACACAAATCAACACCTAAAAAGATTTCCAAATTAACGTTCTCAAGTATAACATGCAGATCATCAAAAGAAAATGGTCCCAAATCCCGAACTAGAACAACAGAAATAACCAAACATTAAAACTCAAATTCAAACTCTGCAGAAAAAAGTCAAAGGTTTCACCACCAACCTTGACCAGGTTAGGATCGCAGACAACAACAGCCTTGTTCTGAAGCAAGGCAACGGAGGCTTTAAAAACCCCATCAACGCTCTTGAGGGCTGATTCTACAGAATTGGAACACGCTGCACACGTCATCCCCGTGACCCTCACTTGAATCCTCCTCACAACTCCGTCTTCTTCTTCATCATCACCAATCCCAATCACATGCGAATCATTTTGGTTTTCGTAAGAATCAAGGAGTCTGACGTCCTCCATGTCGTCGTCAGTGTCGTGGACCGTCAGAGAAGACTTCCGGGCGCCAGAAGCCTGGACCAGCTGGAGGTCTCTAATGCTCGGCGCCATTCTTAAGAGCACCGAGCAGAGCGCACAGGAAGATGAAATCAACAGGAAAACAGATATATTTTCTCTTTCGTTTTGAGAGAGAGAGCTAGGCAGAGCGAAGATGTAAGGCGGGGTTTCGATGGAGAGAGACGGGTGAGAGCTTGAGACAACAATTTCTTAGACTAGTAAGGATTGCGCTTACGTTGGTGATTTTGTTCTTTGTATTGACGAATTTACCCTCTGAACTTACAAAGCTTGTGGGTTTTGTTTGGACCGTCACCTCATTTTCCTGTTTTCTTTCCTTATCGTGTAACTAATTTTCAGCATGACCATGTCAGAAAAGAACCTACTTTTATTTCTCCATTCTCCCTATACTTTTGTTCAGACAGAGACATGGGTTGTGCAATCAGTAGGCAAAGGCTGTGAATCATCAATATCAAAATCCTACCTATACCTTTTCTTCGATTTGTTGAATGGACAAAATTTATTATTATTTTTACTACAATGTGTTTATTAAATATTCATACTCTCTGTTGCTAAACATTTGGCCAGACATCATGTACATTTATTCCATTCAAAAGGATTCAGTTGAATATATATATATAACTGTGAGCGGAGGCCTGTATATATTTTGTGTTAGGAAATTTTAATATCTGAATTCTAATTGAAAATATTTTTTTAATTGACACAAATTAATGAAATTAACCACTCCCCTTATTTTATGTAATTAGAGAAGAGCTAGTTGTAATATTATTTGATAGCCTTTTTTTTTAAAATAAAAATTGAATTAAGTCATAAAAAGCTGAAAAACAAATATTTTACTAGAGACTCTCAAGACGAGAGTGTAAATAAAAAAATTAGTTACATCTATTGCCACTCCTATAGTGGATTATTGATTGCACCTTTCTAAAGTGTTGTTTTCCAAGCTCTACATGTTTATTTACATTTGAAAAATGTGTATGAAGTGCTCTCTAATTGAGTTCTACAAAGTCCTAACTAGTTTGTCAAGTAGTTAAACTTGTTTAATCTGTCAACAGTGGGTAGTTTCTCCTTTATAGCTCTCCATAAAGTTGTAGTTGCTCTTCGAAGATTTTATTTACACCATACCATTTCGTAGCATGAGACATTCTTGAGATTGTGCTGAAATTTTTTTTTGCATGAAATATTATTGTATATTCCATTAGCAATGGGATGCCACTAATTTTTATCTTCCATGTTTCCTTTTAATTCTACATGATTGATCTCCATTTGCATATTGTTTTCATTTATTCTCATAAAAATCTCATTCTTAACCAACTTGCATTTAACAGGTTTTGATTGCCTGGAGTGATGTCTTTTAACACCCTCAACTTGGCCTTATTTATAAGAGGACCATCAAATATCTAATTGCCATGCCAGAATACTGAGTTTATCCCATTCCCTACTAGCCTCTCCATTGGAGAATCTCATTTAAGGTAGCATATGCATTCTTAGATGTGAGATCATCTCTCGTAGAGTATTCCTAATTTCTTAAATGCTCTTATCTTTGATATAGTATTCGCAGTATGTTCATCCCATTCCGTACTACCTTCCTGATATGAATTATGATAAAACCTCTCCATTTGAGAATCTTCTTTAATGTAGCAGAAGCATTCTTAGATGTGAGATCAATTTCTCAAATGCTTTTATAGTATTCCTTTAATACAGTATTTGTTTGATAGTATTGAAGAATTAGTTAACTTTCATTTATTGAAATTTAGAAACAAGAACTTTTTTATTGAAACTTTTTATTCAAAAGAAAATAAGAAAAAAAGAATTGGTTACAGAGGTTGGCGTTTATTGACTGTGCCTGCCTATCGAAAACTTTCAAGCTCGATCAACTTTCAAGTTTTCCATGTAACTTGGTTAGGAATCTATTTTCTTATTATACTAGATAAGTTAAAGCCCAAGAGCAATATATGTTAATTTATACCCTACAACCAATCAATTTGGTTGTAGTTTAGTAACAATTATTTAAAGGCATTCTTTATCTTATATATGTTTAGATATATATGATAAAGTCTACGGGATAATTATAAATTGCAAATGAGATATAATTATGAGATTTATATTACATTTATATATTATCCTAAAATTTCTCCTAGTCATTATTCTACTAAGGCTGGACATTAATAAGACTAACACACATTTTGTTTTTTCTTATGAAGGAAGTAGTCAATCTTATAAACTAAAGTATAAAGATACTTAAACAAACGTGAAGGTGCTTATTAGAGAATAAGTTCACTGAACTAAACCAGTATGAGAAATCCATTTGGAACATTACTTGTATGTCTATGAAAATTCTCATTGTGATGATTGTATAAGTGATCTTTTGACTTGAGGTCTCCAAACTTACGTATACAAGGATTGTTATGTTTTGATATTACTTATGACTTATTTTAATCTAAGGTCATTTATCTGGTAAGTTTAATCATAGTTCATTCAGTCAGCAATCACTAGATGTAGTATGAATTATATGAAGGTAGTTGAGTGATCAAAATATGATTCATCACCCTAAAGTAATTAGGGAGAATATTTTGATGTTCTTGATAATGTTTTGATGTTCTCGGTTAGTATTCATTCTAGAAATCCTTGGCTAAGGTGGAATGATATTTGTTAAATAGTTTACAAATATCATTAATTGAATCAATAGCTAATAGAAGAGTACTAATATGTTTAGACTCAAAATAGAGTAGACATTAATTTCATGCTTTATGTTTAATTGGAACATTTTATGATGAAATGATTGAATCATACGAAAAAATTATGCATGAAAAGGTTAGCTAAAATCACATTGACATTCCTAAACATTTGGATGGTCGTGATGTATTACTAAACATCAATCTTGATTTATGATTATAAATTATTTAATTGGAGAATTAACGATAAATTAAAAGGAGTTATAATTTTCCTAATTATAATTACAATTATAATTTATAATTATCGTTTAGATATTTAGGAACCTAATGTGTCTCATATAAAGAACAAGTTGGAGTCCAAAACTTATTATAAATAACTTAAGCTTTAATAGAGCTAGCACTTCTTGCTTAATCCTCTACATAAAAGTTACAGAGTTCTCTCAACCTGTTTGGCAGATACCGTTAGAGGTTGGACACTTATACGCTTACGGTGGATAAGATGGAATAATTTCGGAAACAGTTTAAGGAATATGACAAGAATATAATCAAGCTTCAAAATAAGGTATGAATTAAGATTCATGTTTTATTATGATTTATGTGTTAACCATTTTATAAAATTAAAGTGATCTTCATTTTTAAGAAATAAAAAATACAAAAAAGTTTCATAATTATTCTGTTGCGATCTAGATCGAATCCCATAATGATTTCTCAATAATGGCATTAGAGCAGACTTTAATTTTATGATTTGATTAAATTGTTTGATTGTTATTGATTAATTTTGAAATTGAAATTACAATTATTGCATGATTAAACATTTTTACAATCTAAAAGGTTTAGGTTGAATATTTTAAAGCCCTACATTTAATTTAGAATCAAATTAGCAATATGATTGAAAATTTTATTTAAGAGTTAAACAAATATATGAAATTAGTTTCATAAAACACCAAAAACACATTAAAACAACCTAAGCGACCCAAATTCTGAAAAGTTCATATTCATCAGACTTTAAACCCAAAACATGACGGTGAGGCAGTGTATGGCGCCTTACGAATTGGAGCCGCTAAGTTTTGCGTTGGCATGAAGAAACTGGCAGATCTAAGGATAATCTTGGAATAAGGCCAAAAGTACAAAACAGAGAGGAGATGGAGGCAACGACAACAAGGGCAACAAATCTATTTATTAGAGTCGTTTGCCTTTACGGGTCTATTCGTAAAGCCTCTACCAACCGTAGCCTTATTCAATTTGCGATGAAGCTAAGTAAAGAACCAGTTCAGGGTATGCAAATTGAGTACTTAGACGTTTTTGTACTACCAATGCCAAATACTGATTTTGAAGTGGACAGTTGTTTCCCACCAATAGTTCAAGCTTTTCGAAGATTAGATAACCGATTTGCTATCTACCTAATTTAAGTTCAATTGGTTTGTGGAGCAAACTCAAGTTCAACTATATTTTAATCAGCTCCTAGGCTACTGGAAAGATTAGAATAATCTTTCCGAATAGTAGTGAGGGCTATTATTTTGAACAAAATAGTGGGAGTAACCAAATACATTATTAAAGTCCTAATCGCATTTGGTAGTCATGACATATTATTAATCACTTACTTTTCTTACATTTATATTCTGTTCTGAGTGTAATTTACTTTATTTAGTATAGTTGATACTAAGTTAGTGAACTAAATTTCTTGGACATAGCATATGTTTAAGAAGATTTCTCCAAGTTAGATAGAAAATTGTATGCCTATTATGTTATTTTGTTATAATCCCAGTTGAGGATTTAGTGACAAAATTTTAGAGACATGTCAAAATCATATAGATAACAAAAATATATTGACATTTTGAGTTGACTAATGTCTTATAAACTTTAATAACAACATGTAAGATATATGTCTATACCATGATAACAAAATACAAGAGGTTGCATAAAGTAGAGCTAAAAGGTATAGTAGCTTAATAAAATTGTTTCACTTAATTTAGCCTACTAAAAGTATAATTATGGACTACAATTAAAGGTATTTGCTATATAATGATAATAATTATCATTAGAAGAAAATGAACTTTTCTTGCCTATACTTGATATGATAGAGATCATATGTATTTCTAAGTCATACTTTTAAGTATTTGATACTGAATTTAATTCAACGTTATTATAATATTCAAAGCATGATAAGAAATAGGTTGTTAAGTAAAAGCAGTTTATCCAATTTTATACAAATAATTTTTATGTGTTGGATCAAAGAAGACTTATGTTTAATATAAGTGACAAGAATACAAATCTGGATAACCAAGACTATCCTTTTATTCCATGTTGGTTAAATTCACATAACGAAAATCATAAAGTTACATATAAAGATATGTATATCCTTTTGATTATAAATTGTATGAAACTTGTGAAACTTGTCAAGTTGAAGAATAATAAAATCAACCTTTGGTGAAATAATGATGATGGTAATAAATTGTTAAATCTTATACATGTGATGTGTTGGATGGAATAACAATTCATAAAAGGATAATACTTATATTTCATTAGATGACCAATGAAATTATGTGATATAATCATATGTATTAAATGAAATAATTATTTAAAATTTTTGAAAATTTCAAATTGTTTAAATCTAAGTAGAAATTAAGCATTGAGAATGTTGAAGCATTTTGATGAGATCAATTTTGTAAGCTTTAAATTTTTAGTTATCTATAGGGAATGACATTCTCTTTTGAATACCTTCAAATAAAATTTCATAAGAGTATGGATTTGTAAAAGGAGTAAAATACAATATGAGATATTATATAATGCCATATTATATTTTCTATAGTTATGCCTAGTACAATGACTTACCTCCAATAGTTCCATTTAAATCAATTAACAAGATTTCATATAACATATGAGACTCTAAGTCTTTGAAAGAGTCAAAGTTAATAATTTAGGAATGTAATGCATAGTTAAACCATGTATTATCCATTAAGTTTAGAAATAAATTAGGTAATAAAAGGTAATGAAATATCCAAAAGGCTAGATATAATCTTACAGACCTATTGAACAAATTGTTTATTTCAACGAACACTTATAGGAAAGTGGTTCTCAAGATAAGTAATGGAAGTAAGATGAAATTTGAAAGGTTCAAACTTCATGATAATACATCCAACAAAAGCTAGTGGCTTTTTTATAATACATTTGATGTATAGTTGAAAAGCTACGAGACAATGAAAGATTCATTTTCTTGATGAACTCAAATAGTTTATTTTTCAAATAATTGTGAATTTATCAAGTCTACAAGAAGATTAGTAGGAGTGTAGATGTCCTCTTCAGTTGGAGTATATAGAGGCATATTACTCATAGAGAACAACAATTCTAATTTTTAATTATTGAAAATATAATTGTCTAAGAACAGATCTTATTGGATATGAAAAGGTAATAGCTTAATTATGGGAATTAGATCTACAGAGATAAATTTGAATTTTTCATTTATTTCAAGTCCAAGTACATAGATAATGTATTAAAGTTGTTTAGTATTTGGGATATTTACTTGTGAAGTATTGAAGATATCCAGTATTATATATATGAGATAACTTTTGAGTTCAAGATGATAAGGATATTACATTAGAAGTAAATCCTAATTAAGGTTTATTTTACTTAAGAAAAATATCATTAAAGATTGGAAAGGTTCCAAGATAGCAATGGTTACTAATTAAGCCATAATACATTTTTTATTCAATGGAAATGATTAAGTAGATCAATAAGTTTTTTAATGAACTTGATATGGTTCATTTCATTGTTTAAGACAGTAATGCACTATAGAACATTAGAGCCATTAGGCACATAAAAAGAGCTAAGGTCTTATCAAAGATCTAAGGATGTATTTAAGAAAACTTTCTTAATTATGATGATAATTAAGATGGAAGTTGTAAGATTTAAGCAAGTGCTCACTATAGAGAATTATATAGAATTATCTAATTTAGCCATTATCCCAACAGTAGTATGATCCTAATATGGTGATATGGTAAATGATACTTAAACGATTGGCTTAGTGCGAGTAGGAGATTGTTATATAACTAATCAGTTTGGATGTAGTTTAGTGATATTTATTTAAAGGCATTCTTTACCTTGTATATGTTTAGATGTGTATGATAAAGTCCATCAAGATAATTATACATCGCAAATGAGATTATAATTATGATATTCTTATTGCATTATGATAGTTATCATTCTATTAAGACTGGATATTAACAGAACATAAAAAAAACTAGTATACATTTTGTTTTTTCTTATGAAGTAGTCGATCTCATAGACTAAAGTATTGAGATACTTAAATAAACATGTGACTATTTATTAGAGAACAAGTTCATTGAACTGACCCGATACGAGAAATCCATTTGGAACATTACTTATATATCTAATTAACCTATTTGTGAGTTGATCAATATTGTAATAACCGTAAGTACACAATGTGGTTAGAGATGTCAATTTGGACCTGGCCCAGCTCGGAGTCAACTAGTTTGGCCCGGTTTGACCAGCCCACAGGCCTGGCCACGGGCCAAATATGTATGGCCTGTGGACCGACGGGCCGGGCCACGACAAGTGAAGTACAGACCACAGGCCAGGGGTGGATGCTCGTGGCCTGTGAAATAATGGACGGGCCGAACTGCGGGCTGGTCCGACTAGCTCGACCCGTGGCCCGACCACTACAAAAAAATTATTTATTTATTAAAATAATTAATAAATAATTTAAGTAAGTTAAAAATTTGTAATTAATGTAATTCATAATTTTAACAAT
>JANZXR010000172.1:21622549-21634838 GCA_027575705.1 Erythroxylum echinodendron | reverse complement strand
CTCGTGATTGATCGATTAGAAACGTTCTAAAGATTTTTCAACTGGAAAGCGAACAAGGTACGATTTCTAAATCGTTTTATGTTTTATTCAAGTTTATACAATTATCGGGATCCGCTCGGAATCCGTAAAAATTTTTGTTTTCCGCTACGCCCGTGATTCGATCACGGTTGGATTCTAACAATAAATTATTATTAATTATGTCGATCCACAAACCACTTTAAATCGCGATTCTTTTTGTGTTAGTGGATGGACGAGAATGGCGATGAAGCGGTGGCTCAGAACTAAAGCTTGACGACCGGAGTGAAAACTTTTCCACTGCCTCCCCATTATATGTTCTCAGACCCAAATATCGAAAATAATTTGAATAGTATACCGCACAAAAGTTATTGTAACATATCACTAAATTCTCAAAAAAATTTAAATTACTTGCAATTTTAATTCTTTGTATTCTATATTAAACATGAATTTTCACAAAAAGCCACCCACGTTACTTTTGTTTATTTTATTATTGAGTTTAATTTTTTTTTAGTGTTTTAGAGCTTTGTAAAAACGACTTGTTGCTTATTTATTCGAGAAAAGGAACCAAAACTTATTTAAGAAAACTTGCAGTATGAATATATATGGAAGAAAGAGCCACATGTTGGGATGTTTTGATTCCATGCACAAGAAATTAATACGAAATTTTATCCTTTGATTTTCTAAAAGTTAAAATCACTTAAATTATATAACAAGATTAATGCACAAAATTAATAAAATATAAATCTTAATTCGTACCTTATTATAAAACTTGATCATTTTTTGTAGTTTTCCTTAGAAT
Organism: Erythroxylum echinodendron; assembly: GCA_027575705.1. Taxonomy (NCBI): domain Eukaryota; kingdom Viridiplantae; phylum Streptophyta; class Magnoliopsida; order Malpighiales; family Erythroxylaceae; genus Erythroxylum; species Erythroxylum echinodendron. The sequence continues at coordinate 21,634,021 of JANZXR010000172.1, read as the reverse complement.
ATTTCTAAAATTAGCACATCTTAATTACTATAGTCGCACATGTGTCTAGCCTCTAACAATATTCATAGAAGGTGTTGAGAAAACTCTATAAGTAGTGTAGAGAGAGTTATGCAAAAAATGCTAGCTCCAATAAAATTCAAACATATTTGTAATAGGATTTGAATATTTTAGTAATTCAATTGAAATAAAATTTTAATTTTAATTTAATATAAATTCAATCAATTTTAACACCAACCGAGCTCAAATAAGATTAAATATCTTATATTAATCCTCAAGTATTAAATATCTTATATTTAATTCTAAAGTTTTTATAATTTTACAATCAAGTCCAACTTGATTGAAATATCTTTTTCTCTCTTCAACTTATTTTTTATGTGGGACCATTAGGTTCTCAAATATTTTGGCAATAAATGTAAATTATAACTATAAATTGTATTTAATATTAGATAAATTAAATTTCCTTAATTCATCTTTAGCTCTCTAATTAAATAATTTATATCCATAAATCAAGATTGAAATCTAGCAACACATCATAACTACTAAAATACTTAGGAATGTTATTTTGATTTTACTAACCTTTCTATATATGACCTTTTAGTATAATTTATTCTTTTCATTATACAATATTATTTTGATTAGACATGGAGTATAGAATCAATGGCTACTCTATTTAGTTCCAGTTATGTTAGTTCTCTACTATTGATAATTTTATTTATTAATGACGTTTGAAATTTATTCTCAATGTATTATTTCACTGTGACCAATAATTTCTAAAATTTATACTAATCAACAACAATAAGGGAATGAATCTTATATTGATCTCTTAGTTACCTCAATATAGTTCATAATATATCCATTGGCTACATATTAGACTAGCTCTAACTAGAATAGATCATAAGTAGTGTCATAACATAACAATCCCTATATGAGATATTTTAAAGATCTCAATTCAAAGAATCACTTATACAATTATTATAATAAAAATTTTCATAGACATATTAGAATGTTCCAAATGTAATTCTCATATGGGATAATTTCAGTGAACTTGCTTTCTAAGAAGCACCCATATGTTTACTTAAATATCTTTATACTTTAGTATATGAGATCGATTACATCCTTTATAAAGAATAAATATAATGTATGTAAGTCTTTTTTACATTATATTAATATCCAATTTTAATAGAACAATTTAGGGATACACATAAATGCAATTTGAATCTTATAATTATGCTCTCATCACAATTTCATTTGCAATGTACATTTATAACATATAATTTATGATATACATATGAATAGATATTAGAAAAATACCTTTAACGAATTATGTCACTAAACTACAATCAACTGATTAATTATAATATGAAAGCCAACACCATAATATTTAACTATAAGATGAATTAAAGAATTGACAAATTAAATGGGTGGTTCAATTAGTAAAGCAAAGCCCATATGCCTTTATCAATTCAAAGGTTATAAGCTTGAGTTGCCAAAAAGATACTATAATTTACTTAATAACTCAAAATGACAATTGAGTGAGAGTAGAGATATATTAAAGTTTCAATAATCAAATAGTAGAGATATATTAGAGTTTGAATAATCAATTGAATTGAATTTGTCAATTGGTTCTAAGTGTAAAACATATAGTCGACAAACTATTTTTATGCACCTATAATTTATTCAATACATATATGCGCATATTAATTACAACTTTCATTATAATTAAAATAAAAGACAATTTATTTAGTAATTTAAAAGAATAGAAAGTATATTAGAATTTGGAAATGTTAATTAAATTACATATTATTTATTTTAAAATTCAAATATGTTATTTACAAATTAGTGTATGTTCAACCTAATATATGTATACCTAGAATTCAACTAATGTACATTTAAATCCAATGTTATTGCTATTAACTAAAAAGAAGTAGAAAAATAGACCATTATGGTCAAATAAAAGTCTTAAACATGGATTTGTGAAAAAAAAAGTTTTGGACCTCATACTAACTTAAGGCAAATTATTTCAGGATGATACTTTAGTGGTTGTCTTATTAACATTGTAATTTTCTATAACGTAGCGCATTTCATTTTAGATATTATAATATACTGTTAAAATATTACTGAGTGTCAATTTCAAATTTCACCATACAACCAACATGATTATTTTTATAAAGACTTTGCAATGAACTTCAAGTTCGCACACTCTTTGCAAAATATTTACTTATTCCATTCTGATTAAAGTATTTCCTGCGAAGGTCAATGCAAAAAAATATGGTTCACTTTGCCAAAAAAATGGATAGTAGCAAGAAGAGAAAGATACACAAATCTTTACAACAAAATTGTCAACGTTTTTATATTCTTACAATAGATATAAAGTGTACAAAGCTTTAACTTTCTCAATAAATGAAGCTTGTACTCAAATGAGTTATTTATAGATATTTGAACATTTATTAAGCAAGCATACATGAACGTGGGCACTAAGGCCACTATGCCACTATGCCACTATGCCATTAACTTAAGAGGTGGTTGACATCCCTAGCCACTTAGGCACTACTTTAGTTGATGGTTTATATAACTTACCACTTATCCACTCATAAGTAAAAGAAGTATGTGATAAATGAAGGTAAAATATATCATCCATGTCCTTGTCCATATCCTTCAACTTTCTTCATAATTCATCTCACTAAATTTGCCACATCATCAATGATCTTTATCCAAAGGTGAAAGTTATCCAAGTTTTAAGCTAATCCATATATAGTCCACTAATGCATGCCCATGGTCTAGTCAATTCATCCACGGTCCATCATTTAAGGACTAATTCTTTTTTATTCCAACAAAGAATGTCCAAGGTAAGTCTAACTCACCCAAGGCAGGTTAATCAATTCCTTATGGTTTATTGAAGCCAATCTAAGCTAGAAGTATACTTGATCCCACCTGGTTGGTTAAGTCACCCTAGTTCCTTTAACATGCCTTTCACACTCCTAGTCTTTGCTAGATGTTGGCTAAGTCTCACCAATGGCTAGCAAAATGGTCCTACAATTTTCGGGGGCTAACAAACTAACCTCACAAAATGAATTTAATTCCCTTTCTAGAACAAATTAAAAGTAGGCGCTTACCTGGTCTTTGAATTACGACAAGGTTGTGTCTTTATTCCAAATAACTTCTGAAGTTAGATTATTCTTCCACTAAATCTAGAATTTTGTCCTTCAATTCTTCTTGTGTTGCCTTATTGTTCAATGATTCAAAATCTTCTCAATTTGATTGTTAAACTATTTCCTTACAACTAATGAGTTCTTTTCACTTTAATTCTATTTTGATTAATTGTATTTTATAATATGGTTTAAGGATACTAATATGAAAAATTGGATGTACCTTTAATCATTTGGGTAACTTGAGTTGATATGCCTCATTTTTAACTTTTTAAAGATCTCAAATGACTCATCATACTTTAACATGCAACAGCAATGCACCTGTTTACTTCTAATTCTCTTTCAAATATGATAAGTAAGTTTAAGAAGCATCTTATCCCCAATTTTAAATCCAAAAGGCCTTCTTTATTGGTTTGCATGCTTCTTCATTCTTTTGGAAGCTTTGTGAAGACCATCCCTCACTTCATCTAATTAATTTTTCCTTGTAAATCAATAAGTAGTTGAACATTTTCCTCCTAACTTTTACTATGCTATGTCAAGAGAAGTAAACGAATGTTGGCCTGAAACAAACTTAAAAGGACTCTTCTTCATAGCTGAGGATCTATGCAAGTTACAATATAAATGTTTAGTATTTGGGCTTGGTAGCCTAACCCAGTTTGAAGCTCAATCAGGCTTGAGGCACACACTCTGAGTCTAATAGGGGTTTTAGCACAACTTAAAATTTTTTATTTTTAAATTAAAAATAGAAAAAATCATTTTACTTAAAATGACATTATTTCCCTAAAACTTTCAGGCTTTAGGCTTGGCTAGTCTTAAAAGGTCAAAAATTAAATTATCTAGCTTAGCTTGAAATCCAATTAAACTAAGCCAGGTAATATCAAATAAATTTAATTATTCACATTGACTTGTACTTACATAATACCATAAGTATCCTTTCAATAAGTGATTGACACTCTTTGTTTATCCATCCGTTTATGAGTGCTTTGTAATAGAAAACTTTAATTCACACTATAATATTAAAGAGAGACATATAAAATTGACTAATAAATTAGGCATCTCAGTTACTTATAGTATCTAACAAAACGTTGAAGTTATTCACTATATTTTTGTAGAGAAGTTCTTAGGCAACATTTGACAAACATAAAGTTGGAGTTAGTGTAAAGACTACATATTTAGATAATCTGTCAACCACCACCATGATTGAATCCATATCGTCCACCTTAGGGAATCCACCAATAAATTCCATCAAAATCGACATCCATAGTCTTTTTGAAATGGGCAAAGGCTACACAAATCATACCTCCTTCTTTCTTTCAGGCTTATCCAATTGACAAGAAAGGAAAGTTTTAACATATAACTTAATGTCTTTCTCTATCTTTGACTAATAATAGGAACGAGAAAGGAGCACGGGCATTCATTATACTTCGATATAACTAGCCCACTGTGAGTCTTGTGTTTTCTTCATTAATTAAATTTGCAATGAACCAAAACTTAACACGTATAATTAGCTTCTCTTTTTAATCATCAGTCTGTCATCATCAAGTCATCACATAGCACCATCCTTCATTTGCTTCACAATTCAACAATAGGTTTTATTAAGCGGATTACTAGTTTGATTTTCTCTAAGTCTAATTCCACCTAAATGATAGTATAAAGAGCTACAAAGACTTCCTTTTAACTTGATACAACTGCCACATTATTGTGTATCCCCAATTTGTACTCCCACACAAAGTCATATTTAATAAGAAATTCTTACAATCGAGTTTGTTTTGCAAAAAAAATTCTTTTTGAGTCTTAGAAAAGTATTAGTAACATTGTCCATATAAATAACAAATAAGGTTCTAAACAAATAAACTCGCCCAATATCAAAGCAATACACCAATACTAACATCTTATTATTTTGGATCAAGTATCATTGCTTGACATTGATGAGTTTATGACTTTTAAATGTAATATTAGGTCTTTCTTTTACTAAGACTCTACCAATGTCTTTGTTCGAAGCATCTGTGTATACCTCAAAAGGAAGATCAAAATCGATAAGCTTTAGTAAAGGTTCAGTTGAAATGACAGTTGTTAACTTCTTAAAGGCTTCTTAGCAAGCATTTAACCACCGCCATTCTTGCTTCTTTCTCAACAAATTAGTCAACAGAGCTACTTTATTTGAGTACCCAATAATAAACCAATGGTAGTAGTTCACCAATATAAAAAAGCTTTGCTCCTGCATTGTTTTTAAAACTTTCTAATTCATAATTGCCTTAATCTTTTTAGGATCCATCCTCATTCGGCCTTTGCTTAACAAGTTTCCTAAAATTTGATTTCATATTAGGAAAACTTGCACTTCTCCATCTTTTAAAATTTTTGATGATATCATAACCACTCAAAGACTTTCTAAAAGTGTTGTACATACTCTGCCAAGTTAGTGGAATAGAACATGATATCATCCAAATAAACCACCATAAAGTCATCCAAAAAGTTATACAGCATATTCATTAAGTTGTAAAATATAGTAGGGGCATTTTTCAAATTGAGTGGCGTCAATTAAAATTTCATATAACCTATGTCGAATTATATAAGTCATTTTTTTGCTCATCTCCTTAGCAATCTCCACTTACCTATAACTACTCTACAACTCTAACTCTGTGAATACTACAACCCTTTATAATCTATCCATGAAGTCTCAAACAAGAGAAACATGATGCTTATTTTTAATGGTTACCTTATTCAAAGCCTGATAGTCTACATATATGAACAAGGCTTCATCTTGTTTCTTTTGGAACAACATATGAGCACCATATGAGCCTTTAAATGATTGGATGTAATTCATTTCCCACAATTCACCAAGCTATCTTCACATTTCCATTAACTCCAGTAGTGACATTTTATGAGGGTCATAGGTAAGAGGAATTGCACCTAACATTAGCTCGATCTTGTTATTGACTTCTTGATAAGGAGGGCTTTAGGCATCATATCTTTTCATTCCCTCAATATCTTTTCAAAAACATGTCCACCATATAATTTTCGACAATCTCCCACATGGTTGTGAGGTAAGTCTCTATGTCTTTCTTAAGGCCCTTCTTAGTTCTTATAGCAGAAACATTTGTCACTATTGATGTTTTATCCATCATTCCTCTATTAGATTTACAATAGTTTATATAATATGAGTTTTACTAATTTGTTAGCATCATACCTTAAAGATGCGGATATTATATTGCTTTTGCTACTTTAAGAAAGTTGATGCTCAATGATAAGTGCAAATTATTATGTATTTTTATCCTATTTTGTATTGTTTTAACTTATTTACATAGCACATTTAGGCAAAATTTGCTATATTTTACTGTTAATATCCTAAGTTTTTTAGCTCCTCATTTTATTTTTAAAAGGGGTTTAAATTGTACCAAATATTTTTCTTATAAGTTTGATGGACTTAAGGAAAGGAATTTAGAAGAAAATCTGGCACAAAATGAAGTCCAACCCAGAGGTAGGTCCAGAACTAAACAACCAACTCAACAGAAGATTTATCCACCAAAAACAAGCACTAACCCAAAAGACATCCAACACATCACCAAAAACCAACACAACCCAAGACCTAGCCTAATACAAGCCCAAACTCAAAATAAAAAGTAGAAAAGAAAAGAGTAGCATCAAGGAGAAGGAGTCGTGCCCACTAGCAATCTTTAGCACTAACATCCATTCAAAATGAAAGAGACAACTTATCATAGATCCAACAATATGAGGGTATTAGAGAAAATTTTTAAGTTATAAAAATGGTGGAGCAGTATAGAGAAGGCAGCAAATAGTCACGTAAAGGTGAGAGTTCCTGAGAGGCTCTGTCATTCGTCCATGGAGATTGAAGCTAGGAGCTAGTCTAAAGAGTGTCGGAAGTGAAAGGAGTGCAAAACCTCTCGTGATTAGAGCTGGTTCGCGACTATCGAAGGAAAATTCCAGATTTTATGCAAGCTAGTCCAAGGTCTATGTAGTCTGCAAATTGAATCAATTTCCCTTAAACCATAATTCTCTTTAATGCTAAATTCCTATGCTTAATTTACTATAAATTGTTTAATTCTAGTCTAGGGATGTAATTTTTATTATTTTGGATAATTTTTTGAATTAATTAAAGTCATTATTGAGTAAATTTAGCATTTATGCAATATATGGATTCTTTGGTTTTTGATTTGTGTTCTTTATATGAGTGGGGACGTCCTTGCATATGTGAATGTGACTGTTAAATCCTTAGTCTATTTAGAATTGTATCGGTTGTAATTTATTTGCCCTTTAAATGAATTATCAATGGATGATTGTATCTCTTGGTGCATAACATGTTTTTTTTAGTTGGGATTGAGCTGGTTATATCCTAGAAATTGAAGGGAGATAGGTAGGAATTTTCTACATTTAATTGTTAAATGTCTCCGATTGTCAAAATATATCAAAATTGTATGGCTAAACTGAAATTAAAACACTACTTATTCACTTTTAAGTCTTAGATTGGATTTATATGTTGGTTCTTTCATATTTTGATTTGATTTGGTTTATCCTAAACATTTTTCCTCCCTCATATGTGTATTTGTTTAGCCTAATCCATAGGTTAAAATGATTATAACTATTTTAGTTTTAGATTCATAATAAAGCATACTATTATTTGTAAAGATAAGTTTGAATATAGCTACAATAAAAAGGATTGAATTCTTTATGTTTGTATGCATGTGAACAACACAAATTAGTTGGAATAATTATATTTTGTAGCTTAATTACAAGTGTTATAATTATTGAAATCAATCTAAGACTATTGACTTCATGTTGTGATTTAGATTTGGCACATAATAGTCACTGGTTGTCTATTTCTTTGTTTTCTAGCTAAATAAGTTTAAATTTGTAAATTAAGGGTGTTGTCAACAACATGGTTTTTTAAAATAAGGATTAAGAAAAAACATAATGCTTAATTTGTAATGAAATGAAGAATTATCAAGTTTGATGTTGATTTCATGCATTGCTTGGAGATTTTGTTCAATTTGTCTAGTTCCATACTTCCATCTAGATATGCTGCATTTTGCTTTTTAATCTCTTTTTAACTTGAATAATATCATAAATTAACGAATTTTACATAAATAAAACATGCATTAGATATTACATTCAAGAATGAGAACAAAATGTGATGAATATCCATTATGTAGATCTGAATTTTTCCTTTAGAGGTTCACTAGTTTAGAGAAAGGATGTTTTACTACTAGAATTATGTTAGGCTATGCACCCTAAGTCAATTAGATGTTTAAATGCCAACTTAGGATGACTATAAAGAAGTATTATAAAGTAAATATAGGAATTGTCCAAATTGAATATGTGAAGAGCTATTTCAAAGTTTGTCCAAAAATTGAAGTATTCATATGATTTTTTTGTAAAATATTTAATTTTGTAGGAATGAGCTTAAGAAGCAAACTAGATAATGAGTTGCCTATTAAACTCCATTTTTATAGATGTCGTAATCTAAATTTGAAATTGAAAATCCTATGATAAGTTTTGGATATTCTAAATGTTGATTTGTGCTTAAACCAAAACCTAATCTATTAGAATTGATTGATAATTTAGAACATGGTTAAACAAACTTAATCATTATTACATGCTTAAATGAATAATAGAAATTGTTAGTGAGAAAACTGAGTTGAATTGTGTATGATTTGTCACCAACCTTATGACTATTCTTTTATTCTCTTGAATTCAAATATATTTTGACATTTTATTAGCACTAACTTATATCCACCATTTACACTTAAGTTTGGTAGGAGATGTAAGCTATAAGTGAACTTTTAAAGCTTGATTGAAAGTAGCTAAAAAAATGTTTTCTTCTAGAAAATTCAGTTTTGTAAAAGTGAATTATTCTGCTTTTCTTAAATCATTTAAAACTACAAAACCATTTACTTTATGCCTGAAGGAATGCAGGAAAATGATAAGAAGAAAATGCCATTTTTAAGCTAAAAATTTTAGACTTGTATAATTTGATTTCTCCATTAAAATTCCAGCATAACATGTATTTTGGATGATCATGATGTTTACGTTAAAATATTAATTGTGTGGTTCCCAAGAATGTGTTGCAAACTTATTTTCTTAAGTTTTCATGTTGCATATTAATTATTTTGTCTAAGAGGACGTGATGTATTAATGCATTGATTATTTTTCGTCCTTTAGGATAGAATTTTTTTCATATAAAGCGGAATTGTTAGGATATCTACACCTTAAGCTCAAAATGTTGGTTAATAAATTTGAATTTAAAATTAATGAGATAAGATCATTTTGTATGCATCTCTTGTATTAATATATGTTTTAGTTGAAAAATATTATAATAAACTTATCAAAAAATAAACTTATTTGGTAAATCAAACTTTTCTAATAGGATCGTATTTGGTAAATCAAACTTTTCTAATAGGATCGACCCTTAGTTTTTGTATACTTGTTTGGATAATAACTTTAATAATTAAATAAGGTTTTTTTTAATTTGCATACGATGAATGACACATATCACTTGATATCAAATAAAAATCATCAAGAGGTATCACCATCATGTTATATTTCCCATGCCAACTTCTCAAACTCAATGGAATGTTGTATGCAACTCTTAACACTTCTTGTGCTTTCATCGAAGGAGTTTTATCTTTGGAGAGGTTTTACTCAATTTTAATCTAAACTTGTACATCATTCATTTTTTAACAAATTCATTTTTTAACAAAATAATGAGCGGTACTTATAACTAACATAGTCATGAGTTGCTTTTCGTTAACCTATATCTTCATATACATCAATTAATCAAAAGGACTTACTCTAATACTTTTCGCATTACGCAAACAAATGTTATTAAGTTTAACCTTTGAATGGTCACTTTCATCTTTGGCATTTACTATCAAAGCATTCAACTTTTCTTTATTAGATAATCATACATATAATAAGGGCCATTAAATAAGAAATAACCATGATTTTTCTTTGAAATCTTCTCACCTTATTTAGGTTACTTGCTTAATTTGGACTTCCCTAATAATGCTCCTGGTTGTCATTATGGTCTTTCTTCTTCTTTCTTTCACATTTCTTTTGGTCCCCATTTTATTTGGACCTCAAACACTATGTTTGACATTTTACCTTTGTAACTTTGTTTATGCTCATGGTTGTAACCTAAACATGAAGTTGAAAACCTTGTCCTCGTCTAAAATATTCTTAATATCAAGTAGTCAAGAACCAAATTGCTTAACATACTTCCTTACCAAGTCATTTTGCTTCAACTACTTCAAGGCATCTCTAAAATGCTACGAAGTGTTGTTTAGAATGAATTAATCCTTTAACTCCTTCATCTTTTCCTATATTTCTATAGGAGGATGGTTAATGCTGATTTCAATAAAGACCTATATATTTTACCATAATTTTGCATCTCCATTGAGATGCATTGTAGAAAATTTTAACTTTTTGTATTCAACACCTTAGTAACTGTAAAGTATTGCTCCATATCCCACAAAAAATTCTAACATTCCTTAGAATTTTAAATGCTCTCAAAACTTAAGGTTCGTGCATCTTAAACATGAAGCTTTCAGCACATCCCATATCTCGACTAGTAACTACATGCTTAAAGAATGTTATCTAAAAACTAGTTTCCTCTCATGTCTTCTTCAAGTCTACAACTTGATCTTGCAATGCTTGGATTTGCCACTCTAAGACTTCACATTGAGATGGATAAGAAGGGAGTTTTTCTTTGTCTATAAGTAAAGTACTGATGAGCACTTTAACATATTTAATTGTTTCCTCTTGCCATTAGATCACCAACATAACACTGATACTAGTTATTACAAAGACTTTGTAATGAAACTTAAGTTTACAAGAAAATGCTCTAAAATCTACATATAGTAGATTAACTTTTACGATTCAACTCAATCTTACTAATTCCCTTATGTTTAAAATGTTTCCTATAAAGGAAAAAAAACAAAATTGGTTCAATTAGCCAACAAAATAGACAACAATAAGAAGAGAAAGACACTTATAGCCCCATAACAAAGTTTTCATCCTTTATATATTCTCACAATAGATACAAATGTCACAAAACTCCAACTCTCTCAATGAAAGAATCGTTTGATCAAATGAGCTATCTATAGACAATTGGAGACTTGTTGAGTAAGCATACAAGAATATAGGTAATAAGGTCGCTAATGTAACATCCCGTCTCCATATTAAGGGTTAGGACCCAAAATTTCAATACATAAGAGCTCAAAGAGAGATTAAGAAAATGCATTTCTCATGCTCATGCATAATGTTAGCATATATGCACATGAATATTGAATCTTTGCACAAAAATAAGTGT
>JANZXR010000172.1:21604320-21622449 GCA_027575705.1 Erythroxylum echinodendron | reverse complement strand
TGGGGCCAATTTGAGTATGGATTCCGTATGTTATGTTATAAAAAAAAATTTATACCCACTTTTGAATGATTGAGTGCATTAGCACGCCACCCTCGGGGGACACGGACTCGGATATCACCAACGATGTCGGATTCGGGTCTTGCGGGAGTGGGGTGCTACAGCTAAACCGCTAACTTAGTAGGTAGTTAATATCCTCAACCATTTTAGGCATTGCTGTAGTGGATAAATCGCATAACTTAGCATATATCCTCTCCTAAGAAAAAGAAATATATGATAAATGAAGGTAAGATATATCACTTATATTTGTTTTTATGTCCTCCCACTTTCTTAATGATTTATTTCACTAACTTTAGCTCAATACCAATGATCTTCATCTGAAGGTGATAGTTAGCTAAATTTTGAGTTAATCTATATATGGTTTGACAATACACACCCATAATTTAGTCTATTTATCCATAGTCCATCAATTGATTAATAATTCATTCTTAGTCTAACCAATAACATTTAAGGCAAATCTAACTCACTGATTGACCTATTTCATGATAGTCATTATTTTAATAAATCGCAAGTGTATGGTGTAGCTATAACTAGTACCGGCAAGTACGGGTCGATACCATGAAGACTATGAATATTACCTTTTCCCTATTATCTAAACTACAGATTGATTTTAAATTTTTAATAAAAAGCAAATAAAATCTAAACAATTAAAGAAATAGGAAACGATAATGAATGCAAAGACAGTGTAATTTACTTAGAAAACTATCTTTATTAGAAATTAGTATATAGGTTCAAATTCCCTTAAACCCTTATCAAATTGATTTTTATTATGCAATTTTTTTGTTAATGCATCGAACCATAGAGATTCTTATGGTATACTAGTAGCTAACCTTGAGTCTACTAACAATTAATTTTAAGATCTCTAACCGAATTACTCAAGTTAAATTTTATAGGGTTAAGTTACTAATTTATGAGTCCTTCTATTAAGTTTGACCCTAATCTAGAAGATTATGCAATCCTATCTCTATAGTTGCAATCAACTCCTTCTAATTATGGTAGATCTATTCAACCTAGGATTTCTCAATCTCTACATTGAAATCAGATTATCAATAAAACATATAATCATATCATAATAATCAATTGAACCAATTACATTGATAAAGGAATCAAATCATATCAAAGTATTAACATAAGATTCATATAACCTAAATACTAACTGGATGTTTAGTTACATATGATTGAATATAAAATTAAACACAAAAAAACATAAATACAAATAAAAAACAATGGGCTCATAATTCTAAATATTTCTAATTGTCTTCTATCGAATGTTCTTATGACATTGGGGCTGTATTCTGATGGATCTTTCGATGATTTCTTCGTGTTTTTCACTTCTTTAGACCAAAATTGCCCCTTGAGAACGACTCCACGTCTGGAACTTGCCTCCCAAAGTCTCCTTCTTTCTTCTCCTCCCCAAAACATCTTTTTATCATGAAATTTAGGGTTCTGGGGAGATGTACGGTCTCCTACACAGTCAAGCATCAAACCCTACATAACCAAAATTGTCTGAAAATCGTGAAAATGCACGGCCGTGTTGAAGTGCATGGGCAGATGCACATTCATGCATTACTTCCAGTTTTTGACCTTGATATCATCATATTGGGTCATGATATCTCGACATAAATTGTAGCTCCACTTTTCAACTTTCCAAGGAATCCTCTTTTTGCTTGAAACAAAGCCCCGTAACAAAATTTATGGATCAAAATCAAGGGAAGGTTAGAGTTTAAACTAGGCCAAGACAGACTTTGTATCTCATTTTCAACCTTTTTAGCCCCTCAAAACAAAACTTTTGGGTCTCAAGTTGTACATAGGAATTATGGCCCAGGACGTTGGCCTAAATTTGAGTTTTTGAATAACCTCATTTGAATCTAATAAGTCTCATATATGTTCATGTAAAGCTCCAGCGGTCAGGCTGCCAATTCTGCAGAAATAAGTTTTACTTTGAGCAAATGGTTGCTAGTCTAAATGAATTCAAACAACTACGAATTTGGGCTTCCTGAAAATATTGAGATGTCCTCTAATTATTCTCTAAAGATGAAGTTTAGATTGGGTCTCTCCTTCTTCTGTGCGTCAAATCTTCGCTTTATGCTATATTTTTATCTGAATTATTCTCTTTAACTTTGTGAAAGCAATTATAATCTATAAAGAACTTAAAGCGAATTGATTACCAAATATAGGATAAAAGTATAAAATATCAAATAAATACATCAAACATAGTTATAAAAACATAGTTAAATATCCATCTTTCACTCACTCAAGCCAAGTTGATTAATTCCAATAGCCCATCAAAGCCAACCAAAGTTTGAACCATGATTGATTTAACCTACTTAAGATACCTTAGTTCCTTTAGCATATTTTTCTCATGCCTAATCTTTGTTAGACTTTAGCTGAGGCTCACCAATAACTAGCAAAATGGTTATACAATGTTAAAAGACTAACAATGATCCTTATACATACTTTTCTTTATTTTGTATTTTTCAAATGATTCTTCAAATTGAGCTTAATAAAAATTAAATTTAATTATTTAAGACATTAACTTATAGCTACTTTCTTTTTTTTTTCACAAACTTATCTAAACTTTCAACATCCTTATGATATGATATTTAATAAAATATTTATTTGTATAAATTTAGTCAAAGATTATAGTGAGTTAGTCATTCATTGTCATTATGATGTTATTTGGCATTATACTCAAATTTAAATGTATTAGGTTACAAGTCATTAAATTATAAAAATCTCGTAGAAGAGTTTCGCAGAAAGAATCAAAATGCAAATAACCTAAAAACGAAATGTGGAGATTCTAGTGTAAGTGTTAGTTACGTAACAAAAAGAAAAGAAAATAAAAGTGAAAACAGCAACTGGGCCTCGGCGTATCATGTGATGTGAACAAATGATGTGCTAGATTTGGGCCTCGTTACTGACACTCACACCAGTGGTGGAGGATAAATATAAACCCCTTTCTTCATAGTTAAAACCCTACGCCCAATCGCAGAGCTCGACACTCACGGCACAGCAAAGACGATGAAAGGAAATTCGGTGATCCGGCCATTTCTTCTTCGCCGGTCACAGCCTCAGCTTCGATGTGTTTCTTCTTCTTCCCGTAGCTACGAGTCTGCCTCCTCTGATCACAACAAAATTTCTTCGCCAAATGCGATAGTTTTTCCTGCTAATTCCTCAGCTTCCACCCAAACTGTTCACTTTTCCAGTCCGCCTCTGCAATTCAAAAGAGCTCTCAGCTCGACTTCAGGTGGTTTTCCTGGTTTTTTTTATTTTCTTTGATTTTACTAGTTGGAATTGGTTTTTCTTTGTTGTTGTTGTTGTTGTTGTTGTGAGTAAATGGCATTCATTTCCAATTGGTGTTTCTTGCCGTTGTTGTTAGTAAAATGGTATGCATTTGCAGGTCCAGCCAATATCGTTCTCATTAATTCAGATTCAGAGTTTGAGAAAGTTATCAAAGATGTTCAAGGTGAGTTTTTTTTTAATATACTCATGTCTGCACGTAGTGGATGTGCTTTATTTGTATAGAGCCTTGTTAGAAAAACTACTTCTTACTCTATTTTGTGAAATGGATTGAAACAGGCAAATCTTTGGATAGGATTTTTTATTTCACGGCTGTGTGGTGTGGACCATGTAAGTCCCTAATGTTATTATTGCAGAGGCCTTACTGTAGGTTTTTGATGTGCGATTCTGCTGTAAACTTTTCAAATTAAATTGAAGTCCCTCTACTAACCTTTTACTCGGATATTCAAAATTTTCAGGTAGGGTTATATCCCCTGTCATTACGGAACTGAGTGAGAAATTTCCCCATGTCGTGGTACATAAGATTGATATTGACCAGGTCTGGGTGTTATTTATGGCACAACCATGTGTTCTTGGATGAAGCTTTCTTGTCAAAGAAGTTTAAATATTGAATTATCATCATTTAAGTAGTTAAAGTAATTTGAAGTAGTGTTTCTAATCTATCTGGCACTAAGCAGGAAGACATTGGAAACACATTGAGAAATTTGCAGATTTCTTCCGTGGTAAGTTTCATTCTTCTCCTCCACTATGTTTTTACACTTGTGATTAAGTAGCTTTTGGAATCAACCAACTAGCACAACCACTTGTTTGATATACATGCTACTATATATAGGTATGATCAGTTAGTTTAACTTTTAATCAGCAGTTGTATTGTATGGTGAATTGACCCAGTTGCAGATTTGATGCCTGAAAATGTTTTGCTAATAAAGTTTTGAATGCATTGTTATATACTCTTCCCTTTACCTTGGAACTGCATTGCTTTATCGGATATGACAGTATCATAGTTGCAGAATTTGATGTGGATGATGCATTTGTGGGACAGAGATATACAGAGGAACAAGACTGACTGATGTGACAGTCCACTTATTTATTTTAGAATAAAGACGGTGTTCCTAGTTAGGGATAGGATAGGAATCTGCTTTTTTGTTTTGTTCTGTTAGTACAATTTAGTTCCTAGTTGCTAGAATTATGGGACTCCTAAAGGGTAAGGATAAGTTCTGTAAATTAGGACTTCTTTTTCTAATTAGCAAGCATCTCTTGTACTATGATAAGATCGATCCTTTCCTATCAAAAGGATATCAATATTGAATAAAGAAGTCGAGCAGAATTTTTACCACCAAGAATTAGGAAGAGTGGGGTGGTCTCTTAAGAGTAAAAACCCCATTTTAACTTTACCAAAATAGGTTCTTCAAGGAGAGGTAAGAACGTGAACAGGGAAAATCAAGGGGATTTTCCAGACAGACCTGTGACCAGATCCTACTTGTGGGACTATAACAGACTTCAACAATGTAGAAAAAGGAACGTTTACCTTGTAATTTCAATGTTTCAGAGTTCAGTCCTACTTTGTTAGAATTGCTGTTGGAGAATTTTTTGTTAAAATTGTTTCAAACATTGAACATGTCAATCTCATGTATGCTCCTCCGGTTTTCTCTGTTTCTCCTATAAATGGTATTGCATTTTAAAAGTGGCTGTCTTCTATATCCTTGCAAACTGAACAATAGGCTGTAACATGAACGGCATACATTTAAGGAAAGGAGAACAAGGACTCCTATTTCTGGATGAGACTACCATGATTAAAAGAAATTTCTAGGCCTTAGTTGCTAGTAATGTGGGTTTTGGGTCTTGATTGTAGTTTTGAGAGAATAAGTAGGAGCCTGTTTAGATTTAGGTAGTAGTACTGGTTTCCCCCCCAAACTATTTTAACTTGTAATGCATCCACAAAACCACAACTCATACGCCCTTCTTCATGTTCACTCCAATTCTGATGAAAGGTGTTGAGAAGACATACTGACTTGTGCCTTTTTCTGTAGCCAACACTTCATTTCTACCAAAATGGGAAGAAAGCAGCAGAGATTGTTGGTGCTGATGTTGCACGATTGAAGAATGTTATGGAAACACTGTATAGGTATGGCTAACTAGGCTTCTTTACTTGATATGAAATTTTTTCAAAAGAAACAAACTTATTGATTTACTATTGGTTCTAAGCTAGTAATGCATTATTTATATTTTTACTAATTATTGGTTCATAAAATTCGTTGAAGAACAGGATATTTTCATGCCCAAGAATTTGTATATCTGGTCTTGGTTCTCCTAAATCTTTTAGTCTGATTCCACAAGTCATTTGAGTGCCGATTGCTTGAAGCAAGTGTGGTTTAGTTGTAGCCTTTAGACTTCTCATCAATAGTTCAAAAATTTGGAAATAGTGACATTTATGTAATCAGAAGCTTCTAATTGGTGGAAATCAAGTTTCACAATTGGTTTGGGCAGGTAGGAGGAGTTGGGCTGTGGGTAAGGGTGGTAGATTGATGACAAAAATGATTTCCTTCGGGTACTTAACTGTCCCTGCATTCATCCTTATCCGTATTCAATAAATTTGACTTTTCCTTTATCTTGTTTTTTTTTATAGCAGGGAGGATTAACTGAAGATGTTCTGCTAAGCTAAAGGATTTGTGCATTAGATGCTTTGTAATTAGTGGTTTATTTTGTTTTTCTGCTGAGTTAAAATCTTGTGAAGCTATAATTAGATACAATATATGAATTGAAGATTGGTTGAAGTATTGCTTTTCTGGAGATGACTTTTTTCTCGTGGATCCTACAAACTACAAAGAATGTCTACCGTCAATCCCTCAAGCCATGCGGGATAGGTTCTACTGTTACGCCCATCTTCAACTCATCACCTCAATTTCTGGCTCTTGATGATGTGTCGTTGTATCTGTTTTCACGTCTCATCTTCTCAAAGTTATAATCTTCTTCACTTCCTTGTTTCTCTGCTGCGTAATTATAGAATTTGCAAATCACAAGGGGAGACATTTTTTAAGAGTAGATGATTGATGAAGAAAAGGCAAGGAGTCTTTTGCAAGGTAGTTTGATGCCAAGTCCTTATCTTCATTTTAGTTCACTGGCTTGTAATAGAGAGAGAAAACAGAGTGTGTTTTATTTGTACAACACGTTTATGTCGTGCCGGTAGGAGTAAAGCCACAATTTGACTCGATCGTAGTTTTATGCTTTTGTGGACCATGTGCAGAGTCCTTATAGGAGGATAAAATCCAAACTGACATTAACTGCATGACATAAACAGCATGTTCCAAACTAACATTATCATGCCAAGTAGTTTCCCCAACTACTTGGCTCCTGCTATGTATTAGTTGTCTAATTGTCAAGCAATGTAAATATGGTTTTGAATTTAGCCTTGCAGGTGTCTATCCACCTCGCTTGAGAAGGATCTTGCCATCATAATAATCAATAGAGTGAAAAGATAAAGCAAATATGCTTTCATCATTGGACTACAAGATTTATTATTATTAAAATGTGGTCATTAAGACGACTGATCAGCCACAGCATCCTCCGTTTTGCTACATCATCATTGCTTATTAGTTTGGAGATCGTTTATGATTATGACTTTCGAACCTAAACTTGTACAGTTCCAACTTCCAAAAGGTTAGGTGTACATTATGGCTGTACGTATGGGTGGGTTGGGTTTTGAACTGTAGTTATCCTTTTTCATTTGTTCAGAAAGCAATCGAAACAACTGATCATTAGAAAATGATAAGAAGATATCAAATGAAGAGCAATGTGTAGCCGACGTTGTCTTTATTTTCACTGTCCGTTGTCACGCAATGTGCATTTGACTCTTAGTAAGCAAAAAGCTGAGTATTCCCCAAACGCGTTTTCATCGTCCGTTGCCACGCAATGGACATTTGACTTTTAGGAATCAAAACGCTGAGTATTCCCCAAATAATCAATACATAGATTGGTCATTTAGTTAGATGGTGTATAAATGTGGCTAATATTTGCAGGGTTGGAGGCATGCATCCTGGCCCCTCTTCCAATCTTTTTTTTTTTATTTTTTAAGCCAAGAAAAGAACAAATGAATCCATTTGTGCTGGGCTTTTCTTAATTGATTTTTAAAAGAGAAAACTCAAAAGTCGTAAATTGCCTCTCGAAAGGTCTGAACTAACTCTTTTCATTTCTTTAGTATCCATTTATACTTTTATATTTATAAAATGCACTAAAAAAATCTAATTGTTAGATTTTCATTAACATGATTTTTGAGGGCTTTTCAGTTGATGTTGACTTGACGTACATAAAATTAATATTTTACGTTTAAGTATTTTGTTAATTTTGAATTATCAAAATTTTTAATATAATGTAATTCTGAATTCAATTGAAATCATCAACAAACACTTATTTGACTATTTCTTCTTACAATTTTTATATGAACCAAGATTCAAACTTCTCACAATTTTCAAAACTCTGCCCCTTTATTAGCTCCTTTTAGCTAATGACAATATATGCATTTTGTTCTTATACCCTACACTTTAAAACAATTAATGCCAACAACTTCTTCATTTTCTTCTTAAAAATTCAAAACCTTAACTAAATCTTTTGCCAAAAAAAAAAAAAGAAACCTTAAGTTGGGTGACAAAAATTTATGTGTATCGATAAATTTTTGGGTGATAAAAACTTTATAATACGATAAGCGGCACTTGATACACTGGCTATGAGAAATAAAACTACTATTATGATAGCTTAATAATGAGGCGTGTTGACAATATTGTAGCTCTAAATAGAGGGCAAATTGTAGAGGAAAGAACTCATGATTCATTGATGTCCAAGAATGGTTTGTATATCAAATTGATGCCATGTCACTTTTGGAAGGTTTTGCGTCATCATCAGCTTATTTAATTTGGATCTCCGATACATAAAAATTGTATTAGGCTAATCTATATAGCCTTATTATGTTTTTTGACTTGCTAACACGATGATTTCTACTAGTATTTCTTGGGGTTGGAAGGCGGTGTGCGGTTAGTAGAACTTGCAATAATAAAATTCATGGCTAGGTGATTCAACAACTATGGTTAACATTATTCAGATAAATGGCTTATACATTACAGAATTGTTGAAGCTAGTTATAATGCTAAGGAGGTGACGACTCTTTCCGTATATTTTCTTTCATTACCTTATGTTGTGAATGAGAATAACCTTAATTACAACTTGAATGATTGATGTATTTATACTATAAATTTGGAAAATTTATGCTTATGCAAATTAGAAGAGGAAAAGGAAGTCAGGGTATTTCTGCATCTGCTTAATCTGTGCTGAAGGAAACTACCTCATTTGAGTTTTGCTCAATTTCAATCTTGAGAATGTTTTCAGAGATGAATAACTTGGTTGTAAACAACTCTGAGTCGATAGCATTTTTTTAGATAAAAGATAAAATTTTATAAATAAGATATATTCATTGCTACTTTTTATAAAAGAAAATGGTTAATTCTTAAAAAAATCTCAAATTTTATTTAATTTTTCAATACTAATCTGAATTTTAAAAAATGATGTTAAAATACTTTAACTTTTAATTTTTAACAAAAATAACGTGACGTTAAGATTTTAGATAATGTGAATGAGTCAAGTTAGATTAGCATTTTGGCCACAAGGTTGTCACATATTTTATTATATGGCATATGAATTTGATTATCCAATAAATTAAAAACTCTAATAATTATACACTCTTTATGTCTTTTACTTCATAATTTATGATATTTGATATTTTTAATTTATTAAATAATAAAATTCATATGTGACACAAATCCAATATGTGGCTGCAATTAACGTGATAAAAATATTAATCTAATGTGGCTCATAATGTCAACAATATCAACACAAAACTTAACGTTAGATTATATTTATCAAAAATTGAAAGTTGGAATATTTTAACGTCACTTTTTAAAATTTGAACTAGTGGCATCAAATAAGTGCAGTTTTAAATTCTTTTATAATTAATCCAAAGAAAAACTTGGTAGATAAGGCTACATCTTCTTCAAAGTTAATACACCCAAAACCAAGTAGATTTTACACTTTGAGTCGGTGATGACAATTTTATGGCGACTGACATCAATAACTTAGGGCTTGTTTGGTTGGAAGGTTAGTAATGAAACGGAATGAAACGTAACATATTTTCATCGTTTGGTTGAGAGTTTCATACTGTAATGGAACGGAATGAGATAAAAGTGGAGAGTTTCATGTTATGCTCCATTCTATCCTAAACAGTGAAAATAAGAAACTTCCGATTCGGGAAGCTTAGAATGAAACATAAACTAATAAATACATATAACTTAATATATCGTCAATAATTCTTAATACCAATTATTTCTTCTACCGCTTCTATAGAAGGTGGGGGCTCCTAATATTGGAGTTTAACATTTTTTGATACTACCTAAACTATGAATGAGACTTCAGTTTCAAGCTTCTGCAATCAATAATTCAGGAAAAAGATTCACGATAAAATAAAAAACAAAGCAAGGGGTACTTCTAAACTTGGAATTTCACATCCTACAACATTAAACACACAACAAATCAAGAATTCGTGTCAAACATTCCCATTAAATTAGAAAACAAGAAAAAGGGTCCTTTAAAGCTTAGAATTTCACCTCCTAAAATATGTCCAGGACATCAATATTTCGTCAAATAAATTCACGTTAAAATAAAAAATAACGCAAAGAGTCCTCTAAATCTTGAAATTTCACCTCATAACGTTTGGAATTCATTTTTGAACGGTGAATATTAGTATAGGAACATTGAATTCTAAATTTAATATCAAAGGTATATTAGTCATTTGTTATATATTACATTTATTCCATCCATCTTTCAAACAATGTTTCACTTCATTACATTATGAATCATTTCATCCTTTTAAAACAACTTTTCACTATTCCATTAATTAACATCCAACCAAACAAACCTTTAGCTTTTGGTATGTCTTTTTTTTTTCAAAGTCAAACAAAATGTAAAAATTGTTGGTGTCTGGGAGTAAGAACAAAATGCAGAAAATCAGTGAAAAAGAGGTGTTAAATTTTAAAGAAAATATACAAAGTTATTAAAGTTGACATGAAAAATGAGAAATTATATGTCGGTCAGTAGACGGGTTTGTTGATAATTTTAGTTATGCATAGAAATATAATATAATATTTTAGTAACTAAAAAGTTAAACAAAATATTTTAAAACAAAATTAGACAGCTAAATTTACGTTAATAATATAATAGAATTAACTTTTAAGATGTAAATAATATTATTTTATGACGGTTAAAGAGTATAAATTAATGCAAAAGATGCCGAACTGATTACTTTTTATAAAATGTTAAGAGAGGATTGCGTCTTTTTACCTTTTTAATATATAAAAATGATTCCCAGTGGATGTAAGCAGTGAGTGTACTTCGATAGAAATGGGCGTGGGGATGAGGTCAGGGACTCGCTGACCATGACAGATTAAATAAACATAGGA
Organism: Erythroxylum echinodendron; assembly: GCA_027575705.1. Lineage (NCBI taxonomy): Eukaryota > Viridiplantae > Streptophyta > Magnoliopsida > Malpighiales > Erythroxylaceae > Erythroxylum > Erythroxylum echinodendron. The sequence continues at coordinate 21,611,593 of JANZXR010000172.1, read as the reverse complement.
ATAGGAAACAATAATATCTCTATTATTAGCTAATTATAATGCCCCTGCCCCGACCTCTAAATTATGACATCACATTCACATCTCAAGATTAAGTGGCAAGCTGCGTAATTATTTCCAGAATACAAGGTTAAATCCGTCAGGCAAAGCTGGCTACTCTCTTCTTCCCAGTCATTGATTCTTGTCTTCCTCGCTACTGTAACTCCCCGCACATTCTCTCACCTTTCTCTCTCTTCCCCTCTATATATTTTCAACCACAAACACACTCTTCGGTTACGGAGATCTAGTCAGAGAAAGTTCCGTTGTCTTTGGATTAAGAGAGAAAAGAAATATGAGGGAACCCACTGATAATAACGCATTCTCACAACCTCCTCAAGCTTTGATCGAGAGGCTCAAGGATTATGGCCAAGAAGACGTTTTTGCTCTCTGGGACGAGCTCTCCTCCGACGAGCGCGATCACCTTGTCAAAGAAATTGAGGTCAATTCCTTCCATTTCTGTCGGTCCTCGATCTGTCTATCGCTTTTTCCTCTATTCAAATTCTTGTGAACGGATTTGCGTTTGCATCTTAGTTTGTGGTCTGGTTGGAAGTTAACTCTCTCTGTTTTTTTTTTTCCTTTCAAATAATCGTAAATGTTCGTGATTGATTTTGCGTTTGTCTCTAATTTCGGCGCCAAATCCGATCTTTGAACCGGACGAGATGTGGACTTGAGTGTAAATTCAATTCGATTTATTGCTGAAGCTATTTTGATTATTTCTAATGCAGAGCTTAGATCTTTCGAGGATCGATCGGATAATTCGATGTTCACTTCGATCTCAAGGTTTTCATTCGTTTTCTGACGGTCACGTATGCACGAGTATGTAATGAAAATTGCCAATTTTGTGTAATTTATGTAAAATTATTGCAGCACTACCAGTGGCAGCAATTGAGCCTGTGCCGGAGGTTAGTGTGTCAACGGTGGAGCAGCGAACAATGGAAGAAAGAGAGAGGTGGTGGAAAATGGGACTGAAAGCAATTTCAGATGGCAGATTAGCTGTTTTACTTTTATCTGGTGGTCAGGTACCTTTTTAACTCCATCTAATACATGCCCTAATTATTTCTACTTTCTATTTCCCTTTTATTAAGCAGCTCTTTATGAGTTCACCTTTTTGTTGAATATTATTCCTCCAATAATGTTGTTTTAGTGTATGGTTTCTTGTTAAATCTCTTTTTCGCTCTCCATATTGGTCTTACTTTTGTTGCGATATTGCTTTTTGGAATATGTGCTTTAAGACAATTGGTTTGACAGATCTCTTTCGCTTAAATAATTTTAAAGTAAGACCTATGTCTAGTTCAAGCAAGAATCAATCTTCTTTTTTTATTTTTTGTTAATTTAGATTCTTATATCCCGTTCTCTCCCTGGTTGGTGTTTTGTGCTTTCTTTTTTTCTTTTCCTACCTTTTGACAACTGGCTGGTGGATGTCTTCATCTTATCATGGATCAGTTTAAATTGAAGGAGCATCATATTCGTTTTAAATACAATAATTAGGTGCCAGAAAAAAATCTTCACAGGATTGTGGATACTTTTCATTTTACTTGTCAATTAAATGTGCTCATACAGATTTGCATAGAGAATGCCCATATGTTTGAAGTTTATCAGACCAATGCTGGAAATAGTATAACTGAGGTTATAGTTTCCAAAGAAACTCAGTTAAGATCATTTGACGTATATGAAAATACTGAACATGAAAATCATCTCAAAGTATTTTTGTAAACATGAAGAGAACTTACTATGCGGATCTGGATAATATTCCTGTAATTCCTAAACACCAAAATCCTTAAAAGCAAGTGTAACACATACAAAACCGTAGACTATAGCATTTTGCATACTTTTGTCTGAAGTATGTTAAAATTAGTTGTCACAATTCTCAAACATATTGACCAGTTATTCACATTATCTGTTATATCGTGTACGGTTCTGCCCATTATACTTGTCAATTGCGATTTTCAACTTATAATATTGTGTCCCTGACCACCAATTTTGTTTCTCTGTGATTGAAATGATTAGGGGACACGTCTTGGAAGTTCAGATCCAAAAGGATGTTTCAGTGAGTAATTTCTTTCCTTGATTGTGAAATCCATTTACTCGGAATCTATTTCTTTTATTCCTTTTTTTTTTCTCTTGCTAAGTTGGAATATCTAGCTTGAATATATACCAACAGATTCTGGATTAAGCGTAGATGTGTTCTCTTAGGCAATTTTGCAAGGCATTAAAATTCAAATGCATTTGAGTTTCCAGGGCATGCATGTTTATGTGGAGCTCATTAATATATGATATACATCCCGGATACACTTTCTAGTGGTTTGATTATAGAATCATGTTTTAAATACAGAAGGCCGGTGATTCTGTACTGATACACTTCATGCACTTCTATGCAGATATTGGACTTCCTTCTGGCAAGTCCCTTTTTCAACTTCAAGCAGAGAGAATTTTGTGTGTGCAGAGATTAGCTGCTCAAACTGCCAGCGAAGGTAAAGTTTACTAGGTTTTGAATGTTTGTGTGGGATTCAATGCCTGATAATTGTGTAATGGGCAGGTTCTGGTGGTTCAGCACAAATACATTGGTATATAATGACAAGCCCATTTACTGATGAAGCCACCCGTAAATTCTTTGAAAGTCACAAGTATTTTGGTCTTGAAGCTGAGCAAGTAAGAGAACTTCTACTCACTCCTTTTTAATCATTGGTGTATTTTCTTCACAGTTTTGGTGCACAACAGAAGAAAAGAAACGGAACTCATCAATTACTTGATCGTTATTATTTTCATTGAGAGACCTTTCTCTCGTTCAGGTCACTTTCTTCCAGCAGGGCACACTACCTTGTGTTTCAAAAGATGGTAGATTCATTATGGAGACTCCATTCAGAGTATGCCGGGCTAACTTAAATCTCCCTACCATTATTTTTTGACAGTGGTTCTTGTTAATCTTAATCTTAATCTTATATAATGCTTCTTGGACAGCAGTTGTTATTCTGTCTTTTTCCAGCTATTTTTTTTCAAGAATAGCTCTCATGTTAAAGGTGTTAAGAGTTACCTTTGTGAACTTGGTTGTCTGTATCAGGTAGCTAAGGCCCCTGATGGTAATGGAGGAGTGTATTCAGGTCTTCTAGAACTCTGCACAGTGTGCCAATTTCTCCTCATTACTAAAATTCCTCCTATCCTCTCATTTCTTGGCTGTTAATTGCTTTCATTTGTTTCCTAACTGTTTGTTCAGCTCTAAAGTATTCAAGATTATTAGAAGACATGGGCACAAAAGGCATTAAATATGTGGACTGTTACGGAGTTGACAATGCACTGGTGAGTTTTCCCTCCTTTTGGTCCTATGTCAAGGAGCTTAGAGTCTCCAGAATTCTTCCTAATTCAAGATTTAGTAATCAGGGTGTTGAAAGCAGGTTCGGGTAGCTGACCCAACATTTTTGGGATATTTCATCGATAAAGGTGTAGCTTCTGCTGCAAAAGTTGTTCGTAAGGTAATTTATCTTCGTGTATGTTTATCCATTTTTTTTAATGGATATATATAACTGTTAAAAAGTTCTATGGGAAAAAAAGGGGTCACAGAAAGAAAGGGTTGAGTTAGAAAAGGAATATCTTGGGCTTAATTAATCCCATATCAAGGTGATAGATTCTTGTTTTTTTTTTTTGAGATAATGTTATTTTGGAAAATATCATTAGAAGAATTAACGTATCATGGATTTCCAGTCTTTAAACCAAAAGAGGCCAATGTTTTGAAAATTTTAGACGGCATCCACTGCCATGTTTTATTTAAATAGGAAGTGTGGCCAAAGAGATGAATTTTTGATCAGACATAAAATCTGAGTCTATTCTGAGCTTCTGTTTCATAATTGTAAGGCGCACAACTTGTATACCCTTAATGAACAGAAGTTCTGAATTTTCATTGCAATAGGCAAGTTAACATCCATGAACTACGCTTAAACCAGATTTACTAAGAGCAGTCCCAATGCAATAAAATTTATGCTTCATCATTCAATTCTATTGACTTTTTACTTTTATGGTATTTCTGGGTTCAGCATAAGAATTATGAAATTGAAATTCATCTCAATTCCTATTAAAAAATGATACAGGCTTACCCCCAAGAAAAAGTTGGTGTCTTTGTAAGGCGAGGTAAAGGTGGACCTCTCACTGTTATTGAATACAGTGAGTTGGATCAGTCATTGGCATCTGCAATCAATCAAGAAACAGGACGACTTCGTTTCTGTTGGAGTAATGTATAGTCTATTTTACCTTGTTTAATATGATGATATTGTGTATCTTCATGCTCCTAAGGCTTTAGTTGATTGCAAATGCTTGCATAAAATTCTTGTGAACTTCTTGAAACCCTTTATCAAGGTAGACAGTTTTTTTTCCGAGTAACTTAGGTTGATGTTGGAAGAGAGGCTACTATTACGAAATTTTCAATTCTTAGGTATTAAGCAATGCACTGCCTTACGGATCCTACAGAAATTTTATTTGTTTTACCCACAACATTTTATGTTCCTATTAATTTGATGGGTAGTATAGGTAACTTACAGTGTTATGCTATGCTTTCTACAATAGTTTGCTTCATGAACTAGTAACCATTAAGAATACTCTGGCATTCAAAATCATAATCTTGAGCTCTTGTTAACTTTGGATTTCAGGTGTGTTTACACATGTTTACTTTGGATTTTCTTAATCAAGTGGCAAATGGCCTTGAGAAAGACAGCGTGTTAGTGATTCTCTTTCTTATGCATTCTTTTGAGATCACATGATATTCTATCATTAGAAACTTGATAACCAACTTAATGTTGTTTTTAATGTAACTTGTTACTGCTCTGTAATCCTCTTCTTGTTATTGCTACACTAATGATTAGTTGATCTATCTGAACCACAGAATTCTGGATCAGGTCCACTGAAGAAATTCTTGTCTTTCTTAATGCTTCTTTTCATTTTCCAACCGTGAGAGCTGGGAGGGTTGGATGGTGGTCCTGTATTTGCTGAGAATTAAAGTGAATTGATCTAGCTTGGTCCCCTGTATTGACTCCAGTTCTAGCACATCTTGAATCCTTATGAAGAGCTTTAAACATTAAAACCTACATAAACTGTTGAGTTGAGGGATATAAATCACTCAGTAAAGATAGAAAAGGGCTAACCTAAGTTACGTTGTGTTTTTAAGTATCTGTTAGAAATCACAACTTAGTATACCATATCTGATAGTTGAGTTATTAGATTTAATTGCATTTGTAGGGTTCTCTTCACAAAGATTTTAATGTGATCAGTCTTTTTACTTGCAGCTACCATCTTGCAGAGAAAAAAATTCCATCAATTCATGGATTTACTATGGGGCTAAAACTAGAGCAATTTATATTTGATGCATTCCCTTATGCTCCTTCAACTGCTCTTTTTGAGGTAAACTTTGTCTCCATATCTCCTAAGTTTCACTTCGAGATAGTTTCCTCTCCTAATTGAGAAATTTGTTTGCCTTATTATGTAGATATCACGGGAAGAAGAGTTTGCACCGGTGAAAAATGCCAATGGGTCAAACTATGACACTCCAGACAGTGCTCGTCTGCTTGTGCTTCGACTTCATACTCGTTGGGTAGTGGCTGCTGGTGGCTTCCTAACACATTCAGTGCCCTTATATGCAACTGGTAATCCTATCTTTATCTTGTTTGTTTACTAGAGTCACTGTACTGAAGATCTTAGTGAAGCCACGTTAAATAACCAAAGCTTTGGAGGAAAGTTAAAGGTCAAAGGAGAGAAGGGGTTATTTTAAGTTGAAGAGTTCATTAACTAACAGATGAAAAGCCAAATGTAAATAGTCGAGGGTATCGTAATAAGCAAGCGGACCTGTTTCAATTTTGTTGCTTCCTTGCCTTCATCATCGAGACCTTTTAATTTTGGAACGGTGTTGTGTTAATTACTGTTGGAGTTTGGCTTGATACACAGAGGCTATAAACGTTGACATATTGTAATGTAATTCAGGTGTAGAGGTGTCTCCACTTTGTTCTTATGCTGGAGAAAATCTGGAATCTATATGCCGTGGAAGAACATTTCATGCCCCATGTGAGATTACATTCTAGTTGAGCTAATTTACATAGCGGCTGTTTCCATGTTACAAATTGGGATCCGGTTTATCCCTGTTGTGTGTTACGAATAGGTTAGTGATAGCTGAGATACTAAACTACGAGTTTGAGGCCTTGGTTTGTCTTGGGGGAAGTATACCATGAATGGCGCAGTTACGTAATTGACGTATATTATCCAGATACGCGCCATAAATGATCAATTGTGAATCTCAATCTTATCTCATTTACTATGCTTTTGATTCTTCTATTTCTTTGCCCTTTATATTCTTTTGGTCACATAAGTTGGCTAAAGAAGCAAGAGAGGACACTCCATCTTGCTTAATACAAAGGGGATGGATTAGTCATTGGTTAGATTTATATTTTATGTAATAAATTCCCAAAGTCACGTCTTCTCAAAAAGGTGCTGCGAAAAACCATCATAATCGGTAAGAAGGTCCTACGTAGAATCATCAGAACAAGCAATAGCCTGCTCCTGGCTCGATCTTGAAACAACCTGATGCAATCATCGCACAAACCGCAAATGCTCAAAACACGTCTGTATCCTTTGAGCTGGTTCTGAGAAAACTTGGAGCCAAGTTGTTAGGAATAACACAAGATTTCGATAAGCTTAAATTCCTTCCCTTTGCCCCAAACTCCATAATTCTTGATTCTCTACTTGTTACTCCCTCCATTGAGATCCTCCGCAGTTAGCTGCAAAATGAGCTAGGATACTAGTAGGCTTCTTTGTAGACTATTTTTTCAGGTGGTGTATAGATACACAACACCAAATTGGTCAAAGCTTAATACCAAAAATGCCCTTATAAACAAAGAAGAATTTCTCCTGTTTAAGTTTGCAGGACCTTAAAATTTATAGAAAGATATGAAGATTAAACACATCCCTATATGGATTAAGTTCCATAATTTTCAATTGGAATATTGGACTACTATTGGCTATAGTTATACAGCGAACTCAACTGGAAGACTTTTGTGCCTTGATGATGAACACATAGGTGTAATAAAGACGGTTGGATTCACTATAATATGCATAGAGGTTTACGTGAACTTAGTGTTAGGAAACCGGGTTCGGATCTGATCCGACCGCAGCGGAATAATCATGAAACTTTTTCGTGATTTTTGATTTCCCGAAAATCAAGATCTATTTAATTCTATAAAATGATTAACACGAATCATAATAAAGC